>JACGCM010001878.1:30000-397500 GCA_014058105.1 Kingdonia uniflora | reverse complement strand
GAGGTCGCCCCCCCCCGGTCGATGCGTCGTCACTCGTTCGCGCGTGGCGTTTCGGGCAGGTATCGACAATGATCCTTCCGCAGGTTCACCTACGGAAACCTTGTTACGACTTCTCCTTCCTCTAAATGATAAGGTTCAATGGACTTCTCGCGACGTCGCCGGCGGCGAACCGCCCACGTCGCTTATGTTCATTAACTGATTGTTCATTTTACGCGACATTGGGTAACCTCGTTTTGGCAAATCAACAATCATTTCGTGGTATATGAAGATTTATATGACTCTTGTACTTCCTTCAAACCCGGGCCTCCAAAAAATATGAAACGACACAAGAAATTTTCATTCAACTTTTTGGGAAAAGACTCTCCAAATGGTAAAACTTTGTTTTGAGGGCCCAAACGGTCGTTTTAGGGCCGAAAATGGACTCGGGTCGCCTCCGGCAACCCCCACGACCTTCGTCTCCGGATTCTACCCCAAATGGACTGCTTTTTTACCCCAAACGGACGCCCGAGCACAAAGTTATTCAATTTTGAAATTTTCGCGTCTTCAAACTCAAATAACTCCTAGACTGCTCCGTAAAAACAAAATCCGAGGATACCGTGACGAAGATTTCAAAAATCACTACAAAATCGAGTATTCGCACTAAAAATTTGATCGCTCCTTCCCAGAGTTATGGCCTTTTCAATTTCCTCCCCCCCTTTATACACTCTATTTCAACCCAATATTTGAAAAGGAGCTAGTTTAAGCTTAATCAGAAAACGACGGGGCAATCGCTTCCTCTAAATTTTGTCGTTTTAATTTTGGCTTTCAATTCTTAATTTCCCTCTGAGATTTCTATTTCCCACTTTTTTTTCTCCTCTCGGTTCTTCTTCTCTCCCGGTTCTATTTCCCCCTAAAATCTCCGTAATTCGCAGATAAAGGAGAGAACTCTCTCTTTCTCTTTCAATTCAGATTCTTATTCCGAGACGACAATGTGAAGATTACTACGGTTCAATCCCTAATTGGGCATTTCAAAAAGTATTGGTGAGATTGAGGATTGTAAAGCTGTTGTCGATGAGAGGATTATGGGTTTCATCATGAGAGAGCTGCTAATTAGGTAAAATCTCAGGTTATGGCAACAGGTCATTAGATGCTTACTATGGCCCAGATTGCGCCGGGAGTTCGTTTCTGCTAATTAGGTAGTAATGTTTTCTGTTTATAGCTGTAAATATGAATTTCCATCATGGCTCATGTCTGTTTTATGTTTTTGTGCAGTATGGTAGGAGGATATTTTTTTAGCCATGACTGATTTCCAGAACATTGACAAGATAATAAGAGGTAAGGTTTCACATTATTTTTTGCTCATTTGTGTTCCCTTACAAAACAGCTTCAACGTCGCCTACAGATCATATATTTCATACTCGTTCATTTATATACTACCACTATCATGGATATATGCCATTACTCCTTCATTTACGATAAGCATTGATGACTTCCTATGATGGAAATTCGTACGTTTCATAAACCTACTTACTGGCAGTCGGTAGCCTGGTGCTAAGGGCAATCAAGGTGGGTCATTCTGAAGCTTCAGCAAATATGTCAACAACCTGATCACAGTTTCAACTTGGGGCTTTCATAAGACATTCTTGAACTTTGTCTAGAATGCAGTGATAACCTAATTATTAATCTGTGACTCCGTTCACTTTCTGGAATGATTTTCTTATTCATCATTTTTCTTTCAGATTATATACTCTGGAAAGGGCGTGATTAGACGGATTCGGAACATGGGGCTAACCTCATAAAATAACTAAAGCGCTGTCAGATTTAAAATGGTATTTGAAAAAAAGGTGCACTGTTAAGTGATGAATTTCTATTTTATAAGAGCGATTTTTGTACTACTTGCACACTCATTTTCACTATGCCCATTTCTAGGAACCTATGTTGTTGAGGATTAAGAATGATGTACAATTTGGAGATTTGAGTTGTTAACCTTACGATGAATGTCAAATACTTAAGAGGAACTGGACCTTGAGAAGTGCGGTATGTGACTTAATCTATTCAATCAGATTTTCTGTATAAAATTTATTGTTTGACTAGTGTATGCCCATAACTCGCCACGAATGACAGTTTCTCTTAGTCATAAGTTGCGTGCCTTTGGCACTAAAATGATACAAAGCCGTGTTGTTTTTTAAATAAAACGTGCATTTTAGCTTTGCAATAATACATTGCGTGCCTTTTGGTTTCGGTTCTGCATGTTTTGTAACTATATGCACTCTTGTGCACGACCAATTTTCTTCTTCTTCTTGTAATGGCAAGCTGGGTTTAGGCATCCTATGGACAATTTTATCATATGAAAGGAATTGGAGTACATCCTGCAATAAACATTACAATTGTACCAAACACTTTTCCTAGTGCATATTTGCATCATCCTTCAACATTTTTTCTAAATGTGGAGGAATTGCTTCTCTTCCAATCAATATCTCTCCAACTAATATGTAATAAGAAGCCAAGAAATCAACACACTCTCTGAAAACATGAATTATGTCAAAATCTCGTGACTATAGTAATTAGGTCAATGATAGCTTGGTGTACGAGAATACATAACCAATTACGTTTGGCTCCTTTCTTAATGATGTCCATTGACAGACAGGGTAGAGTCAGTTGTAGCAAAAACATCAGTATAGTCATAATCTAGGGAGATTTGCAACCCTTTCAAGATGGGATCCGTTTCCTGGAAAACAATTGTTTCCAGGCCTTCATTATTGTTAACCACACCTCTCTATTCTCCTATGAGGGATCCGTCTGGACTCAGCTGCATAAACCGAAAGGGGAAGGCAGCCATTTATACATTATTGTTACTTTGAGGCTAAAAGTAGGAATGAGGCCCCATCTGGCATATACATCTTTTGATCTAGGGTAATCGTCCACTTTTTCAATAGGCAATCTAGCCCTCAATGTCATAACTTTGCATATATTCATGTATAAACTGTTAAGGCTTCACAATGATGTTGTAAAACAACATTTCGTTTCTAGCTTGCCTTATATGGTAGCAAAAAAGCTAAATGCTAGCCTCATTACCTGCTCATTACCTGTTTAGTCACTTCATACCTAGAATCAGTACAGCGCCAGTTGATTTCATCTTCCACTGATCCTAACTGTCTCACAGAATCACTTTAGCATTATCTTATGCCATATTTCTTCTGCCACAATGTATGTCACTGCCCAGCCCGGGACCGCCTCTACAGTGCCCGGAGTGCAGCGGAATAAGGGACCGTGCGGCGTCGCAATCGCAATCGCAATCGGATTCAAGTGTACGCCGCACGGTCCCTTATTCCGCTGCACTCCGGGAACTCTAGAGGCGGTCCCGGGCTGGGCCGTGACAAGCACTATCTATTTTATCCAAGCCCAATCGTGGGCGACAGAGCACCTTAAGGGGAGAGGGAGAATTGCAAAGAGGCATACCATAGAGTCTAAACTTCGATACCAGAAGAAATATCCATAAATTTTGATAATTTTTATTATAAATCTTTCAAAACCAAGGTCCCTTGTTGTTCACTATCCATAGAGAAATAGGAAAAGTAATTTTAGGGCAGTAGAAGTGGTGATCCTGATTAGAAGTGGTGATCCTGATTATTCACAATGCAACCCAGGTAAAAAGAAAACAAAAAGGCAACTCACAGAAAAGCCTGAAATAATAAAAAAGACAATCAATAAACCCTAATGTAATAAAAGAATGATCTTCAAAGCACAACCAATGAGTTAATAGGGAAAATAGGAAAAATAAGCAAACCTCAACAAATATTACATACATAAAGAAAGAATTCTTTAACTTTCTTTCAAAATCGTATAACTTTGGTTTGTGACATTCGGGTGATTTCCTGTATGGTTGTACTTCTGCTTCATATTCGGAGTTGTCAATATTATAAAAAGTTCTTCGCTAACGGTACTTGGGCTGTGCGATACTGGAAGAAATATTCATAAATTCAATAGTGAAACCGTGCACCTTCATATTAAGAAATGTTAATCCGATAAAAAGTTCTTCATCAACTATATTTGGGTGATATTGAAAGATATATCCATGAACTTCGATACTGGAATAAATACTAGAAAATGGCCATGTCGAATGGGTAACCATGCAACATTGCCTTATAGTGTCACCATTGATCTCATTCGCAAGTTCTTTATTAAAATTCCCCATGATTTCTTGATCCCTTGCCCTCTCGATTATTAAAGTGTTACTATTCGTTCCAACTACAATACAAATAGGTTCTGCCAATATAAAGAACTATTACAAATTAAAACATGATATGTGTTGAGACAACTTTGTTCAAATTGATATTACTGCACAGATTATTGCATGGTGGAACTAATTAAGACCTTGAACCATTAAATAATGTTGCTTTCCCCACCACTGTAATGTTTGAGAAAGTGAACATGGGACATTTGATTGCCATGGTAGAGTTAGCGAAATAGATGTTAGGGGTTATCAAACGGGTGAAAATTGCATATATGAAGAGATTGTACCTGATTTTGGCAAAGACTTTAGGGAATCACAGTAGAACTGGTCGATAATGATAGGTTCGCAACATTCTTGATTCTCTGAAAGCGCACTCCACGAACATATCCAGATCTATCCTGTTCTAGAAAAGAAGGCTGTTCATCTCAGTTTTTTAGCGCAAGTATATTTCTCAAACGCAGTTTACTATGTACCACTAATATTTGAGGATTCGACAGGATAGTTGCCAGATCTTGATTCTGAGGTGGTTGGAAGAAGCTTTTAGGAACGCAGTATCTAAGACAATCTGTGTGGCTATACCAGTAGCATTGTTATTGTTCTGGACGATACTCCCTATACCGAAATGAATAACATAAATTTCAGAAACGCAATATTCTGACATGATATTTGTGCTTAAATCTATTCCTATTCAGTTGTTCTGGAAAACAACGTTTGCTGATTTAGTGATGTGGATCCCATCAGTGTTTGGGCTGGTCACTGGTCACTGGAGTCGAGATTTTAACATTAGCCAAGCACATAGAATCATTGATAGGATCTTAAATGTACATCAACAATTCGAAATTATAAGAGATTAGTCGGAAAAAAAGAATAATAATGTGTTTTAATACTCTAACCTTGAATGGTTTCTGCAACCATGAAACTTCTTGGAAGAACTACTTGAAAGCAAGTCTATACAAATTTCAGCAATGCTTCAATTGCGCCTTCTCCAAATGTGCAAAGTGGGCATGAACAAAATCAAGCATACATTTAAGAATTGAAAAGGGAATATAGTTTATAAATGAAAAGAATGAACTATAAGAAGCAAAAAAATAGAAGAAAAAAAATGCTAATCTAGAAAGATTATCTATTTTGATAATACTCATATCTAGAAATTGCCTTTAAGAAATGAAAAGGGAAAAATATACTCATTTAAATAAAATATGTACTCTTTACTGGACCAAGATGCATCATCAGTTCCTTACCCAGTTGGAGTTGTTAATGCACTTGATCCAAAAAAGATGAAGAAGCTAAAACCCGATTTTGCCATTATTTGAATTAGTCATTGCTCTTTTGAATAATATATCCGCTGCACTTCCTGTATCAACAAGAAACGTGTATAGGTAGTCCTGTCCTACTTTGAACATTATGACCAATGGATCGACATTAGGGTATTTGACATGGCTGGTGTCACAGTCTTCGAAGGAAATGTGATATGAACGCTTGTCTTTGCTGAAGCTGGGTAGAAATTTTGCTGATTTTTTTGATAACACCATCTTGCTGCAGGATGTGATTCTGTCATCTTTCTTTCTCTTCTTTCCCTTCTCAATTTCGATCATATAAAGATGACGAGCTTGACCTTGTCTTTGCTATTTTTCGACTTCCTTCTTATTCGTTTCTTCTTCGAGAAACTTCTGGACATCAACTACATACTCATAGAGTCTTCCTGCGAGGAGAATGTGGTGAAAGATGTGTATTAAAGAGTAATAGTTGTCAGTCTTATGGCTGTGGACATTGTGATACTAGCATAAGGGTTTGTTCGGTACATCAGGAATTGCTTGTGCTTCTCGAAATAAGTCATCTCCCTTTATAAGTGACACGGCCCTGACCGGGGCCGCCATCTACAGCTCCCGGAGTGCAGCGGAATAAGGGACCGTGCGGCGTACACGGACGCGCAGTCGGCGTGTACCAGCCATCTTCACGGGCGCTGACACGGCCCTAGCCGGGACCGACTCTACAGTGCCCGGTGTGCAGCGGAATAAGGGACCGTGCGGCGTACACGGACTCGCGGTCGGCGTGTACCAGCCATCTTCACGGGCGCGGCGCGCCAGTGGCATACAACCCACGGATGCTAGAGCGACATCCGGATAATCCTGGATACTCGTGAGGGGTCATCGAATATGTATTCGGTATAGGCAACAACGCTGAAGGTTCCCTCAATAATCCCTACAGCGTAATCTCTCACGACGCGCGCGAGGTACGGAAAGCACACCTGTCCTGTAGCGGATCAGGGTAGCTCAATATGCCGGTTTCCACATAGGGGACTCATATCTCAAGGGGCGACGAGCCTGGACTATTTATATTGTCCATCTGTAAGGGGCGGTGCGTCTCGGAGAACCGGGGCATAGCGGCGCCATATGAAGCCCTTTATTGAAAACCGGCCCGCATTGCGAGGCAATGTCCCCTAGCCTTCCCTAGGCCTAGGAGAACTCATAACTATCCCTTGTAGATAGTCCATCAGCCGGGGTCCTTGATGACCAAGCATTAAAACTCCTTTAGTCATGGGGAGGATCGGACCAAGGTTCCTCCTTAATATAGCTACTAAGTAAATAGTCAACTTCCAAAAGGAAACGTTAAAACATGAGACGAAGCGTACTGGACCTTTTCGCCCCCTTAACTGAATCCGATTGCGACGAAACTTGGCGTGCTGCTATATTAGGATATAGAGAACAAATACATTCGGACAGAACTCAAAACGCTTGGGTGGATTTGGCCGGCGTTCGGTAGGTCGTCACACCCTCCCGCACTTTAAATAATCTCGACGTCCTCGTCGAGGACCTTCTCCAACACGGCTCTGCAAGGATTCAATCTTCTGCATCTTCAAGAAACCAACAACTCTCCCGCACTTAGTTCAGAGTACTATATCTTCTTCTGTACTAGCGGATACTGAGCCCAACTGCTAGTCTCGATGCTGACAACTGTGTCTTCAGAACTGAACCTTAACTTCGACCATTTCAACTGAAGTGCGTAGTGACCGAACCTTCATACGACTGGAGTCTGCCTTCTCGTCTGGGTATTGTCTCTTGGTCTCAAACCTTCTGAAAAATGTATGGGCGGTGCACTCTAGCATCGCGCCCTCTGAAATGCGTTGCATCCTGCTGCTAAGCGCCTTCTCCCCTGACACAGTGTGGAATGTCGCTCTTCTCGACAAACCAAGGGCGTCTCCTCCGGATAGCCCAACGAGGATATCTCCAATCCCGTTCCAAAAGTGCGCTCACTTCCGAGTCGCACAATGCCTTCGCCGCTCGAGAGTTCAATCTTCTGTGAATCTCGGCTTCAAACTTCACTCATCATCTGCGAGTGGTAAGGAGCAAGTCTTCTAAAACCCAGGGGTAAACTCTCCCCAACTGCACGGAACATCTGCCGCACACCGAATCTGCTTCACTGCCCTTCAATCATCTCTGCAAAGGTCTTCAAACCATGTCCGCCCTTCTTACGGACCATCGGGGATACAATATCAAGATGCGGCACTCTAGCCTTACCAGTATAGAACTGAACTAGTATAGAACTGAACTGGTACTCATTGTTCACTTGGGCGAGGGAGGGTAGCTCCTAGAAGGTAGCATACTCTCAACAAGGCGCGGGTACTCTGTTCCCTACCGCTAGCTAACCATCGAGGTCCGCCATAAAGGCATCCTGTATGAACTTCTAAAACTCATGAGACATCTATCTGTGCAGCCGCGTTTCTGCTCTACCACTTCGTAGTAGGCCATCATCTAACCCATGTAACGCTAGATGGCATCTGCACCTAACTTGGCTGCAGGAAGGGTGATCGCTACTCCGGCGTCCCCAAAGGTCTCTCCACTTCGGAGGACTCTAATCTGCCTCACTCTCTAAGGAGGACTTCCCAATGCCTCTTCTCTGACGAGGACTTAACACTGGCGTCTGTACTTGCCAAACTCTGCTGGTAATGACCCATGCTGGAACCTGCGTACATCTGCGTCACAACTTGCAGCTCTTCCCACACACCCAATAAGCTCGACGTCCGTGTCAAGAACAAAGCTGTGACATAACTGACGGACTACTGAAGCGTTTCTCCATCTCTACATCCCTACTCCAACCTGAGTACTTGGGGAACTTGGGAACAAGATATTGTCACTGCACCTGTCGCCCTGAGCTCGTTGGCTTGCCATGTCCAACTGCTATCAAACTCGCGGAGACCAACCTTCATACTGTCGCAATCATCTTTAAACTGAAGCGTAGCCATTCTCTGTCTCTTGAACTAGCTTCAACAAACGCAGCCAACTCTAGCCGGTCACTGAGATGTGGTCTTCTAAAGACACTCCATCGATACAAACAAAGAATGAGGCGCGGGTACTACTCTATCCCTACCGCCAACCACCAAGTGATAAGGAATTGGGAAACTAACATCCAATTCCGCTCAAGATCTTTCATCCTAGAGCAATCTTCCATCTGAGATCATGTCTGAGGTAACCCGCACAACTGACTGAAGCTCAACTCTATTCTGCGACAACCACGTAACTTACTAACCTTCGGAAACGTGAGTCTTCCATCTGTGCGCTAAAAATGACCCAGAACCATCATGTCGAACAACATGGATCAACTCGGCTAGAACACTCGAACGCTAACAAACCTGAAACTCACCTCGGAGCCAGAGAACAAACATTACTCGGCATCTTGTCTTCTTTGAGTGAGCAAGCAGGGTCCCATGTAACTGGGGACCAACTGCGGACGAGCGACAACCCATCTGGGAGGTCGCAGTTCATGTCGCGTCACAACGAGTCACTCTGCCCTCGACGTCTACCTGACGATATCACCGTGTGCAAACTCGGGACCCAAACCATGTCTTCATCTCTTACTTCATGCCGCTTCATCTTCGGCTCATGACATTCACCTCCGGAACGTCTCAATGTCCAACTCAGGACAATTACAACGAGTATCTCTCAGGATTCTTCAATCATCTGTAGACACTAAGGAATTCCAACCAAACCAAGCATCGCGGCTTTCACACGAAAGTACTCGGTAACTGACGCTGACCATATCGATCTCTGCTGAGGCGCATCGTCCTTGATCACAACTGTTACTAAACTTCGCAGAGCGGATACGGACCGAATGCGGTAACAACCTGCTAGATCGCTCTATTACTATTCTTCATAGAGCATCAGCGACACTGACCAGCCTTCTAGAGACAACCAACGATATAGATCATCGCGTCCAACTCAAATCTCAATCCTTCCTCTTAGCGTCATTGTCCAAAGCACATTTAACTTGAGCGATCTCGCGCTCGGATATGGAGCCTTTCTCTTGCGTCCAATATCAATTGACATGTAGGCAACTCACTCTACAAACGTTCACAACGGTGCTTGGATCATCTCTAGGGAGCAACTACGGCTCTGGAGAGAACAACTACCAACTCGGGAATCATTACTCTGTTTACTCTGACGGACGTAGGCACTATCCATCTACGCTTTGACAAGCAAACTCCCAAAAAGCCTTGCTCGGATAAGCCTAGACCCAACTAGTCTAGCTATGGCAGACGTAGGCACAATTCATCTACGTTCTACCAACTCAAGAGCTAAGCTTTAACAAGCTATTCTCGCTCTGATACCAACTGACACGGCCCTAACCGGGGCCGCCATCTACAGCTCCCGGAGTGCAGCGGAATAAGGGACCGTGCGGCGTACACGGACGTGCAGTCGGCGTGCACCAGCCATCTTCACGGGCGCGGCGCGCCAGTGGCATACAACCCACGGATGCTAGAGCGACATCCGGATAATCCTGGATACTCGTGAGGGGTCATCGAATATGTATTCGGTATAGGCAACAACGCTGAAGGTTCCCTCAATAATCCCTACAGCGTAATCTCTCACGACGCGCGCGAGGTACGGAAAGCACACCTGTCCTGTAGCGGATCATGGTAGCTCAATATGCCGGTTTCCACATAGGGGACTCATATCTCAAGGGGCGACGAGCCTGGACTATTTATATTGTCCATCTGTAAGGGGCGGTGCGTCTCGGATAGCCCGCGGGGCATAGCGGCGCCATATGAAGCCCTTTATTGAAAACCGGCCCGCATTGCGAGGCAATGTCCCCTAGCCTTCCCTAGGCCTAGGAGAACTCATAACTATCCCTTGTAGATAGTCCATCAGCCGGGGTCCTTGATGACCAAGCATTAAAACTCCTTTAGTCATGGGGAGGATCGGACCAAGGTTCCTCCTTAATATAGCTACTAAGTAAATAGTCAACTTCCAAAAGGAAACGTTAAAACATGAGACGAAGCGTACTGGACCTTTTCGCCCCCTTAACTGAATCCGATTGCGATGAAACTTGGCGTGCTGCTATATTAGGATATAGAGAACAAATACATTCGAACAGAACTCAAAACGCTCGGGTGGATTTGGCCGGCGTTTGGTAGGTCGTCACAATAAGTATCTCATCTGAAACACCATGGATGATTAAAGAGCATTCCTTATCCAGATTGGCCCACCTCGGGCGATATTGATATCATAGGCTTGGAAGTAATTGACATGAATCTCTCATTGAGTCTTGAAAAATCAATAGCAGAACCATTGGAGTATTACATATAACTTTTCCTTTTTGAGAAACTAAGTCAATTTCCAATACTTGTGCCTTTTATTTTTTTCCCTCTTCGGCATGAGATTTAGACGATATTTCAAATTATTCTATCTTGCATATGATAATCTTGAATAAAGATTCTTATTGAGCTCTTTTTGTTTCCAATGATTCTATAATTTTGGTCAAAAGTATTGTATTGTAAAGTAATTACACTTAATATTGCAGGTTTGGAAACGATCGTCGTCTTGGATAAATTCGACGGCTTAGGCTCTCATGTGTAGCGGTCATGAGGCTGAAAGTGTCAGTTTGTGGGTAATAGCTTTAAAGATGCCAAACCTTTTGAGTTACTCATTTGGTTAACAATCTGGATGCAACACCAACAAATCTTTATGTTATTCTAGTTCGCTCGGAGAGTTTTTAACTTCACTATGCGATCACTTCCAGAAATGCGTCTAAGGCTTACTTGAGGATGGCCAACAGTTCTTATCTTGGGAACTCTGATGAGGTAAACTTAAGTCGAATCGACTATTTCTATTAACCCCATATTACCCGAAAATAACAACGAACATAATTTCTAGACAAGGAGTAATGGAGGTGAAACCTATGTTTTTGCAAGTGACTAATGTCTCAGCGTAGAAACTACTTTCATTCATCACTTCTCAAATGCAAACCGTACGAAAGGTTTAAAAGCATTAGGGCCTAAACCAAAGCGAGCACTACATCAGGTATATCCTTGGGTAACCAACCTAGCTTTGTTTCTAATGACGTTCCCAACTTTATCAAACTTGTTCTTGTAGATCCATTTAGTTCCAATTACATTCGTACTAGAAGGACGTGGAACCAAATACCACACATCTTTACGTCAAAACTGGCGAAGCTCATCCTGCATTATATGAAGCCAATATTCATTTGAGAGAGCTTCCTTGACAGTTGTGGGTTCGATCATAAAAGCATAACAAAAACAATTTACCGTCTCATGGTTTTAGCTTCTAGTTTGAACATGAGAACTAGCATCCCTGATTATATCAGCCTGTTAGTGATCCTTACGAACTTGATGCCATCCGGGTCGTGGAACACTAAGAGCTGGAGGGGGTGGGGGAGTAGATAAAGGAGCTCTAACATTGGATGTAGTGGTCGTGTCAAGAATCTCACTAGTTAACATATCCATATTTTTTGCTGTACTATCTTCTCTCCAACATCTGCATTGTACTATCTTCTATCCAACATCTGCAGAGCCAATAGTGCAAGTATCATCCACAACCACATTACATGACTCCATCACTTTGGTCCTAGAATTATAGACACAAAAAACTCTACTATTTGTTGAATAGCCCAATAAAATACTCTCATCACTTCGAGAATCAAATTTCTCAATACTTTCTCAATACTTTCTCAATCTCGAAATATAAAGCATTTACTCCCCAAAACTCGAAAGTAATTTACATTCGGCTTCTTTCCAAACCAACGTTCATAGGGCGTGTTTAACATAAGTGGGCAAAGATACACCCTATTGATACACCCTCATAACTTCGAGAGTCAAATTTCTCAATACTTTCTCGATCTCGAAATATAAAGCATTTACTCCGAAAAACTCAAAAATAATTTACCTGAAACTTCTTTCCAAACCAACGTTCATAGGGCGTGTTTAACATAAGTGGGCAAAGATACACCCTATTGATAGTATAATACGCGGTATGAATGGCCTCCCCCCAAAAGTGTGTAGGAAGATCCTTTCTGTGAAGTAAGACCCGTCCAATTTCTTGAAGAACTCTATTCTTTCATTCTACAACCCCATTTTGATGTGGCATGATTGGAGTAGAAAATTTATGTCTAATCCCGTTAGAAGTGTAGTACTCGATCACTCCGGTATCCTTAAACTTACCTCCACGATCACTTTGAATTTTGTTGATAGAGCAATCTTTCTCATTTTGAATTCGAAGTGATATAGTATGAAATTCTTCAAATGTATTAGACTTCTCTGTCAGCAGGGCTATCTAAGTATAATGAGATAAATCATCGACCATTACCAAAATATATCATTTACCACCCAAAGATGCAGTTCTCATTGGACCCATCAAATCCATGTGTATTAGCTCAAGAATCTGTGTAGTAGCAATATGGTTGGCCTTCTTATGAAAACTTTTGATTTGCTTACCAATTTGACACGGACCACATACAACATTAGTTAATCTTCCCAACTTTGGAACTCCCTTGATAAGCTCTTTGCTCGTAATCTTGGACAAATCATTGAAGTTAATGTATCCTAACCTTTGATGCAACAAATCCACATCACTCAGTTTAGCTTTGTTACACAATAGAGCTTCTTGTTGAATAACATAGCAGTTATCAGCAGTTCGAGCAGCATACATCACATGTTGTCCTTAGGAATTTAATACATCACAACCTCCTTTAGAAAAAGTAAAGTGTGGTCTGTATCACATAACTGACTGACACTAAGAAGATTTGCTTTCAGCCCCTTAACCAAAAGAATATTATCTATCGTCAGAGTACCAAGTCCTTCAGCCTTACCCTTTCCCACCATAGGAGATATGCTCCCATCACCAAAAGTAACATCGCCACTCTGAATATCCTCTAGGTGACTAAGCTTGGACTCATCACCAGTCATTTTACAAGAACATCCACTATCCATATACCAGTAAACAAATATGAAGGCATTCAAAGCAGTTAATGCAACATTACACCTTATCTGAGGTGCCAAATCAATCTTCCACACCCAAATGATTCGAAGAATCCTTCGAGCTGAAGTTTCCTGTGCAAACCATCTAGACAAATTCTCACTTTTCACATTAGTAGAAATCACATTTGAGTTATATCTTTGTCTATTGAATGGTCGAGAATATGGTTGATAAGATCCAACAAATCTACAACAAGACATAATATGACCCACCCTTTCGACCACAATCTATAATAATAAATCTGAAAGTACGAGAACCTTTTGGCTTGATTACAAGTGGAGGATAATATATTATGTTTGGGAAATGATGTAGTAGCAATTGCTTTGACAAATTTTGTGACTTGAGGAGTCTTGGCATTAGAGAGATGTTCCTCATATCCTAGACCCCTTTTGTCAGTATCCGTCTTTCCCATACATAACATCTTATCAATATTTTTAGCTCCATACCAAATTTTTTTAAGTTTCTACTGAGATAAAACTAAATCAAGCTTAACCGCATGTAGTTCGTCCTAAGTTGATTTCATTTTCACCTTCGCATCATGAACTCCTTTCTCTAAAGTCACAACCTTGTCATGGAGACCTTGTTTCTCATCTTCAAGTATTTCTATCTCGTGACTTGTATTCTCAGTTTTTTCTTAAAGTTCACGTGTGAGTGTATTAACTTGGCCTTTCAAGACTTTGTTAAGTTTACCAAGTTTAATTCACTTCGCAAAAGTCTGAGCATACAAGTCTTCAAGATTCAGGTCCTCAAACTCATTTTTTTCTTGATCACTCTGATTTTCAATAGAATTCTCAAGTTTAAAAGCGTCAAAGTTCTCATTACTACAATTTAGAAAAACAGGATATGCGTAATATTGTATATTCTCAACTACTTAGGGATGATCCTCATTGTTATTATTTTCATCATTACTATCATTCCAAGTAACACTAATGTTCTTAACTTTGTGATTAGTTCTAGATTTCTTACTGAGACAACTATGAGCATAATGACCAAACTTGTAAGACTTATAACATTCAACTTGACTTAGGTCAGTGTCATTGTTGGTCTGTCGATTATAAGATTTGACCCGATCATGAGGTTATGGTTTATAGTCCATCGATTGCCATTATTTTTGAAATTGAAGTTTTTCCAAGATTTTTTAAAATTGTTGGCTAATAAGAGCAATTGATGAATCTATATTTGAACCTTCATCATCATCTAAGATATATGAGTGATCAACCTCTTTGGTACATTTAGAAGAAGAAGAGTAAGATGAAAATTTTAAAACAACATTCTTGTTCTTCTTAGGGTTTTCCATTTTCATCTCGAGTTCAAAAGTTCGCAACTTTCCAGCTAATATATATGGTTTCATTTTCTTAAGATCCTGAGCTTCCTCGATAACATCACGTCTGGATCTAAAGCTCTTAGGAAAAGATCTTAGAACTTTGCGAACAATTTGGACATCGAAATAAGGAACTCCTAATGCGGTACTAGTGTTTAAAATATCACTTAGTCTCGCATAAAATTCATCAAAATGTTCATTTTCGCTCATTCGAATATTCTCAAATTGTAAAGTAAGCATTTAGAGCTTACTTTCTTTAACTTATCATCGCCTTCATGAGTTCGAACTAGAATGTCCCAAGCTTCTTTTGAAGTGGTACAGGTAGAAATATGTCAAAACTCACTTTGACTCAGCCATAAAGATAGCGTTGCAGCCTTTAGAGTTATAACCGGCATCATTCTTTTCTTTCTTTGACCATTGGTTTCTAGGTTTAAGGACCTCTATAGCACTACCTGGTACACCTTGCATCATGGTAGGTTATTTCTATCCATCCTCAATGACAATCCATAAATCTTCCCCGATTGATTGTAAGAAAGCAACCATTCGGACTTTCCAGTATGGATAATCTTTGCCATCGAAAAATGGAGGACGATTAACAGGACTTCCAAACTTCTCAGTATCCATTATTCTCAAGCAATCAAGTCATGATCCATGCTCAGGTTGTTAATCCTCAAGGCATGACCGCTCTGATACCAATTGAAATAAATAATCACTTGAGACTAACCGATTTTGATTAATTTTAGGTCAAAAACAATAGGTCCGAAAAACCTGAAATTAACGGTCTAACCATAGCCTAATTCAAGTTGGCCCAATGTTCTAGTGACAACAAGCAAAGGTAAATTAAACGCACAAACAAACAATTTTAACCCTATGGGAAACCTTTCTCAGGAGGAAAACCCACAGGTCACTGCCGAATCGCCCGACAACAAAGCAATCTAATATTGAAACTAAATTATAAGAGTTCAATTACTTACAGACTTGATAAACACATCCCGTGGTTACCTCCCTTCTAATCAAGCTCTTTGTAATTGATTCCTTGTTCTCGCAATGCCTTACTTCAATCTCCCGTCAAAGCATCCAAGCTTGAAACTCACAAGCTTTGCAAATTAATGATTAGGTTTTTAAATCTCTTTGATTGATTCAATTTGAGGTTTACTTCGCATTGAATCACTCGTTGCAATCTCTATTCTCTCTAAAATCACTCAAGCCCTAAAAAGTTAAGTTTTGGAAGAGATGAAAAAAGAAATAAGAAAGGATATCTTTTATTAGAAAACTGAAAACCCGATGTCTGTTCGAACAGAGAAATAGTCTGTTCGAACAGACAATGTTTTATTCAAACAGAACCAAGATCCTATTCGAAGAAACAAAATTTTTAATAACCTGTTCAAACAGAGAAAAAGCCTGTTCGAACAAAGTCTATTCGAACATACCAAAAGCCCTATTCAAACAAACAAAGTTCTGAGTAACCTGTTTAAATAGAAAAAAAGTCTGTTCGGACAAAGTCTATTCGAACAGGATAAAAGCCTGTTCGAACATAAATCTTTTTCTCCCAAAGACATCACTTTCTTTCTGACCTTTTGTAAAATATTAAGGGCTTGATATTTTTAAGCGAAGAGGTACAAACCCACGTACCTGTTAAGTGTCAGTCCAGCTGTAGTCGCTCCATGTGCAATCTCTGATGACGAATAACCACGAGGTAGTGCTAACACCTATTCAAGACATGGAATGAAACAAACTCAAAATATGGATGTTTCATATTGCACCGTAATATATTGTCTAGAGTAAGAGAGTATCTCAAGCTCAGGAGTAGCTTCCATCCATAAATTCCATAAGTTACCTTTTTCTGCATTTTGTTCATTAGTTAGGACCTTATTGACATACCCTGGGAGAACAAAGTTTTGCAGAAAATCTTGGGCTCTGTTATGCCCATAATATTTGGTTTTAGGGATTGAGAGTAATAGTATATCTTCTTTCCTTCCAGCTTCAATAAGAGCAACAGGTCCAGTACTCGCCATTACTGTTTCTCGAACTTTTTTGGCAAAAGTTTGAATTGGCTGCAGTTCTTCTCCATTTGGAGCAAAGATTGCTTGCTCTAGAATCAATTTGAATCTACTACTTTAGGTAGTAGATTTACTCCCCAAAACCTGGATCCCTGTGATTGCTTGCTCTAGAATCCCTCCTCCACTCAATTGGAATTCGGTTTGTGGGTGTTCTTTGTTGATGTTCGAATCCCCAGCCGCCTTTCCCATGAAGCCCTAAGGACATACCACATTCTGAGTTGGTACCGAACCATCTAGGTTATTGTTGGCATCAGGGATTTTACTTTAAGAGGTTTGTATTCCTCTCAAAGCCTAATTCTCATCACTGTTGTTTGCTGCTGCACTCTGATTTCTCTGATTTGCATTGCTGGTTGTTGTCGAAATCGATTTGATTGTAGCTTCCCCTTGTTGATCGATTTGTTCAATCAAACCCTCGCTCCCTAATGATTTGATTCCCCTACTAATGATCTCCATAAGGAGCTTAATAGTAGTTGTATCTATGATTTGAAAACCAGTACTCGATTTGAATTGTGTAGAATTCACTGTTCATGATCTGAATTCGTGGATTATTATCATAAAGAATCAAACTTATTTAAATGTTCCCGTTATTCTATATTTCCTTGAAAAAGGTGCTCAACCTACAAGAATCGTTCATGATATTTCAAAGAAGGCAGAGGTATTTAATGAACTTCGTTTTAAACAAACTTGTATGGCCAACAATTGTTCAATTTCATATTTGACTGCCAAACTTAGTTACTAAATACATGGTTTCTTTAGAATAAATTTATGCGTATCAGTACTATCAGAATAAAATATATATTATCCAAATGACGAAAGGGATAGGACTTGCCCTACATTTTGACAAATACTTGCAACGAGTAAGCAAATCATGAGACAAAAATTCAAGACCCATAAGTGCTATTAAACAATTTCCAGGTGGATATTTAAGCATGGGGAACATACTTACAAATTCCACAATGAAGGACTACCTTGCAAAGGGGAAGGTACAAATTTATTGGTTGAAACTCATACTTGGCTTTCGTTTTTATGGAATCCGGGGTTGGCGATGCAAATATTATTAAAGATGAAGTGGAGTAAAAAACAAAGCACTTTATGCTTGATGGATACTAAAGTTTTTCAGTGCATATTATGAGTCTTGGTTCTAATAAGAAGGTAAACGATGTTTGATACTATGTCAAGAAATAGAATCTAGGGACATCATTTTCATAAACTTGGGATAGTTTCATTGCCGCCCAACTTTATTCTCAAAAAAAATAAAATAAAATAAAATTGTGAAAGTTGAACAAAGAATGATAGAAGAATGGTTATTGGTGTGGATGCAAGTGCATTGCCGGATGAATAAGAAACTATTCTGATGGACTTTTTAGGGGAATTATGGTACCCATATTTGATTTTTCGCGTGCTATTGTTTAATACATCATAACATAAAATTCTTTGAAATGTAAAACTTAGGAGTTGCAAGTGAAAGATTTATCGTGAGACCACTACCACTATTATTATCATTGCTGCAGTTTCTCTATTAAACATAAGTTTTCATTGTATTTTATTAGCTTACAACTTAAATACAAATTGCATGTGACTTATGTGTTAAATTCCAAAAGAAACTGATTTCTTATGTTATGTAATTATGAATTACAGAGATAACAATGGGAACCTTAGTTAATGATCTTATCTCTAATAACATCTTCATTGTACTATTTGTTTCTAGTGCCCTCAAATGGGCTATGAAAACTCCTTGGGACCTGAAACTTCTACAAGATGTAAGCTTAGAACTTTGTTGTTTTCTTTAGTGCCCCTCCTGTTTTTCACAAACTCTAAAAGACTTACCAACGGAGATTCTTATCCTGCAGGCCAAACTTGATTTAAGTGAAGAACAAAGCTAACCCCTTAAGTAACACTAAGAATGAAATTTGGGGCAAATTGCATCCGTGACTGTTGGTGAAACTCGCAATTAAGTCTGACTTTTCCGTCAGTACCAAAAGTTAATAATGGAATTCGGGGCTAATTGCACCGGTGACCGTTGGCGAAATTTGCAATTTAGTCTGTGACTTTTCTGTCAGTACAAAAAGTGAACATTGGGTACTTTTTATAACTGACGTTCAGAAATATTAATATTCAACAAGCTTCTACTCAAGTAATTTAACATTCTGTCCATGAGTTTGCTCAATATTTTGAGGGTGTTGTCTTTTATGAGTAACTGTTATTTTTTAATCATGTAGCCTTATTTGATAATGTAAATCAATCATTTTACATTTTGTGTTGGCCCTTGAATATTTTGATTTTAGTGGGATGCATTTCTTGTAGATCAAGATATATGACTTGTATTGCAAATTTCATGTTGTGTTGATAATATGGCAAATGGAACTGAGTCTCTTCGCTCCTGAGAAGTGTAGACTGATGGAATCACTTATCAAGAAAGTATGTGAGAAGCAATATTTTAGTGATTACAGAGAATGGTAACAGAGACTCCATCTCATTTATTTGTTCGAAGTCTGGAATGTTCTAAGAGAGACTAATAAATTCAATCTAGAGCTTACCGATCTCTTCCATTATGCTCTTGTTGATCAATTATCTGTATGTCCTATTAATGTTCTTGAACATTGTAATTATGCTTTTGAAGAAAGTTTTTGAATTGACAGGTTGGTCGTAGGGGCTTCGCATGGAAGATTATAGTTATAAGTATTGATAAGCTATTGTGACCTTCTACTAAAAGGTTATAATTGTTTTGTTCTCATTTTTCATAATGTGATGTTACATGGAAATAAGATCTTGAATTTTCATGTAAAGAAGTATTCTCTTACTTTGAATTACTATAGATATCTTGGAAATTACTGATTGCAACTGTTATATTTAATCCTACAACTTGATAGTCTAGTTAGACTAAGAATCTGTAAATGTCTTTGAGGCTCACTGGATGGATTCATCTAATCCTACAATAATGAACCTTCATATCCATGCATAGCATAGACTCATAACCTAGGTGGTGTTCCTTTCACTGCTGATTTTTTTTTTCAGCAGTGGGTTTGGTGTTTTTTTTTGTGCTGAAAAAAATTCAGACACAAATTCAGCAGTTGTGAGATGCTGAAATTTTTTTCAGCCAAAAACAAGCCTCTTTATGATGAAAATATCCTTCTCCTCCAAACCAATTCTAAAACCAAATTGAGAGGGAGAAAGAACTCTTGGGGGAAGAAGAGATTGTTGTTGAAGAGAACTCTTGGGGGAAGAAGAGACAAAGGTTAGCTTTCTTCTTTTACCCATTTTTTTGTTTTTTCCTTCTCTACTATGTGGTTTTTGGTTTTTGTTTTTGTTGATTTGATAAACAAATTGTTGCTGATTTTGTGATTGGAGGAGTTGGGATTTGTATAAATCGTGTATGGGTTATGGTGGTTTAGGGTATGAAAATCCCTAATTTAAATCGATTTAGGATTGTGCAAGGATTTAGGGTTATTGAAGCTTGATTTTTACTAAATCAAAGCAACTTCTCTCTCTGATCAGATGATATGTTGTTGTTGCTGCAATGTTTTTCCTTCCAACCTTTATTTATGGACAGAGGTATTTTAAGGCAAAAAAACCCCCAAATTCAATCATTATGGAGTGCTTAGGCTCTCTCTCGTTCCCTCACATCAATGCAACAAGGCATCTTTTTACAAACTATGCATTAGCAAACAAACTAGATAATGAAATTTTTTACAAATTCCCAAATTCAATCATTATGTGATGTTTGTTTGTAATGATGATTGTTTGGGGTTTTGGATTTCTTTGGCATTCGGGTATTGAAAAGTGGGTTGTGTTTGAACTTGTATATGTTAGAAAAACATGTTGTATCTTGTAGAATGTTGTGTTTATCTTGGTAGTTGATCTTAAGACTAGTTTATCTGATAAGGAGTTTTACTTTGGGGTATTGGGTTTGATGATGAACATTGTCTTTGATATAAGATAAAAAAATTTGGCTAAAGGTGCACGGGGGATATGTATGTTGTGCTTGTTAGGCGACATCCTAGTATTTACCAAACATGGGCAGAGTGTGGAGTAAAGGTTTTGAGATATCCACGTGCTATATATCAGTGTATGGATACAATGGAGGAAGCAGAGCATGCTCTTGCTAAATTTCTTGCCATCAAGTCGTGTATTGAACCTAAACCAGAAGCAGTTCCCGCTTCTTTAGTTGTGAGGGAGGAAGCAGAACATGATTTTGCTAAACATGAGCTTCGTTTCTCACATCTTTATCTTTTAGTTATATTGGCAGTAGTTATTGCATTTGTAGTATTTATGTTACTCTGATTATGTATGGATATTAAAAGTGTAATATGTAGTGAACTATGTAATGTATCTTTGAATTGTGTTTGGCGTTCGTAATTTGTGAGTAATATATAATTGTTGTATAAATTATTTTATTGTAGTGAATATAGATCCTAGTGTAATGACCCAAATTTTTGTTTATTATTAATAATAATAATTATTATTGTTATTCACATATTAATATTCCGTTATGCTTCTGCACATTGTTTCATATTTGGCAGCCTCTGTATTATTCTTTTTCTGGGGTTTCTGTAGCTCTGATGGTTTCGGTGGTTGTTTAATCTGAGGAGGTAGGGTTTTGATTTTTGGAGCCGTGGTGGGTTTCTGATAGGGTTGTGTTTGTTGTTTCGGGTGGTTCTAGTCTTTTGAGGGTCTTGGTGTTGTGCGTGGTTCATGAGGACCTCAGAGTGACATTTTGGATTTTCTCAGTTCTCGTTCGAAAGAGTTTTATATTCGTTCGAACGAACCTTTCAGTGTCTCAGTGTCTTCTGGACATTTTGGCCATTGGACAGATTGTCGTTCGAACGAGATTTATTGTCGCTCGAACGAGTCGACTTATCCACTGGAATTTGGCCCAGACCTCTTGGTCGTTCGAACGACTTTCGTATCTGTTTGAACGACTTGTCGTTTATATATATATATATATATATATATATATATATATATGTCATTTTCCATTCTCTCACCTCACATTTCTCTTTCATTTTTTTCTCTCCCTCTTCTCCTCGCCTTGCCCGCCGAATTCGACACGATTTTTCGCCGTGATCTCGGTGAGCTATTCTCTCTCTCTCTCTCTCTCTCTTGTATCATTGGTTTGATTTCGGTTTTGGTGAGAACCCTTGTGATGTTGAGTTGATTTTTGGGTTTGTGATTGTGGGGGGTTTGCCTGGATTCGCATTGTTGGTGATTTGGGGTTTGTGGCGTTTGTGATTATCGCAGGTATTGGGTTTGATTGTTGGTTGTGATTGTTGGAGGATTTGGGTGTTGGTGGTGGTGATTATTTGGGTGATCGGAGTAGCGCAGCGAGCGTGGTGGATCGTGGGTTTCGTTCCAGTTTTGTTGTTGAATTCAGGTGTGGTGCTAATTTGATTTCGAATTTGGGTGAGAATCCTTTGTGGTTTTTGTGATTGGGTTCATGTTCTTGATAGTGGTTGATGTTGTGGTGTTCGTGTTCTTTTTGTAGCTCATTCGGAGTTCCGGAAGTCGATTCGCTGAGTACATTTTCGTTGGGGTACTGTTTAGACAGTTTCGCCGAGATTGCCGTTCCGAGCGTGGTTTTGTCAGGCGAGTTTTATCTTCCTGAGCAACTAGACTATTATGCTGATTCGTGAGTTATAGAAATGCATAGTTTAGTATAATTATATCTGTGATTAGGTTAGTATATGGCTAGTTGTTTAGGATACCTTTACGGGTTATCCGTTTTGCATACCTTAGGCGAGAGTACTTAAGGGTTTGATAAGTTAGTAAGACCCGTGACAATGTGAGTTTAACTATTAGATAGAACCTGTAAGTTATGGTTAGTCATAGGTAGTTGTTCTCAGTTGTCGTCGATGTGACGATAACTCATGAGATTCCTCTTAGACCGATTTCATTGAAGGTGGTTATCACGAATCTTTTCTTCGTTGAGGTTGAGAACAAAGGCATTTCTCAGTGTGTTGCAACGATTCTGCGTCGCTAATTTATATATAATATATAGAGTATAAAATTGTTGGTTAGTTATTAGGTGCCTAGCCTATTTCTTGTCACTAGTAATTAAGTTCGGATATTAGTAGATACACATGGACGGCACGTGGTTTAGCCACTATTATTATTAGTATATAATTTAGATATTATAGTTATTCCTTTTAGATATAGCTTCATCGAATTGTTAGTATGTGGTTCTTGGTTCCTTGATAGTCTCTTGGGCGATGTAGCTTCCGTAAGACATGGTCTTCGATTCGAAGCTTGTCCTCGTACCTGTTATTTATCTTGATTAGTCTTAGGATTATCCTAGGTGTGCTCTGTGTTCTCGAGGCCTGGTCCTTGAGATATGTGGTGGATTTGGTGTTTGTTTGGAATGTTGGTTTCCATGTTGGAGTGTGGTATATCCTGGATTATTTAGCTGTTGATGGTGAGCGGACGGTTGTCCTTAGTAGTTGATTGTGGGTGTTGAGCTTCCGATAATTTGTCTTAGGTTTTGTTGCCTTATCGTGTTGTGACACTTATTGTCCTCATGATTCTTAGAGCTAGTAGAGCTTACTCGTTAAGCCTTCCTTTCCTTGGTGTGAGGCTTATAGGACTGTGTTCCCTTCCGTCATCTAGGAAGCAGCGAGGCAGCATGACGTTCATGAGTCTTCGACCTTGACGCCAGGTGGTTTTGTAAAGTTGTACTATCACCCGTAATGTTGGAATTTGTTGGTCTTCTGTTAGATCAGTTCGTGGAGACTGTTGCCATTGATGTGTTCGTGAAGACTGTCGCCATTGATGTCGTCGCCTGGTGGGTTCCTGTACATCCGACCTGGAGACTTATGCACATGGTTGTTATGGGATTGTGATGCAGCTTTGTTCATGAGGATTGTAGACTCCTTTTTGGACACTTGTAGGTTATCCCGTGTGTACTAGTCTGTGTTGACAGCTAGGGTACACTAGCACTTGATGGTATTCATGTTGCGTTAGGAGATCTTAGAGACTGATGTTGTTTGGATGTTGTGACGGTTGAGTCACTGTTTGTATCTGTGTTAGGATTGTTTACCACGCTCAGCGGCAGGTGGTTATCCTATGTGCGTTTGCCCAGTCAACGACTGTTGTGTTTCAGTCTTAGGATCTAATTGCTTTCGGATATCATAACTTATTCTTCTTATCTTGAGGAGGTCTGGATACATAACAAAGCTCTACATCGGCTGACCCTCGATAGGACCTAGGATTCCTACATCGGGTTAAAATAGTAGGTGAAGTTTTAGCTGGACACTATCATATCTATTACCCTTCGGGAGTGTGGGATGGTATGAGATAGTTTCCTTAGGTACCAATCTTATCCTTAAGATTGAAATACCTTAGAATCATAAACGCTGTTTCGGACACTGGCCCCGTGTGTAAATCCTAAGCGTGGTCGAGCTTGTAAACTAATCGTACCCATTGCATCCAACTAAGATCTCTTTAAGGTGAATTCCTTCTATGGTAGTTGTCAACCCACCTTAATTTTAGGGTCTAGTTTATCGGGTTGACATTTCCAAATCATTCTGCATCGCATCATATCATAACACACATATCATTGCATCTCTGCATATTCTCTATTTATAGGTTCTTCTGTTAAAAATCCTTAACCTATCTGCATTAGCATCATTGTAGAATCCTTAGTATTTGGGATAATTGTGGGATTATCCTTTTTATCATATCATCATCATGGCATAGCATTTGCATTTGGGATAATTATGAGATTATCCTAGTTCATCATATTCTTCTTCTCTTATCTAAATTCTTCTTCTCCTAATTGATTTGATGTAACCTTAGCTTTCCTCTTCTCTCTGCATCTATTCCTCTTTCTTATGTATATGATATTTTTATTAGGTTATTTAGTCTTGTTGGTTGCTGTGAGCTTTAGGCTGGTATCCAGTTGTGGGCGATCTCGTTTAGCTTGTTATAACTTCGAGGCTGTGCCTGGTTGGGGTTTGGATAACCCTGTTGGATTGTAGTTGGCCGAGGGTTGTTTGCCCCCGTGTGTTATTTGCATTTCTGAGGCAGGTTTGTTGCGTGTGGCGCTGAGGGCCATAGTAGTGATTGAGGCGTAGTTGTAGTCCGTGTGATTGGAGTGTAGTTTATAGTCTTAGCACTCCTTCACACTATGCTTATATATATATATATACATATGGCTTAGTTTATTTAGATATTTTAGACTAATTATATATCTATTAGATATTTATTATTCATCCTTGGTATATCTATTACTTATCATTAGCAATTATTATATCTTAATATTATTATATTCATCTCATTAGTTGGTATAATTGTTTAGATTATTTGGGGAGTTAGTGAGCCGTGGTTTGCTTACTCTCGCATAACAACATTCCAGGTTTAAAGCTTTTGCAGTGGTGATCTTTGGAGAGCAGGAGTTGAAGGCTTGTTGCTCTGTTATTATTTTGGGTCCTTAGTTTGTGGTTCTGACCGGCTGAGGTTTGTAGAATCTTTCGTTTAGATATTGTTTCTTAGTCTTCCGCTGTTTCTGTTTTTCTTATTACTCTGTTGTATTGCTAAGTGAATGACTGAGCCTGAATTTGTCTATGACTCGGTTGTTTGTAGGGCGAATCGGTTAGATTCCCCGACATGCACATCCTCGAATCTCAGTAATTGGTCTAGCTACCGATTATTGGATTTTAGGGCGTGACACCTAGATAGTGGACCATTATTCGGTAAATGGCCTTAGCATTCGTACTTAGGATGCTAGTTAAAAAACAAAGAGAGAAGTTATGTATGTTTATCTTAACGGGTAAAGAACGCATCAATGAGATTTTTACTGGCCCTAATCAGATTGGTTATGATTCGTTAAGGATGAACAAAGATGCATTTGTTTCTTTATGTGGACATTTCAGAGCGAGGGGATGGGTTAGAGATAACAAACACATAGATGTGGAGCAGAAGATGGCTATTTATTTTAGAAACTATAGCCCATTCAGTGAGAAACCGCATAATGAAGCATAAATATCAACATTCAGGAGCAACTATTAGTAGGTGTTTTCACGAAGTGTTGAGAGGAATGTTTTACCTTAGCAAGGAGATGATAATGCCTCCTAATTTTCAGGAACCAGGAGAAATTCATATTCATAAACGGTTAAGAGAAGGACAATTTAAAGGGGCTATTGGAGCAATAGATGGCACCTTGATTAGTGCACAAGTTCCTAAATCGAACCAAATTTTGTTTAGGGCAAGAGGGAAGGGTAATTGCTTTCAGAATATGATGCCAGCATGCGATTTTGATATAAATTTCATCTATGTCCAAGCCGGTTGGGAAGACATAGCTCATGACTCAAATTTCCTAACTCAAACAGTTGGAGACCCAGCTAACAAGTTCCCCCTACCTCCTACTGTAGGTAATCATCTAAATTGAAGTTACGATAGTGAAGTATCTGTTAATTTATTGTTTTATTATAATTAGAGTTTGTTAATTGTTTTGTAGACATGTACTACTTGTGTGATGCAGCATAAGTGCATTCCAAGTACTTTGTGTGTCCTTTTAGGGGAGTGCGGTATTGGCTTAAAGATTTTCAGAGGGGAGGGCGGCCTAAGACTTAAGAAGAACATTTTAATCGTGCACATGCAAAGTTAATAAATGTCATCGAGAGGACATTTGGTGTTCTTAAAGCAAGATTCCCTATATTAAAGGCAATGCCCAAGTACAAGTTCTCAACTCAGAGAAACATAGTCATTGCATGTATGGCTATACATAATTTCCTCTGTCGGATTTCTTTGAATGATGAGTTGTTTACGGTATTTGAGAATGAAGACTTGGATCTTGGAAATGTACAACCTCAAGTACATAATAGTGACCGCTTCCAGGGGTTATTTGGAGCAAATGAGCAACACTTTATGAGAACTAAAAGAATTCGCATTGCAGAGGAGTTAGCTGCTAATTATGCGTCACAATCAGCTGATGAAACTCCTATTATTTAGTACTTTATATGGATACTACCTCTTTTTGTTGCTTGGCTTTTTTGGGTATATGTATATGGCTTTTTGTTGATTGGCTTTTTTGTTTATGATATTTCATTAAGTTGTTGTGATATGAATTGTCAACTGTGATTTGTATGATCTGTACTGAACAAATTTATATATGAGAATGTCCATATACTGTTATATACCATCTCCTTGTACACAGTGATACTGCTAGCACTGTATGACATTTTTTTAGCAAAGCTTGTGATGCCTAACCAATCTTTTTGGGCAAGGCAGTTGGTTGTTGGGTGCTAGCAAGAATCTCAATTAGGAATCATCATGTGTTTACTGTCTTCTTTCTTGAGCTGGGAAATATGGAAAGCCAGATGCTCACATAGGTTTGATGAGGTCCCCATTAGTTCTTTGATAATGTTTCTCTACATATCTTAGGCATTGGAACTGCAAGGGGTGAAGTAGTGGATCTGCAAGGGGATCTTAGGCACTGGAACTGCATGGTGGGTTCTTTGATAATGCCTCTCATAAACATGTACAAGCAAAACACTAATGGATCTGCAAGGAGAAGTAGTGGTCTTTATGAATGTGGTGGTGTTGTGAGAAATCATAATAAAGTACTGGTCTTTGCATACTCAGTTGGCTTAGGCACTGAACCTAAAAACATGACTGAACTGTATGGCAGTTGATTGACTTAAGACATTGCATAACACACAATTGGTTCCCACTAGTGGTAGAAGTGGTAATCCACAATACGATTGAGAAGCTTGTATTAGTAGAGATATACGAAGAGCACCAATCGGTTTGGAAAAATAGAGAATTCGATTACTCAAAACGAAGTAATTACAAGAAGAAAATTTCTCAAACCTTAGGTTTTTCTCAGAACTCTTACAGATATAACATAACAAAGAAATAACTTAAGTCCCTTTTATATACTAGGGAACCTAAAATACTAAAAGCACGCATCTCGAGGTAAAAACATCCCCCAAAACACAACTACCGCCAAAAGGAAAAAGGTTGAGTCGTGCCTCTGTTCTAACAGAACAAGTTTCTGTTCGAATAAACAAAGGTGTATTCGAATACACATAATTTGTATTTGAATAAAACTGATCAGACGGAAATGTATTCGAACAGACATGAGTCTATTCGAATAAAATTGATTAGGCTGAAATGTATTCGACAGACATAAGTCTATTCGAATAGAATTGTTCAGTTCCTGAACGCTGTCTTCTTCAGGTCCTCCTGGATCATGGCTCCCCCCTTTATGAGCCCTGAGCTCATGCTCAAGCTAGAACTGGAGATGTGGGAATGTGGCGATACCCAATTCCCTGCTGTACCACTTCGACTTACTCGGTAGTATGCCCTTCTTCCCAACTCGAAACGATTCAATAACACCCCGTCTTGTAGTATGAACCTTCCTCTCTAGAATACCATCGTCCGGCAATGGATCTTCTCTTTCTATCCATAAGTCATCAACTGACGGTAGGTGAGTATTAATTTCAGAGTCTTCATCTAGAAGAGATGGCTCAAACAGCTTCAAATGCTCGACATTAATCACAGAATACATCTTCATGAAAGGTAGCAAATCGAACTGGAATGCATTGTCACCAATCTTCTTGAGTATCAAAAATGGACCATAACGGATAGGTTTGAGCTTCTTACCTTCCCCCTTAAGTCGTTCCTTACCCAAATACAACCAAACGAGGTCACCCTCAAGAAAAGTATACTCAACCCCATGCTTGTCGTGGCGAGCCTTATACTTCGCTTGAGTCTTCTTCAACTGAGCTTCAACCACCTCATGAACTTTGCTGATCTTCTCAATGAAACACTAAGCTTTAACCTGCTCCTCTTCCTCCTTCCTTGACACCGTCTTGTCGCCAAGACTAAACGCCAAATCAAAAGGGCTTTACGGTAAGTACCCCAAACACACTTCAAAAGGAGACTTCAACGTGGAATCGTGATTCGCCCGATTGAACGTAAACTGAAGATGCGGTAAACTCTTATCCCAAGTCTTAGGATGCTTAGAATGGAATCCCAGTAATAAATGTACCAAAGTGCGGTTAACGACCTCTGTTTTCCCATCTGTCTGCGGATAAAAAACGGTACTTCTCTTCAACTTAGTGTCTATCATCCCCCATAACGATCTCCAGAAATGCCCCAAAAAGTGCCTATCCCTATCAGAAATAATAGAAGAAGGGAGCCCAAAATACCTCCAGACGTCTCTAAAAAATAATCGCACTGCTTCTTCCCCTGTGACCATCTTCTGGCATGGAATATGAACAATCATCTTGCTGAATCGATCTACCACCTTAACAAATAGTCATTCTTACACCTGGTCATGGGCAAACCACCTATAAAATCCATCGAAATGCTCTCTCAAGGTCAACTAGGAACTGGCAATGGTAAGTACAGTCCTATCTTCCTATTGGAAGGCTTCGATGTGCTGCATAGCACGCAACCACGAACCACACGAGCCACATCCACCTGCATCTTCAGCCAATAGACATAATGCCGCAAATTCAAAAGAGTCTTCCCAACCCCGAAATGACCTGCCACCTGGGAACAATGTGCATCTCGAATCCACTGCAAACGGCCTCCACCCTCAGGAATACAAATTAGACTGCCCCTATAAATCAAACCATCCTTCAGAATATACTCACAAGTCTTGCCCTTAGCAACTTCTCGTGAATCACACTGAGCTCCTTGTCGCCATTATACTCTGAAATGTACTTAGAAGGAACAATCGCCTGGATTTGCATAGCTACCAACAAAGCGGAAATAGTTGGTAATGGGGGTTGAGATTACATATCAGCCATCTTGTTGTCCACTCCTTTCTTATACTTGATCAATAAGGTAAACTGCTGAAGGTACGACATCCACTTCATATGGCGAGGTTGCTGAAGCCTAGACTGCGTAGATAAGAACTGTAACGGTTTGTGATCAGAATGTACCACAACCTCCTTCCCCAATAAGTAACTCCGCCAATGCTTCACTGATTGATATAACGCGTATAAATTTTTATCGTATGTAGGATAGTTGCGTACTGCTCCTGTAAACATCTTAGAATGGTAAGCAGCCGGCTTCCCATCCTGTAAAAATATTTCCCCCAATGCATAGCCTGACGCATCTGTCTCGACCTCAAAAGGCCGCTGTAAATTAGGTAATGCTAACATTGGTGCATCCGTAATCTTCCGCTTCAGTAACAAAAAAGTCTTCTCATGGTGCTCTTCCTGCAGAAACTGTACCCCGGTCTTCGTCAAAGAATACAACGGTGCTGCTATTTGAGAAAAATGCTGAATAAATTTTCGTAAGTACTGACAAGAGCCCATAAAACTCCTCACTTCTGTCACTGTGCGGGGTCTAGGCTAATTAGTAATGACCTAGAACTTCTCTGGATCAACCTTAAGTTTGCCGCCACCAACAATTAAACCCAAATAGACTAGTTCCCGTTGCCCAAACTCGCACTTCTTCCCGTTTAGAAAAGCTGTTATGATCGCAATACGCCCAACACTTTGCAAAAATGCCCAAGATGCTCCTCCCATGTACGACTATATATCAAGATATCATCCAAATACACAATAAAAAAATCGTCAATAAATGTACGAAGTACCTCATTCATTAGCAGCATAAATGTCGTCGGAGCATTGCATAACCCAAAATCCATCACCAACCACTCAAATAAGCCCTGTTTGGTCTTGAATGCTGTTTTCCAAGTATCCTCCTCCCAAATTCTAACTTGATGGTAACCCGACTTAAGATCCAACTTGGTGAAAAACCGAGCCGCCTGTAACTCATCTAAATGCTTGTCAATCTATGGAAGCGGATAACGATTCTTCACCGTGATCTTGTTCAACGCCCGATAATCCATACACATCCTCTACGACTCATCCTTCTTCGGCACCAGTAACACCGGCAAACCACAAGGCGATCAACTCAGATTAATAACTCCTTGCTCCAGGAGTTCATGTACCTATTTCTTTATCTCATCAGACTCAGTAACAGAAGTCCGATATAACCCAATATTAGGTAGTGGCTCACCATTCACCAAGGTGATATCATGCTCTACATCCCTCTTGCGCGACATCCCTTCTATGCCTAGAAAATAGTCTTTATACTCCTCTTGCAATGCCCTCATATCAGTTTGTTGCTTAGAAGATATTTTCAAAGTAGACAATATTGTAGTCGACAGACCCTCTTGAACTTGTCGCACCAAAAACAAAACAAATTTGCCGTTCGCATTAACCAACCTCTTCGCCTGAGTCGCTGTTACCAAATTACTGGCAGTGATATGTTCCTTGCACACATTAATATGAAACTCAGTCCCATCCTTCACCAAACAATACTTACGAGCACGACGGTAAAGGATTGCATCTCGGTCCCAATGACAAGGGATACCCAAGATGATCTGACACACGTCCAACGGAACTACCTCACATGTCAGTTTGTTAATAAACTTCTCAGTAATCGCAAGCATGAATGTACACTGCTTAGTGATCTTCAACTCCGTGTCTTTCTGAATCCAACCCAAACCATACGGCTTAGGACGAGCCACAGTAGCCAAAACCATCTTCTTTACCACCGCCTCAGAAATTAAATTCTTCTGACTACCCGGATCAATAATGGCCTCGACTAAGCTCTACTTTATCTGAATGCTAATAAAGAACAACTCTTCCCGACTCGCCTCATCGATAGCTAGAGGTTGCTTGAACATTAGAGTAAGCTTAGGATTTGGCTTATCTAAATCTAGGAGATCTACAATCATTGCGGCTAGTGCACGTTTCTCTTTCTTGCTCTTCTCCTCCTTCGGCCAAAGCTCCGGGTGAAGTTTCCAACATCTGTCAGAATTGTGCCCATTAGCCTTACAATGACTACAGATTGTCCCTTTGAATGAAGACCCCTCTCCTTTGGACTTCCTTTCTGATCAAACTTCCAATTAGCCTTGTACCCCAACTTGTTCTTGTCATCTTTCTTGTCGCTCTTCAAGTACTTGCCTTCAATGGCAATTGCTTTAACGGTAGCGTCCTCAATATTTTCCACCTTAAAGAGCTTTAATTCTCTTCTAATGGACTCCGACAAACCCCCCTGTATACTTCATGAACATGTCGTACTCATCTACGTCAACATCCAAAACCAACGCTTGGTTATGAAATTCTGTAGTGAATTGTTGTAGGGATTGGTCAAACTTTTGGCGTAAATTATGCTATTTATACCACCACTCCTGTTTATACCCAATCGGATAAAATTGCTTCCTTACCAAAACCTTGAATTCCTTCCAACTTAGACTTTCGACATCATGTCGTTTCCGATAGGATTTCTACCACGTTAGTGATTGACTTATGAATTTCAAAGAAGAGAAGCAAATCTTCTGAGCTTTTGAATATTCATCAATGAAAAAATAGGTCTTCAACCTATCTAACCAATTATCTAATTTTTTGGCATCTACGGAACCATCGTAAACCAAAATCTCAATCTTAAAGCCAATACGAAGATTACGCGTAAGATTCGTTAACTTACCAGAACCTGGGTACTCCTTGACGGAATTGGCATCACTAGAATCATCGAATACCAGAACGTTCTCGTCACCATCTACCTCCATAACCCCTTTTTTTTTCTAACGGCTTCGCCGATTCGCTGAAACGGAACCCAACGCGAGGTTTATGAGACGTAATTGTTCGACTAACTCCCCTACAATAGAAGTTAGGGTGAAAACTATCGTTTCCAAAACTGTGAGTCTCTCGTGGGATTGCCCATCACCAAATCGTCCTTCTTTGAATTAGGTTTGTGATAGATTTTCAACGGACTTATTAGCTTCTCATTCGTTTGCTTGAGACGGTCACGTGTAGAGACCCTACACCACAATTAATCCCCCGAGAATTGAAACTGGAAAACTGATACCACTTAATCCACAATATGATTAAGAAGCTTGTGTTAGTAGAGATATACGAAGAACACCAATCGGTTTGGAAAAATAGAGAATTCGATTACTTAAAATGAAGTAATTACAAGAAGAAAATCTCTCAAACCCTAAGTTTCTCTTAAAACTCTTTCAGATCTAACATAACAAAGAAATAACCCAAGTCCCCTTTATATACTAAAGAACCTAAACTACTAAAAATACGCATCTCGAGGCAAAAACATCCCTCAAAATACAGCCACCGCCAAAAGGAAAATGGCCGAGTCGCACCTCTGTTCGAACATAACAAGTTTCTATTCGAATAAACAAAGGTGTATTCAAATACACATAATTTGTATTCGAATAAAACTGATCAGGCTGATTTGTATTCGAACAGACATAACTCTATTCGAATAAAACTGATCAGGCTGAAATATATTCGAACAAACATGAGTTTATTCAAATAAAACTGATCAGGGTGAAATGTATTCGAACAAACATGATTCTGTTCGAATAGAATTGTTCAGTTACTTAACGCTGTCTTCTTCAGATCCTCCTGGATCAAGTGGACTCACTAATGATAGTGAACTAGTATAATGGTATTGGTCACACTACTCCAAAATACTTAGGCATCTGGAAGGAGATCATGACATTGGGGGCAACTTGCATCGTGCAAGTTTGATCATATGGCTTAGATATATATACAGGGAAGCAAACAACACAACTAACTCTTGCAAAGATTGGTAGTGATTATATCACTGAGATGTTTTGGAGTTTGATATCTCTACATATACAAACCAGAGCTGCACTTATCCTAGATAAGCTTCGTGTAACAGTTATTAGAATTACTGCCTTCCAGCAATTCTAATTTTGACCAGAAAATGGATGGATTAACCTCCATAACAATTTTTTTTCTCAGTTCAGATAATGGATGGAAAAGATTCTTTGAATGCAAAGGTTGTTCTTTGTTTCTCTTGTTCTTTTCCCAGGTTAGATAATGGATGGGAAAGAACACTAATACAGTTTTTGTTTACTTAGAAAATGGATGGGATAGATAGTGAATGGTATATCTATTATGTTTACATTAAAGGAACACTATCACTTAGCAGTTAAGGAGGCACTTACATGTGTTTATTGCCTGTTGTGTTTACATTAAAGGAACTACTTTAAACTGTTATTTCTTTCTTTGACTTGCCTTGGTGGTCTGCTTTTACATTGTGATATACTGTATGTGGAATAGATTGCTGACATTTTTGTTTTAATTTTTTCATTAGGTTTTACCATGCCTCTAAAGAATAAGAAGGCTCAGCAAGAAGTGGCTGGTGACCCAAGCCAAGATACTCCCAAACAAGCAAAAAAACTTAATGGTGAGAAGTTGCACACTTTTCTTGCATTATGCAAGCGTGAACTTGAAATAACTAAAGATGTGGTGTCTAGATTTTCGAAAGACTCTTAGACCAAGATTAGGGAGGAGTACAATGTAAAATTTTACCTAACTCGTAGACCTAAATATTTTAGTAATGTCCGGTTTTACCAAAGAGTGAAGTACAATGTTTGGACATGGCTTTTCAGAAGAACTGAGAATGGTTTTAATGCAGAAACCCGTATGTTTCATCTTCCACCCAAAGAGTGGGATGCCTTGATTAAGGTATAGTAGTCTTTCGATTATTATGTTTTTATGTATAGTCATATTATAAATTTCTGAATGTTTGTTTTCTTGATACACATCAGATAAATGAGAACATCAGTACGTTTAGGAAAAGTGGGCTATCTTATGAAGACTTGCTGAAAGCTATTATTGCAAACAGAGTGGCTACTGGTCAATATGCAACTGGTCCTGGTAGGGATGATTACATTGATAGTGCTACTTCAGATATTGTCCCTGATTTTAATATTGAAGATGAGAATGATGTGCCCACAGACCTCGTAGAAGATGATAATGGTACATATTTTACCGATCATCATTATGAACCATTTGGGGGTTCATTTCATACTTGGTCTGAAGCCGAGCCCTCCATCCCTCAACCAGAACAATTTATGCCTTATCACTTTGCACAGTCTGCACCACAACTAATGCCATCCCTTTCTCAGTCAGAAAGTAGTCGCTGCAGTGGGAAGAAGAAATGAAAAGCTGAAAATACTTTGGATAAGTTAGATGAGCTGATTGAGGTTATAAAGATGCAGAGCGAGCGAGAAGGATTGGCAAAACAAGATACGCGTGGAAAGAAACTTTCGGAAGTGTTGGTTATTCTTAATGAAATGGATCTTTTGGGGTATTTGACGAATACTGAAATGACTAAAGCATGTTTGAAATTTAGTGAACATCTAGAATATGCTGACATGTTTGTGGGCTTGGATACGCTAGAATCAAGGAAAAACTACCTGATGCAGTTTTTCAAATTTTAGTTTTCTATGCATTAGTTTGCTATTTTGGATTATCTTGTTTTCTCAGAGTTCATCGACTATGTTCATGTTCGATTATTTGTTATTTTGGACTATGTTGGCTTGTGCTATCTAAAGATTCGTACTTCAGACTATCTTTAATTTTTTTGATTTGTATAAACCATTTTGTATGTCCATTTTGTATATCCATTGTCTATTTTGTGCAATGATGCCTTTTTTATGTCTATTTTGCCTATTTTGTGCAATGATGCCTTTTGTATGTCCATTTTGTATATCTATTTTGTCCATTTTGTGAAATGATGCCTTTTGTATGTCTATTTTGTATGCCTTTTATATAACCATTTTGTATGTCCATTTTGTCTATTTTTTGCAATGATGCCTTTTGTATATCCATTTTGTCCATTTTGTGCAAAGGCGCATTTTGTATGTCTATTTTGTATGCCTTTTGTATATCCATTTTGTGTATCCATTTTGTCTATTTTGTGCAATGATGCCTTTTGTACGCCCATTTTGTATATTAAGTTTGCCCAAAATAGAGCAATATTGCCATTTTGTCCATAAGGTAATGCTACAAGTTGTGTTTTTTATAACAAGGGTATTTAAGACATTTACCAGTTTTTAGCACTTCTTAGAAAAAAAACATCATTTTTTTTCAACACTTCATCTATCAGCATTTAACACTTCAAAATATTCAGCATTTAGCACTTAATTTTTTTTCCAGCATTCAACACTTGAAAAACAAACACCACCCTAGTTTACAATAAGTGATGTTGTGTATGAAAAAAAAGTGACATCATCTTTTTACAAAATGACATGGTAAATAGATTTAGTGGTTAGCGTTCATGATAAAAGTAAAAGTCGGACGAATTGACGTAGAAAAAAGACTTTTTTTAGTTGACGTCATTGCCATTATTTGTTGTAGTGTATGCACATGATCACAACAAGATATCTCTAGCCCTAACATCTTTGTTCCCAAATATTCAATCGTGTCTAACACTATACAAGCAGTACAATTCCTAGCAAGTCTAGGTTAACTAGTATAATAAGCCTGGGTTCCTAGAAGCTCATGATTATGCTACATGTTATAAATTAATATTACTAGATTTTTTGGTTTACTAGGTATGGTACATCTTTAATCATGTGATCTAACAAATAGTTACAAGGCTTTGGTACACAAGACCATATCATCAATCTAAGTACAATCTTCTGATTATTTTAAAATTTTATCAACAGCAGTTCTACCTACTCACTTGATGGGTATGATTAGATCAAGGTATGAATCAACTTCAATCTCATTAACATAAGACATAGATGTGTGAGTCTATTATTAAATCATGGTAAAAGAAAAAGGATAGTGGTACTTGCCTCGGATAATGAAATAGAAAATATGCCGAAGCATGGAGTAAGAATCGCACAACCTTCTTAATAAACTCGCCAAAGTAAATGGCACACTTCTCCAACGAGATGTTGTTGTTGCTCCTCTCACTAAACTCTCTTGTGGTTGATCTTTTTTCTCTCTTTTAATGGTGATAGAAACTAGGGGTTTCTCTAACTCTCTATCTACTCTATGTCTCTCTTAGAAACGTGGATGACCAAGTCTTCTATTGTTAAGCTAAGAGAAACTAGGGTTTTTGATGTGTTTATAAGAAGCAGGTCTTGCCTATGATACATCTTTTACCTATCTTAATCCCATCATAATTTACAAGTCATAAAGCAGCCAAACTCCTAGGGAGGGATTCCCGACCATGGGTGCTAATTACTTATACAACTACCAACAATCTACTACCATATATAACTCCTACTATAAATAAAATACAGTAATGACTTAAACTAATCATAATTAAATGGGGCATTACACACTATCTTGTTTTGCTTTTATTATTAACGGGCAAAGATTCCATACAAAAGATGTTGAGAAGTCCACAAAAAAAGTGATGTTTCCCTTAAAGCGGAAATAATGTGCAGATCTAGCACAAAGGACAAGAATAAAAAAGTTGACAATGTATTGTACTTTGTGGTGATCAAATATATACTCTTACTTGACTATTACACCTTTCAAATTCCTCTGCTTCAATATGATTGGGCAAGCACTAAAATTGGTATCAAAATTTAAGAAGGGTTTACATTGGTTAATTTGCCACAAGGACGAAATAGATTGGAAAGAGACCCATTCATATTACACCACCAAATACCCCCTTTTACCCCCAAAGTAACTTGTCCCCCTAACAGTCCAAACAAAAATTTACTCTCTTTCTCTCTTCAATAACTACATATCAAAAATAATACTCTCTCTTTAACTCCACACTTTCTCACTCTACCCATTTTCTCTCTTAAATACCCTAATTTTTCACCACTTTTGTCATCTCTCAAAATCAAAACTTACATAAATTAGTTTTCGATCTTGCTGGAATTTTAAATTTTTGGGGAAACTTTGATTAAAAACAATCACTACGGGCTTACAGTTGATGAATTAGTACAAGTAGAAGGTTTAATTCTTAGCCGATGCAAATGGTGATGAAGATTCATTCGATTTTCGACTTTGATGCACCAAGTGAATCATCCGATTATGTCGAACCGACGATAAAATCGCGGTTCAAGATGTTATTTGGACTGCCGATAGGTATGATTTTGGGGAAGTTAGAGAAATTCGTAAAGATGTTTTTCTGAAGTTGAGTGAATGTGAAGTTCTATTAAAATTAGTGCAATGTGTTCTGTTTTCTTAGACAAAAAATATAATAAATGATATAAAGTTTAATAATAAATAACAAAAAATGAAATAAATAGCATAAATTTCAATATTACATGACAATTCGGTAGTTTGAGGTGAAAAATTATGTAATATCTTCTATCATGGGAGAGCCACGACAAACACTAGTTACTTTACATTATGGACGTATGATAATTTAATTAAAACACATATATTTAACAAATGACATAACGTTCAATAATAAATGATAAATTCTGCAGTTTAAGGTAACATATTTTGCAATATATTTAATATATAGTGAGTAATGACACACAATAGTTAATTTACATTATGAACGTATGATAATCTAATCAATGCACATATGTAACAAATGACATGAAGTTCAATAACAAATGATAAATTTGGCATTATGAGGTGACAAATTTTATAATTTATTATAATGTGACCAACCATGACACAAACTACTTACTTTACATTATGGACGTATAATAATTTAACGATCAAAGCAATGTTGTGACAATAAAGTTCAATAATAAATGGAAAAAATCTGTCGTTTGAGGTGATAAATTATGTAATATATTCTATCCGTGGCACAAATTCTCAAAATAGTAAAGTAGTACATAAAAAATGTCCCAACAAATGACATAAATGAATTTATCTTGTTGGTTTAAATTGATTGACCTCACCTTACGTCAAAGGTTCAAATCCTGACCTTGTTTTCAAATTTCATTATAAATTTTGTAATATATTCTATCTACAGTGTGCATACATACTAGTTATTTTACATTATTGATGTATGATAATTTAATCAAGGCACATAGGTAACATATGACATGAACTTCAATAGCAAATGACAAATTTTGTATATTGATGTAAAAAATTTGATAATATATTTTATATGTGGCATAATTTCTCTAAATGGTAAAGTAACACATAAAAAATGACCCCCAAAATGATATAAATGAAATTGCATTATTGTTTTAAATTAATTGACCTTATAGTAGGTTAAATGTTCAAATCCACACCTTATTTACAAAGTTCATATGAATTATGTTGTATATTTTATCTATAATAATTGAATCAAAACACGTATTTAGCAAATGATATGAACTTCAATAATAAATAACAAACTAGTACTACCCATGGCTCGCCACGACGATTACGTCGACACACCTTTGACGCTACATAATTATCCATTAACGCGCCATCGGCATTAAAAACCCCATACCGACAAAATAATTCAAAAAAGTGTCCAGATAATCATACAATAAATAATGAAACAAAGTAATGTATGATTTACCTGACATCCAATAGCTTGTATGAAGATACATGGTCTTCGAGATATAATAGATTCTAGAGGGAGTTTAGTCTGGAAAGTCACCTAAGGAAAAACTAAAGTAACATAATATATACTATTAGAAATATATAAAGAGCTGAAAAATAATTATTAGTGATATTAAAAAAAAACTGTAATGGCCTAATTCCAAGATTCAGATTTAGCCTTTACACCAAATGTGTCTAGAATGCTCAAGAACAGTAAACAATAATCAACAAGATAATTTAGTATGGAAAACCTTTGAATAGGTTAAAAACTACGACCTCTCTTGAGGATTTTGAGAAAGAGAAGATGATCTTATTGAGGTTGCTAACTTATTACAATGAGTACTCTGTATATGTAGAATTTCAGAGTAAGGATTCTTCTGTATAGAATTGCCTATCCGTAATCTATAGTTCTCTAGTTCTATATATAGGTCTTTTAATATGACCGTTTGATGACTATTAAGATTCTTAATGGTGGACGTTACAAAGTAGATGTAAGATATTCTTTGACCAAATGATGTAACATCCTGACCTCTGTTACTGTACAATGACCCTATTGATGACTGTATACTTGCGTAATCGAACTACTGCTGTAGAGGTTGAAATCGATAACTCGAACTGAGGAATATTGAATATGTCTTTAGTAGTATTTCTTGTATGCTGATGAGGTCGAGGATGAGGCTTTGAGTATGAGATATGAAATAAGCTATTAAAAGATGGCTCTCAACCAATAACACGAGTAACATCAGGGATGAGTGGTGTTGGTTGAGAAACTCGTGTTGCCTATGTTTCTTGATATTGTTATCTTATTTCTTTCTGTGCCACGTGCTCTGTTGGTGAGGCCAAATGTTTTTATGATGGTCGAAGATGATGCGTGAGTCCGAGATGTGGAATAAGCCACTACAACCGCCCCTTCTCAGCCAATAGTACGAGAAACATTATAGGCGAGTGGTGTTGGTTGAGAAGTGGCATTAATGCTGTAGTTACAATCTGGGAATCATTTTCAATGCATATTCATGAGTATCTATTGGTGTCTATTAGGTTTCTTAGAACAAATGGTTTTAGTCAATGTTGTTGCCATGGGAAATCTATCTAATTTTGGGAATTTGAAGAGTCTACGTTAAATGCTCATCATTGTATAAAAGGTATTCAGAAGTGAGAGTTATGAACCAAGTCTTCATCTATGACTCTCTTATTCTCCAATCTTGACTGTTGTGAAGAACTTGACTATTGAGAGAATGGTAACTACCAGGAACCAGTCTCAGGAGTCTAGGATTCATAGAAAGATGAAGGAATTTCGTATTCGATACTTTGGATACCAACTCTGCATTTTCCGACGCCGATTCCTGTGTCGCCTACCTATCACCGTATGACATATGAAGAGGTGATGGAGTCTGGGGATGATTATTATCAGATGGCACGGTTTTACTATATGCTGACATTTGAGGAGGAGCGCCGAAATGGGTTTCATTTACTAGCGGAGGAGCTGTTACAACTGAAGATGAAGCGGCAGGCGTTCGTCCGAGGGAGTCACGCCGGTATCATGCTAGTAAATGGGTCCTTTCTAAAAAGTAAGACCTTCTGTCTGTCTCTAGCATGTGGGATGGGGGTTATGGTGGAAGAGGTGACGATAATGGAGGAATTATTTTTTTCCATGGACCATAAATATTGGCCATGAAAAAGATCTTTTATCTGTGATTTCTAATTATAACTGCTTCTTAGACCTTGCAGCATGGGATCAAAGTTTGGAAATTGCTTCAGTTTTTCATCATATTCCCTGTGGAGTGCTGAACTGTAATTTGAACTATAACCGTGTAAAGTAGTCTGTTGGATTTATTTGGAACATGTTATCTATAAAGTACTCTGTAAGAGGAAGTTTTGAACTAATAAAAATGTCTTCGTTATCATCTTTTGACTTTTTGTGTCGGACTTGTTTCTGTAGTCTTCTGTTGTAAAATATGAGTCTGGAAATATGTGTTTAGTATATGGTATAATGGGGAAAATTGAGTTGTAAAGAGTTCCGTGTGCATGATGGAAAATGGTAATGATAGGCGAGTTTTGATAATTTAGAGGAGTTCAAAAACGTGACTTGGCAGAAACAATTATATATTGTTTTCTGCTATCTGTGTTCTCGAACTGGATGACAGAGTGTTTTAAACTGTGAGAAAGGGTTGACATTGATCTGTAGGTACTACTACTGGATTCGCTTGATCTTTGTATATTGCCAACTTTATATTTGATCGTATACAATTTGAGGAGATATTTCATACTATGGAAATAATGACTTGTCACAATATTCTGTATTTGATGTTGATATTCTGCTGTCCAAAAATATTTCTCTCAACAAAATTTGTGGGGTGATCTGGATTTGTGGAGATCTTCCTTGGGGATATAAATAGTGATTCATTGATGTTACGATTTGCATCATTTGTAGGGATAATCCTGCTCTGAAGGTAGTATGTTTAAGAATGTTGAGGACCCATTCTCGGCGTACTCAGCAGGTAGCAGATGGTCGTTTCCATATCAAGGTTGCTGAATTCCGTGATTGATATTTCCGTTGATTATCTTATGATGCTGTACTTTTGGAGTGGCCATTGAATATGGTCGGATTAGATAATGAAGGTATGCGTGTAGAGTATGATCACTTTTTTTGGTACGATATGTTTCGGAGGTCATTGCTGAGTGCCACAGTACAATAACTGACAGCTCGACAACTCGCGTATGACAAGATCGTTGAAGAGGATGCAAGGGCAGCAAATTAAGAGATAATTCTGTGTGGGTAGGCGTATCATTGAGGTTACTTGAGAAATAACTGGTGAGCTTGGTAGGCTCAAAGTTTGAGAACTCGTACGAAGTATTTTGTTTGCAGTATTTTGTGTTGGAACTCAAATAAATGTAAGGTGAGGGATTTTGAGAGAATAAAGTTATGTGATGTCTCGATCTATTTGTATAAGAATAAAGTATTATATTTTACTCTTTATATACAGATATTGTGGGAGGCAGCTGTAAGATTTTAACAACTGTATAGGTATCTTTGAATTTTGAATATTGATTTATTTTAGGTAAGTTGTACGATCTTGGTAGGGTATAAAAGTACGGTGATTGTTCATTTATACTGTGTATGAGGAATAGGTATAGAATTGTTTAATTGCAGATAGTGGGGATAGACGTGCTGACAGCAGACGTTATCACAGAAGCCATGATGATACCTTTAACCGAAAAAACATGCCTGGAGAGATAGTAGGGATGGGAAATTGGTACTGTGACGTTCTCAGGTAGTCATGATGATGTCTACCTGAGGAAGGTGAGGTGAAGATTATTACGGATGGTGCATCCAAAGGAAACCCAGGTATGGGAGGAGCTGGATTTATCATCAGAAACAGCCGCGGGGTTGTACTCAGGACAACAACTATTTGGCTCAGTACTGTGACAAGTTACATGGCAGAATGTGCTGATTTGGTTCAGGGATTGGCTACTGCTGCCTCTAATGGATGGGAAATTGCATGGTTGGAATCAAACTCGTTAGCAGTGGTCACTGCGCTTTGTAACGATATGATCCCTTAGTCTCTTGATAATGTGTGGAAGGAAGCAAAGATAAAGATGACTAAAATCTGTATTACTAGAACATGAAGGGAAACAAATTTTAGCTCAGACAAACTTGCAAAAAGATGTACTATGCTACCTGAAGGTACAATGGAATCAAATGTTGGGAAGCCCCAATATCTGTATAAGATAGAGGTTCCCATGTGCGAATATTTCAGATTTTTGCTAATATGGGAATGTGGTTTTGATTGCATTCAGCCACCCCTTTTGTAACATTTTGTTTGGCTTTGCCTAATAAAATTTTATTCTTATTGAGCAAAAAAAAAGTAGTGACAGTAAGGGTGACTGACACGTATCTGAAGGAGCCGTCATTTCACAAACCGAGGGAGATTATTAAAATGCACCTCTTTCTCCGTCATAAATTATCTACAGTTTTAGAGAGAAAAAATAGTGGTGTAAATCTTATTTCCAAGGAGAGAAAATTTTTGAGCTCTGAGTGTAATTTGAGAAAGAAATATTCATCAGGCAATAGAAAACTCTAGGGGATGCAATGGGAGCGCTCAATCTCAGTAAGATGTCCGGGAAAAATAGAAGACTGTTGTTCTTCAAGTACAGGTTGGTAATATAAAGCTCTGTCCGTTTGATTTGTTTAGTAATCTGGATAATATTTATAGTAATCTGTTTGATATGTGTAGTAACCTATTTGATGTGTAGTAACCTGTTTGATATGTGTATCTGATAATGTAGGGTTTTTGGGTTTTTTTATATGAATATGAAAAAGTTTTAGAGTTGGAGATTTTTTGTATATGAACAGACTGTAGAGAGAGAAACTGCTTGCTTGAAGAAGGGGAGGGAAAATTGAAATGATTGATTTTTTTTTTAGAATTTGTAAAATAGACATATTGACTGGGTAGAAGGTGGGTTTATTTTTTCTGTATACATTGTAGAGATAATGATAAAATATGTTTATGTATTTGTAGGTCCGATATGCGTTCTAAACTTAGTATCCTACTAGTAAATTTGTAGTATCGTCCAGTTCTGGGGAAACATCGTCATCAGGGAGGGGGGACGAGTGTAGTATGATGGAGGAAACTATAAATAGTGTAAAGATAAGTATAGAGGGTGGGGGACCCAGTAAAATTGAGGAGGTGATTGAGAGGGAGGATAAATTAGAGAAAGAGAAAGTCCTTGTTATATACCCAGAGGTGGTAGATGTTGGGAAAGAATACTTAAAATATAAAAAGAAATTATAGGGATAATGGGGAAGTTATGTGGAGGAGCAAGGTCTATGGTTCAGGGCTTATATCCCTAGTAAAGGGGAGGAGGTTGTATATTACCAAGTCCCATGCTTGGAGAAGTATAAGAAGAATAGAGGGATTAGTGAGGAGGTTAATCTCTCATATTATAATGGTCTCGGGCTATCAGGCCTGAGTGATGAGTTTTTATGTTTTTTGAATCAGGTCGTATATGGCCTTAGAATTCCTCTAACCTTCTTTCAGAAATGATTATGAATGTGTTACAGTATTGCCCTGCCCAGTTAAATGGGAATGTTTATGAAATGATGAGGGTATGTGAGGTACTGAATGAAAAATGGAGGAAAGAAGGGACTGCGAAGCAGTTTAATGCTGAAGATGTAATGAAGTTTTATAAATGGAAATATATTGAAGGTCGATGTAGTAGTTTCCTGTATAGTAATTCTGCTAGGCCGAAATTCTTTGATTTTGAATCCGCGGGTAGACCATGAAATGACCACCCTGTGTGGGTAGAGGGTAACTGTATGCAGGCTCCAGATGAACCGACGCTCGAATTGAACCTTAGATATTATAATCCGAGTAAGTAATGTTGACCAATCTTCAAATAACTAATAACTTATCTTCGATCTGCTACTTAATACTTTATTCCTTATTTTGGCAGAACCTAAGCCTTTCTCTATGCCTGATAAGGCGAGTCTGTTCGACTAAGTTGCTCAAGATCAGGATGAGCTAAAGTAGGTACTTGGTGAGCTCGGTATCCGTAGGGATAAAAGGGTAGATTCTACAGTACCCATAGTTCAACAAGCTCACGAGAAGCGAGCTATGGCTGAAGGGAAAGTTCACCTGACTGTGAATGATGTTCTTAGTCTTCCACCTCTTGCACATCAGGCCACCAAACAAAATATTCGGAGGTCTGGAAGGCCAGCTCGGCAGAGTACCTTTGTCACTGGGGTGGTAGCCACGACACAAGAGATCGCAAAGTCTATTTCTAGCGACGTGGAGGAAAAACTTGAAGTGAGTACGGTTGCTTCTGCTGAGGTCAAGAAGAGCTCATTGAAAAGAAAAAGGCATGATGAAGAGGGTGGTTCTCGAACTAATCCTCACGCCGAAGCTAAGATGAAAGAGCTAGAGCTGAAATACTGTCTGATGGCTGGGACGGATATGGAGCAACTCGATGATGGGTATTATGAACATAGTTTTGCGGTACGTTCTTGGAATCCTTAATTATCTTTGTACTTGGATTGAAAACTGTTGTGCCGACTTTGTCTATGTATGTTTGTACTGGCAGCTCTCAATACTGCTGAAGGGGGTAAAAAAGTATGTGGAAAAGAGGAGCCAAGAGTTCGGGGCTCTTGTAGCGAAGTTTGAAGTTCAATATACTCGTATGAAGGAGTTTGAAAATCAATCCGCTCGTGTGAAGGAGCTCGAAGCTGAGCTCAAGCTCTAGAAGGAGAAGAAAGCTGAAGAAGCTAAAGTGGTTGCAGAGCTCACAGAAAAGCATTAAGATCTAGTGGAGCATGATGATGTGATGTCGAAATTGGTCGAGGCCCTTAAAGCAGAACGAGATCACTTCGTCCAATCTTATTATGATTTTGAATTGCGTCCAGCTGATGAAGGGCTAGGCCGGGTCGGTAGGTACAAAGAAATAGTTTTCCCTTTAGAGGTTCCGGAGGAAGTGATGGCGGATGTTGGTGCTTCTCCAGAGAAAATAATGGAGCTTCTACCAGAGAGTGCTGGGCCATTCTGAGTAGCTGAAAAAACATTGGATCCTCCTTCTGAACATATTGATCCAGATCATCCGATTGGGATAATATTGGATCCTCCATCTGAGGTAGAAATTAACAAGAATCTCTAAACCTTCTGTGGTATTCTATTTTTGATTTAATGTTGTTTGTATGATATCAATGTGATTGTACTTTGTATTGCTGAAGTTGGAGCGATAATTTGAAACATGTTCATTTTTGATGTCTGTATTATAATAAAATATTTGTACTATGTGTAGGAGATAAAACGACTAAGAAAAACTAATTTTGAACTGGAGAGGTCGTTGAGTAGAGTGAGGGATTCCGTGGCTCGTATTCAACAGGTACTAAATAAAACTGAATATGAGAGAATGCAATTTAAGTTGAATTTAGAGAAAACTTTTAAAGAGTTATATGATCTCCAGTGTAGATATGCTAAGATAAAAATAGAAAGGGATGATGTATTAAGAAATGGGGAAGAAAGGGGAATATTAATTCAAAAACCAAAAGAATTGACCTGTTTTAGCGACCTAAGTGATAAGGCTAGGTATCAAAGTATGTTAATAGTTCTGACATTATATTTTGATGTTGAAGTAGATAGTGAACGTGGGTTAAAATAAGCTTATATAAAGCTTTTGAATGAGAGAGGTGTAGTTCCGGACCCTGCTCGAGTTATGTTTTAAGCTCAAGAGACACGTAATAGTCATAGTTTAGAGGCGAGAAAGTTTTCTGCTCGAGTTGGTGTGTCTGTCGTATGGGGTAATGTAGAACTTTTATCTAATACTTTTGGTTTTATGTAAGATTGGAGGGCCATGATAAATATATTTTTTAGGATAAGAAAAGAGCAAATAGAAGTCCAAAAGTGATTAGAGGGTAAATTAAAGGGGCTATAGGATGAGATATTGCAACATGTAGAGCAAAAAATGTCTTTAGCAACGTGATTGTTGAAAGAAGTGACTTTTCGAATAGAAGCTGATTTGAGGGCTTTAGGTGTATTGTAGATAGAAACGCGCCATCGACTGCACAAAGTGCATATGACATTGAAGGAGCATCTTTATCCTCTGCGAGCAAAAGTCGCTGCTCGATCAAAATATGAGCGCCATATAGACAGTGTTATTGAATTTTATGGGGGAGAATTGGCTAGGGTAGAGCACAAATTTAGGAATTTTGTGATGGAATGTAGGAAGGATTTTGATATAGAGAATGCCAAGGCTGAGAATATGTAGTTTACCAAAGATGATGAGGGAATTGTTGGTAAAAAACTCATTCCGAGGTCGAGGGAACCGTCATCAAAAGAGGGTGAGGAGGAGGTCGAAAGTATGATACCCTGATCGCGGCGTAAAAAACGTCAGCAGGAGGTGGTGACCTTTAATACTCCGGTAGATGTTCAAGTAACGAATAGAAAGAGTTTGAGTGATAAAAGGCAGTCTTCTCATTTTTTGAAGAATAAAAAATAGGGTATTCTCGCTTTCCTTTGAACAACCCTTCATATGTGTTAGATCTTTTTATACTGTTATTGATGATAAATAAAATCTATTCTCTGTGATGATGAATAGAACGATGTATTGATATTACTCAGATACCATGTTCTTGATTTATACTTGTTAACTGTGGAATGTAATATGTTGGTATAATTAAACTACTATAAATGTAAACTGTTATGATAGGTGAAACTGATAGCTATTCAAAGTCAGTGTGACGTATTACGCATCCAAAACAGACAATTGAACGTTGAGCTAAGTTCGTGTAAGGAGGTACTTAAAAGCATTATTGGATTAGAAGGAAGCATAAAAGCGGAGATAGCTCAAGAACGAAACGTGGGAGTTCGATTTTCAGAGGAGTTACAGAAGAAAAAGGCAGATCTAGCCAGCGTACTGGGAAAAATAGAGGAGTTAAAAAAAATTATAAGTAAGAAAGAGGTTGGGCTTATAGGTAGTTCGAGGCAAGCGAGCTAGTAGGGGGCAGAGTTGACATCTGCTCAAGTTTGAATTATAAAATTGCTATTAGAATTAGAGGATGAAGGTAAAACTATGAAAGAGTTACAATTCCAAGTAAATGTGCATGAAGCAGAGATAGCTGATATGCGTGCTTGTGCTTCTAAGTATGAAGTATTGTTGCTAGTTGCTGATGTTTTGATAAAGAAGATGGAAGAGGCCCATAATAAACAGAACAAAAACACAAATGTGGCATGGAATAAAGTAGTGACCCTAGAGTATACCATACAGGTGTTGAAGTTAAATACGTCTTGATGAGGGGAAGGTAGAATGGGAGAATCGTGAAGCAGGAATTGATGGGTCAATATCTTTGATTTATCAGATGGATGAGTTCATGACAGTATTGGAGTCTCGAAATTCTGATGTGTTGGATGAGAAACAACAAGTAGAGAAGCATTGCGTTCATTTGGAAGCTTCGTTGAAGGAAGCTCAAAGTAAACTTATCGAGCTTATTCTATCTAAACAGGTAAAGACTGAGGCAGGTGACGTGTATGAGAGAGATATGATAGCAGTAATTTCATTCTTTGCATCAGAGTTCAAGAGATTTGAAGTAGAAAGTAAGCTGGTGTATGATGGTTTAGTTGGTAAAAGTGCGCATTGTGACATGGAGGTAATACGGTCTAAGTATCAAGGTCCCATGGTAGCGAAAATTGGAGTTCTAAAATAGAGTATGGTAAGAGATGGAAAGAAAATTATGATTGGGAAAATGCCAGAGTTTATGTATTAACAACTGTACAAGGGTTATACATACGACGTTGCGGGACCTTCTAATATAGGTGATGAATTAAGTGATAGTTCTGGTGATGAGTAATGATTGTGAGAAAAAGCTATGTATACTAATGCGTATAGTAGATAAAGTGTATGAAAATAGGATAGCCTAGAAGAGTGATTTATAGTGTCCTTTTGATAAACCAACAATACTGTATGAATTGAATATCTGCTGTATAGGATGGTCCCAAAGACTATCGTATAGTAGATGGTTGCTAAGGCAACGAACGTAGAGGAGCATAGAAGATCGGTTTGGCTAAAGCCATAAATGTTTCATAATGTGATATGTTATCGCTTGGCCGAAGCAACAAACGATCTGTAATGTAATAGGTGATCAGTTTGGCCAAAACAACAAACGATCTATAATGTATAGATGATCAGTTTGGCCAAAGCAACAAACGATCTATAATGTAAATAAAGGATTAGTTTGGCCAAAGTAACAAACGACCTGTAATGTATAGATGATCAGTTTGGCCAAAATAACAAGTGATATGTAATCTGTATATAGAAGTACTTGATGGATATATTAGAAAAGTACTATAGTGTAGGGCAATCGAACACAAGTATTTTATTGGTGTAAGATTGACGTATTATGAATATGTTAGATAGAGTACTGTATGAAATAGTAGAAAGTACTTAGACGTATGGGGATCAAATATAAATCTTTCATTGATATAATATCGTTATACAGGATGATAGATTGATTTGTAGAAAAGTACATTGTGATAAGTTGTTATCTGCGATACAACTTCAATCTCCTTGTGTTCCAAGGATTAGGGATTCGATCTCCGTGTTCAGTGGTAAGATTGTAAGAACCAAGGCCACTTTTTCCAACAATGATAAAAGGATCTTCATCATTTTTGGACAGTTTCTTAGCATTCATTTCTTTTCTGTGTTTGGAAATTTATCTTAGGACGAGATCTTTGATTTTGAATTCTCTGTGACGAACGCGATTGTTATAAGATCAGTCTAAAGCTTGGTGGTATCTTCCCAAATTCATGATTGCTCTGTCTCTAGTCTTCTCGATCCATGTTCATGTTACATGTCAACTGGAATTTATTTTCTTCATCTGTCATGGTATGGTCGCGTATTGGGTGATGATACCGAGTGGGGATGATTGCTTCTGTACCATAAGCTAGGAGGAACGGTGAACATCCAATTGATACTTGAGGTGTTGTACGATAGTCCCATAATACATGTGGTAATTCTTGGACCCAATTTCCCTTTTTCTATATCAAACATTTTTTTATTCCGTCCATGATAGTACGATTAGTGATTTTGGCCTGACCATTTCCTTGTGGGTAATATGGATTTGAAGGAGAGTGTATGATGTTGTGCTGATTGAGGAATTTGATGACTCTAGAGCTAACAAATTGAGGTCCATTGTCGATTCTGATGAGATGGGGGCACCCAAAATGGATGATGATGGTTTCCCATATAAATTTGATGACTTTATCTTCTCGTGTGCGACATAGTGGGGCTACTTCCACCCATTTAGTAAAGTAATCCGTTACTACTAAGAGGCGCATTTTTTGCCTGGTACAGTGAGGAATTTTCCAACAAGATTGAGTTCCCTTCTCTTAAATGACCAAACAACATTGCTGGAATGGAGTTCCAAGGTTAGAGCTCAAATTTGGGGGCCATGTCGTTGACAGGCATCATACTTGCTTGCGAGCTCAATGGCTTGAGCTTTTATTTTAGGCCAAAAGACTCCGTGAGTAAGAGCTCGATTGGCTAGAGATTGTCCTGCTGTATGGGAACAAAATGTGCCTTCATGGAGTTCGTGTAGGAATTTTTGAGCTTCTTTGCAAGATAAACATTCAAGATACGGCCCTGTGACCAAAATTTTGTATAAGAGGCCATTTTTCATAATGTACCGCCTAATATTATCAAGCACGCATCTTCTTCAGTGGGATCTATTAGGAGTTCGCCATCAAACATGTTTTTAGTCCCAATATACTTGAAAAAATGTCATCTCCAATCGTCCCCGTCCTCTTCAACACCCACAGTATTAACAAAATTCGAGCTTATAATATTAATGCTGGGGGTGGATAATACTTTGATCTTTAGATAACGAGCTTCCGTATCAAGGATTTTTGCTAGATACGCGAGAGAATCTGAATGTTTATTTTCTCCACGCGGTAAAAGTTCTATAGTAATTCTTTTTAATCTGCTCATTCTGTTGGCTGCTACTACTGCGTAGTTAATCATCTTTCCGTTCTTCTAGAATTTTTTTATGTAATGGTTTACGATGAGTAAAGAGTCCGTGTACACAGACAACTCGGAGACTCCGATTTCAAGGGCCATATCTGGACTGTGAATCATTGCTTCATACTCGGCCGTATTATTGGTAACTTCGAAATTGAGCCTGATTGCTTTCTCGATCTTATCATTAGAAGGTGTGATAAGCATGATTCCAATTCTGGATCCTACAGGTCTGGAAGACCCATCAGTTAAAAGATGCCACCCCTTTCAAGTTATCCAGTCTCACTTTTCCTCGAATTGTTCCTCATTGGTATCGGTACTGTCTTCTTCCCAGTTATGATCTTCTACTAGGAAGTTTGCAAGGAAGTCTACTACTACTTAACCTTTTTCAGAATGTCATGTTATGTTCGCCAAGAGTGACCGACCATTGTTGTACTCGTCTGGATTTTTCCCATTTGGATAAGATCTCTCGCAAAGGGTAATTTGTCACCACTCAAACTGAGTGATCTTGAAAATACTGTATTAATTTTTATGATGTATACACGAGAGCTAAGAGCAGTTTCTCGATCTTGGTATACTTGGACTCTGCGGAAGTGAGAGTTTTACTAATGAAGTTGACAAGTTTTTTCGTCTACCCATCAAGTCGAATGTGAACGAAACTCAGTGATTCATCGGTAACTGCAAGATATGTTATGAATTCTTTCCCCTCGTTAGGTATACGCATCACTGGTGGTGATTATAAGTAAAGTTTGAGTTTTTGAAGTGCTGCTTCACACTCTGTTGTCCACTCGATCTCAGGATCCTTTTTAGACTTCTGTATTATTTTTCCTTCGTGCAATAGGTTGAATAACCATCGACATTGATTTGAAGACTTCAAAACAAAATGATTTATTGTGCCAATCTTGCCTACTAACTTCTGTAGGTCTTTCTTTGTTTTCGGAGAGGGCATAAACAATAGTCTGTAAATACGATCTGGATCAGCTTCTATACCTCTCTTATTAATTAAATGTCCTAAGAATTTTCCTGATTGGACCCCGAACTGGCATTTTTTAGGGTTGAGTCTCATCTTGTAGAATCAGGGAATTTTAAAAGTAGTGCGTAAGTCTGTAATATGGTTATCCTTTTTTAGACTTTTACACAACTTATCATAAATGTAGATTTCCATCATTTTCTTAGGTAATCTTTGAACATCTGTGCCATCAAACGTTGATAAGTGGCTCCCACATTCTTGAGACCGAAAGGCATGACCTTATAGCAGTATAAGCCATGTTCTATAATGAAAGCTATCTTCTCTTGGTCATCAGGTAGCATATGTATCTGATTTTATCCTGATGTGGCATCCATCTTGGGTAGGAATTTGTGTCCCACAGTAGAATCGGGCAGATGGTTTATGATAGGAAGTGGAAAACTAGCCTATAATTTTGTTTGACAGCTTCGGCCTTATCTTTCAAATTGAGCTTATGACAGGCCAGATTTGGATCAATGCCTGACATCTCGTGAAAGGTCCAAGCGAAGACATCACTATTGTCTTTAAGGAATTGATGAGGGCATCTCATTATGCCATTGGCAGAAGAGTGCCAACGTATGTTACTTGCTTTTCTCCACTGATTTCGACGTACTATGTTGTTTAGGCGCTTGGCAGATGGCTTTATTTAGAATTTACTATATACTTTTCTGAAGTATGTCTTGTTGTTTTCTATAATTGCTATGCGAGCTGCGGCTCCGAGGATTCTGGAACGATAATGACATAATTTTTACATGCTCGGGCTAGCTTCTGACTTCCTTTGATTTCATATATGCTGCCACTCCATTTAAGTCGCAGTATCAAATGATAGGTGGACGGAATAACTCATATATTGTGTAACCAGCAGCATCCCTTTATCCCTAAATAATGAGATTTTGTATTGATAACATAAAATACAACGTTGAGTGTCACGGGTCCTGCCGTGATAGGAAGTATAATCTTTCCTACACGTTCTTCTCTAGATCCGTTGAATCCATAAATATCAATGTTACTGGGTTGTACCTTGTCGGCCAATCCTATCTCATCAATCATACTTTGAAAAAGTAGTTTGATAGTACTACTAGTATCTATCATCATCGTGTGAAGCACCATATTTCACATTTTTAACATGATTACCAAAGCATCATGGTGAGGATAACAGATATGACGAACATCACAATCGTCGAAAGAAATTTATGTTCGCTGAGAGCTAGACACGGGAAGTAAACGAGCTTCTTTGTCTTTCATGGATAGGTCATGACATTGGCCGACACGTATTCTTTTGCTTCTGCTCGATTGGTTGACAATCTGAGTCTCAACGAAGTTGTAGAGCGACATATGGTATAAGTGTCTCTCTCTTGTTGGCTCTTCGGTTTGTACGGCTTCTGTAGGAAGTTTATAACTCCCATTCTCAAACTTTCAACGTCTACAATGTACTCATGCACTCGTCCATCAACGAAGATATACTCGAATAACCGCTATAAGGCAAAAACGGTATTCTATTTTATGATGTTTGGCCTTGTGGTGAATGTAATATGGTTTGTTCTCAATGGGTTAGAGATACTGTGCATTGCAAAAAAACCAATCCTTATGAAGTATAGGGTAAATGCTGGATATGGTCACGTTCATATTGGGAAGACAAGGCTTTGGCAAGTTACTCTCCTTTCGAGGTAACTCATTGTTAGGTTTTGGCCATTTCCTATCTCCTCCCTGATCAACAACATGATTAAAATCTTGGCTGGCTGACAAATCTCGAGCTATTAATGTTGACTTCTGAGGTTTCTGCCTGTTAGACACCATTTTTTCTAGGTCGATATACCCGTTGACTTTTTTGATCATGTCTTCCAAAGATGTTGGCTTGTTTAGGATGAGACACTCTTTAACCATCCCATCAACAAGTAAAGCATTGGTAAAAGCTAAAATAGTAATCTTCTAGTCGAGCTGATCTACCTTTCGAGCTAGCTCCAAAAACTTCTTAGTAAATGTCTCGAGCTTCTCTCCAGGCATCTGTTTAAGGTTGAAAAGAGAGTATAGATTCTCCTCTTTATCTCTGTTATGTAAGTAATTTTTGAGGAAGAGTTCTTGTAGCAATTTTAAAGTTGTGATAGATCCGTTAGGTAGTGTGTGGAACCATCGCAGGGGTTCGCCTGATAAGCTGATCGGAAATAGTCGGTATAGAATGTGGTTGGACGTTGAATGTAGGCCTAAAGCATCTTGGACATATTTAACTGGATTGGTTCCTTTGTATTTTTGGATCTTCAGAGTATGGAACCTGGTGGGAAGTTTGCCATCTAATAGCTCTTGCTCGATCAGGCTTTTCTATAATCTATTATGGATTCCTTTAGTCAGAGTCTGAGCTTTAAGTAATTCTTTTATTTGCCGGTCGACCATGTTCCTGAGTCACATATTGTCAAGCTACAGTATCGGGCGTGTGACGCGTCCTTCTCTAGGATTATGGTCGCCACTTCCTTCATTTAGATACTCTTTTGCTAGGACTTAAATTTTTTGAGGTAGATTTTAAGCCTGTCTGACTCCCGTTGGGTCGCCATCTATTTCCTGGTGGGCCTCCTGTATCGGGATAGGCTCTATTTCCTGTTGATAATGGTTAGATCGAAGTGCACCTCTTACGTGTTTTCCTTTCGGAGGAGGTCCTATTCTTTCATGAACGAAGATTCGTGAGCCTTCAAGTTGTACAGTTTTGTTCTTATGGGCGACGACCTGCTGACCCGATAGAACCTTCAGTACGTCCTGTACACTTGCTAGCTATTGCTCCAAAGCAGTACGCTTTTATGTTTTAGAATTTAAAGTGGCCCACAGATTTGCTAGTGTGGCATTTTCTTCTGCTTGAACTATCAGCGTGCTCTGACTTGGATATAATATTATGAAAGAAGATGATCAACGGTTTCTGATATAATAGGTTTGAGAACTTTGGTTCCCACAGACGACGTTAAATCTAATGGCCTAATTTTGGGATTCAGACTTAGTCTTTACACCAAATGTGTCTAGAACGCTCAAGAACAGTAAATAATAATCAACAAGATAATTTTGCATGGAAAATCTTTGAATAGGTTAAAAACTACGACCTCTCTTGAGGATTTTGAGAAAGAGAAGACGATCTTATTGAGGTTGCTAACTTATTACAATGAGTGCTTTGAGTATGTGGAATTTTGGAGTAAGGATTCTTCTGTGTAGAATTGCCTGCCCATAATCTGTAGTTCTCTGGTCTAATATATTGGTATTATAATATGACCGTTTGATGACTATTAAGATTCTTAATGGTGGACGTTACAAAGTAGATTTAAGATATTTTTTAACCAGATGATGTCCTGACCTCGGTTGCTGTACAATGGCCCTATTGATGACTATATACGTGCGTAAATAGAACTATTGCTGTAGAGGTCGAAAGCGATGACTCGAACTGAGGAATATTGAATATGTCTTTAGTAGTATTTCTTGTATGCTGATGAGGTCAAGGATGAGGCTTTGAGTCTGAGATGCGAAATAAGCTATTACAAGACAACTCTCAACCAATAACACGAGTAGCATCGTGAATGAGTGGTGTTGGTTAAGAAACTCGTGTTGCCTCTGTTTCCTGATGTTACGGTCTTGTTTCTTTCTATACCACGTGTTTTGCTGGTGAGGTCAAAAGTTTTTATGTTGGTCAAAGATGACGCGTGAGTCCAAGATGCAAAATAAGGCACTACAACCGCCCCCCCCTCAGCCAGCAGTACGAGAAATATTGTAGACCTATTGTGCTGGTTGAGAAGTGGCATTAATACTGCAATTAAAATTTGGGAATCATTTCCAATGCATATTCATGAGTATCTGTTGGTGTCTGTTGAGTTTCCTAGAACCAATGGTTTTAGTCAATGTTGCTGCCCCATCCTTCTAACGTTGGGAATTTGAAGAGTATGCTTTAAATGCTCATCATAGTATAAAATGTATTCGGAAGTTAGAGTGATGAAACAAAGTAATGCATGATTTACCTGACATCCAATAGCTTGTATGGAGATACATGGTCTACAAGATATAATAGATTCTAGAGAGAGTTTAGTCTGGAAAGTCACCTAAAGAAAAACTAAAGCAACATAATATATACTGTTAGAAATATATAAAGAGTTGAAAAACAATTATTAGTGATATTTAGACAAAACTGTAATGGCCTAATTATGGGATTCAGACTTAGCCTTTACTTTAAATGTGTCTAGAATGCTCAAGAACAGTAAGCAATAATCAGAAATTATGAGAATAAATATTAAGTTTTGCCATCTTTACAAAATTGATACTTTGGTAAGCCTCTTCCAAAATTGATACTAAAATTAACAATTCGATAATGGTCCCACTTACTACCCCCTAGCTGCCATCCTATTCTCTAACATTAAATGTTGATGGGTAGTCTAATCTGCTACAGTAATAAATTTACCAACTCACAAAGATTACTTAACAAATGACAAAGCTGTACCAAAACAATTACAAAGATACACACCTCAAATGATAAAGTTCTTGTATAACCAATGATAAATAATGTAGAAACAAAATGAAAAACTATCCCACTGGAGTTGTTGAGTAGTCTAATATGCTACAATAATAAGAACAGTAATAAGAGGAAAGATTCTCCCCTAAATACAATACCAACTTTAAAAATCAAAGCTTCTTCTTTTTATTCTTATTCTTCTTCTTCTTCTTCTTCTTCTTCTTCTTCTTCTTCTCTTCTTCTTCTTCTTCTTCAATAACAAAGCTTTTACAAAAATCAAAACACGTTCTCCTTGATATATGTTTGTCTCCTTCATGTGCAAACTCTTCCAACTATTGTTCTGCATTCGCTAAAGTTCCCACACAGTGGTTATTAGGGAGGAAAAGATCGTTGTTATCATATGTTATTCTCATTGCCAAAGACCGTTGTTATCCTTCTCTCCGGCCGTTAAAATAATCGTTGTAGTAAATATCATTTCTTACTTTGTATCCATCATTTCTAACTGTGTATCCGCATCATGATTTGTCCCATTTATCTTAAGAAAAGGTGCTATGCCAGATGATACAATTTGTACATAATCATTTTTCGTTGCCTTTTTAATCATTTGTCTCTGCTACTATATCATCGGAATTGTTTATTGATATCATTTATTTCTGGATTCCTATTATTTGTTTGAGTGATTGTTGGATTTCAGTCTTATATCACTTTTCTTATTTGTTTTGTGATACTTTATCACCAGATTTGTTTGATTATATCATTTTCTTCAGGGATGAATAGAGCTCAACTTTATACTATTGTTCATTTTGGAGGGGATATCGTACGTCCAAAGATCGGATCAATTGTTAGTTATGTTCGAGGAAGTATAAAACTTACCTCACTAAGAGAGCACTCCTCATATGAAGATTTCGTCGCACTCCTTTAAGAAACAAGTAAAATCCGTCATGAGGACTATAAGCTGTACAGCTTTGTTCATGGTTGTGCATGCACAATTTCATCAGTCCAAGACTTTACCATAATGATCAATATGCATAAAACCAATCCCGGCACACCCTTTCACATATGAATTATTAATGACCTTAGGGTACCTTCCCAGAACTCCCAGAATTTTATTTATGATTTATGTTCTTCGGGTAAAGGGTTGTCCACCACCAAAGATAGTGGTTCAGGTAAATGCTTGTCCACCTCCAAAGCGGGGGGACCTTTGCATCATAACTCATTTCCTGATCCTAAACTTAAATAGAAGGGTTATCCTAAAAGAAACGGCAGAGGGCTTGATCCATGCAGGTTTAAGCCTTTTGTGGATGATGATGATGTTCCTCAATCAAATGATTCTTTTGAAACTATCCGTACTGATGTTCCTCTCTCAAGTAAACCTAGTATTCCTCAATCAAATGTTCATCTCTTAAATGAACCTGTATTAACTAATATTCCTCAATCAAATGAACTTTTCCAAACTATCCCTACTAATGTTCCCCTCTCAAATAAACCTTCTATTTCTCAATCAAGTATTCATCTATCAAATGAACCAGTATTAGCTAATGTTCCTCCTTCAAATGAACCTATGTTAACTAAGTTTCCTCTTTTAATTGAACCCAAACCTATCCTTGGACAAACTAAAACTTCAGGTAAGTTTATAGAATTTTTCATTTGTGTGCTCTGGTTTAACATTTCTTATCAAATTTCTATCATGGTAAGTTGAATATTTCCCATTTGTTCAGCTGAATTTCGGGTTGAACCACAACTAGAATAGGTGAAAGATCTCCAGGATTTTTAGATCAAATCTGCTGCGTACATGGAGGATCCCTATGACTTCAGTAAAAAGTTTAACATTGGTTATCTATATCGAGATAGGATTGAACTCAAGAATCACATAAGAGCTTATACAGTTGTAAACAAGTTCAATCTCGAACACGTTCTGAGCAACGAATGTAAAATTGTGGTACGTTGCAAAGGTCATAAATGCACTTGGCAGATTTATGCGACAAGGTTTCTCTGTTTTACCGTATTTAGAGTAAGTAGTTATTGCTCCGTGCATACTTGCATCCAGATAAAAACTGAAGGTGGGAACGCGTATAAGGCAGCGTCTAGTAAATGGGTTGCTTCTATAATCAAGCAAAAACTACGAAAAGACCCAAACTACAAACCTTCCAGAATTATTGATGTTATAAAAATTCATCACAATATTGATGTAACATACAATCTTGCCTAGCGTGCGAAAGAAAAGCCCACGATGAGGTATCATCACTTTATATGTCATTTGTTCCCCCATACAAGTCATTTGTACAATATTGTTTATAATTTTTTCTCATATCATTTGGTCACCTCACTACGTCATTTATACTTGCCATACAAGTCATTTGTAAAACAGTGTTTATCATTTTTCTGTTCTACAGTTTCATTTGATCTACGTAATTATTTCAGATGCGAGGCAGCTTTGAGCACGCATACCAACTACTTACGAGCTACTTTTTGGAAGTGAGGTTGGTTGCCCCTGATTTTGTATTTGACATACAAACTACGAGTTATAAGGATAAGAGATTCGCAAGGTATTTTTGGTGCTTTTGGTGGTTTGGCCCCCCCCAAAAAACTTATAAACTATTAAGACTAGTTGCTGTGATTGACAAATTTTTTTAAAAGGGAGATATCATGGGACTCTACTAACAGCCATCGCCATTGACCCAAGTAATCATATTTTTCCACTTACATTTTTGATAACAGACTTGGAGACCACCGAAAGTTGGACATACTTCCTGGAGATATTTGAGTTTAATTTTTACGGTTATGACACTAGATTCGTCGTCATTTCTGATAGGAACCCCAGAATTATTAATGCTGTACCCAAGGTGTTTCTACTTGCAATCCATTTGTTTTGTGCCTTTCACATATCTAACAACATTAAAACTACCCTCGAAAGCACGAGGATCACATTTAGGATGGCAGCAGAGGCCCTAACCAGCATTAATTTTGATAAATACATGAATGCTATTCGGAATACAGATCCTGTGGGTCTCCAATACATACTAGGTATTCCCAAGGAAACATGGTCTAATCTATACATTCCAATGAGTAAGTACGTTGTTACTCTTTTATTGGTCAACTTATCATTTGTGATATCAAAAAAAGTCATTGTAACTCCATTTACATTCTTATTTGTCATTTTTTTCTCATTATTTCTCATATGTTCTTTATTATTCCTTTTACAGTTCTATGATCACATTATTCATCTCTTTATGCCCATTTGGCATTTGATTTTTATGGTTTGTCATTTTTTCAGATACGGAGTCGCTTACACAAATCATGTCAAGAGTTGGAATAACATTATTATAAAAGTTAGAGATCTCCCTATCCATGTGCTTATTGAGGAATTGCATAGAATTTATTCAGGAATGTCCTATACGTATAGGGAGGAAGCTGAGAAGAGTCAAGTTCGCTTAACGCCATGGGCTATGGATCACTGTGAAGGTAAAAAGTTTGTGGCAGGTTTAGTAACCTGTAAGGTTCATAAATCATGTCACCATTTTCAGATGACTAGTTATGGCAGAACCGGTTCGGTAAATATTGAAGATGGCACTTGTTCTTGTCATTGGTGGAAAATGATGGGTATACCTTGTGAACACGGAGTACGCGCTCTAGGTCTTGCTAATGTTGATCCAACTGCACGTGTCTCTGAGTACTTCACAAATAATATATACAAGGATGTTTATGAACCTATATGGATTCCTATAAGAGGAATTGAGCAGTGGATAATTTTAAAAACTGATCCATGTGTTCGTGCTCCAATTTCAATAGTTTGAGCGGTCGTCCTCACACTCAAAGAAAGAGAAGGGAGAAAAATGCCTAGTCTTATTACCAAACTAAGATTTTGTTGTAGGTGTCGAAAAAACGGACACAACCGTCATTCTTGCATGCTTCTGCCAATCCCATCCAACGACAATACACGTTCAACAATGGCACTGTCCTTTACGATGAACACTGAGCCACCTGTAATCCTAGATGAAGATGTTGTAATGAGTTTATACTGATGATTTTGTGTACTCTATGTATTATTTGTTTATATGATCCTTATCGTCAGTGTTGACAAAGTCATCATTTGTCTATAAGAAATTCTCATTTGTCTGTTTCCATCGTATAATTATTTATACTAGGCCAAAATGAGTAAAAAACGACGGGGCAGATCAGTCATTATTTTGCCGCGCCCGTGAAGATGGCTGGTACATGCCGACCGCGCGTCCGTGTACACCGCACGGTCCCTTATTCTGCTGCACTCCGGGAACTGTAGAGGCGGTCCCGGGCTGGGCCGCGACAGATGGTATCAGAGCAAGAATAGCTTGGTAAAGCTTAACTCTAGAGTTGGTAGAGCGTAGATGGATTGTGCCTACGTCTCTCAGAATCGGTCTAGAGTTGGGCCGAGTTATCAGATCTTGTTAGAGCAGATCTTTGTGATGGTTCCCAAGTTGAAAATACGGGATACCTACTTGTCAGTTGTGATCTTCAGAGCCGTAGTTGCTCCGTACAGATGATCCAAGAACCGTTGTGAATGCTTGTAGAGTGAGTTGCCTACATGTCAGTTGATATTGGACGCAAGAGAAAGGCTCCATATCTGAGTGCGAGATTGCTCATATTAAGTGTGCTTTGGACAATGACGCTAAGATGAGGATTGATACTTGAGTTGGACGCGATGATCTATATCGTCGGTTGTCTCTAGAAGGCTGGTCAGTATCGCTGATGCTTTATGAAGAATAGTAATAGAGCGATCTAGCAGGTTGTTATTGCATTCGGTCCGTATCTGCGCTGCAAAGTTTAGTAAGAGTTATGATCAAGGACGATGCCCCTCAGTAGAGATCGATATGGTCAGTGTCAGTTACCGAGTACTTTCGTGTGGAAGCCGCGATGCTTGGTTAGGCTAGAATTCCTTAGGGTCTACAGAAGATTGAAGAATCCTGAGAGATACTCGTTACGATTGTCCTGAGTTGGACACGGAGACGTTCCAGAGGTGAATGTCATGAGCCGAAGATGAAGCGGCATGAAGTAACAGATGAAGACATGGTTTGGGTCTCGAGTTTGCACACAGTGATATCGTCAGGTAGATGTCGAGGGCAGAGTTTCTCGTTGTTACGCGACATGAACTGCGACCTCCAAGATGGGTTGTCGCAGAATAGAGTTGAGCTTCAGTCAATTGTGCGGGTTACATCAGACATGATCTCAGATGAAAGATTTCTCTAGGATGAAAGATCCTGAGCGGAATTGGATGTTAGTTTCCCAATTCCTTATCACTTGGTGGTTGGCGGTAGGGATTGAGTACCCGCGCCTCGTTCTTTATTTGTTTCGATGGAGTGTCTTTAGAAGACCACATCTCAGTGACCGGTTAGATTTGGCTGTATTTTTTGAAGCTAGTTCAAGAGACAGAGAATGGCTACGCTTCAGTTTAAAGATGATTGCGATAGTATGAAGGTTGGTCTCCGCGAGTTCGATAACAGTTGGACATGGCAAGCCAACGAGCTCAGGGTGACAGGTACAGTGATAGTATCTTGTTCCCAAGTACTCAGGTTGGAGTAGGGATGTAGAGATGGAGAAACGCTTCAGTAGTCCGTCAGTTATATGTCACAGCTTTGTTCTCGACGCGGACGTCGAGCTTATTGAGTGTGGGAAGAGCTGTAAGTTGTGACGCAGATGTACGCAGGTTCCAGCATGGGTCATTACCACCAGAGTTTGGTAAGTATAGATGCTAGTGTTAAGTCCTCATCAGAGAAGAGGCATTGAGAAGTCCTCCTTAGAGAGTGAGGCAGATTAGAGTCCTCCGAAGTGGAGAGACCTTTGGGGACGCCGGAGTAGCGATCACCCTTCCTGCAGCCAAGTTAGGTCCAGATGCCATCTAGCATTACATGGGTTAGATGATGGCCTACTACGAAGTGGTAGAGAAGAAACGTGGCTGCACAGATAGATGTCTTATGGGTTTTGCAAGTTCATACAAGACGCCTTTATGGAAGACCTCGTTGGTTAGCTGGCGGTAGGGAACAGAGTACCCGCGCCTCATTGAGAGTATACTGCCTTCTAGGAGCTACCCTCCCTTGCCCAAGTGAACAATGAGTACCAGTTCAGTTCTATACTGTTAAGGCTAGAGTACCGAATCTTGATATTGTATCCCAGATGGTCTGTAAGAAGGGCGGACATGGATTGAAGACCTTTGCAAAGTTGATTGAAGGGCAGTCAGGCAGTTTCACTGTACGGCAGATGTTCCGTGCAGTTGGAGAGAGTTACCCCTTGGTTTTAGAAGACTTTTTCCTTACCACTCGCCGATGAAGAGTGAAGTTTGAAGCCGAGATTCACAGAAGATTGAACTCTCGAGTAGCGAAGGCATTGTATGACTCGAAAGTGAGTGCACTTTTTGGGACGGGATTGCAGATATCCTCGTCGGGCTGTCCGTAGGAGACGCCCCTGGTTTGTCAAGAAGAGCGACATTCCACATAGTGTCAGGGGATAAGGCGCCTTGCAGCAGGATGCAACGCATTTCAGAGGGCGCGATGCTAGAGTGCACCGCCCATATATTTTTCAGAAGGTTTGAGACCAAGAGACAGTATCCAGACGAGAAGGCAGACTCCAGAGTTGGAATCAAGGTCAGTCACCACGCACTTCAGTTGGAAAGGGCAAAGTTAAGGTTCAGTTCTGAAGACACTGTTGTCAGCATCGAGACTAGCAGTTGGACTCAGTACCCGCTAGTACAGAAGAAGATCTAGTACTCTGAACTAAGTGCGGGAGAGTTGTTGGTTTCTCGGAGATGCAGAAGATTGAATCCTTGCAGAGCCGTGCTGAAGAAGGTTCTCGACGAGGACGTCGAGATTATTTTAAGTGCGGGAGGGTGTGACGACCTACCGAATGCCGGCCAAATCCACCCGAGCGTTTTGAGTTCTGTCCAAATGTATATGTTTTCTATATCCTAATATAGCTGTACGCCAAGTTTTGTTGCAATCGGATTCGGTTAAGGGGGCGAAAAGGGCCAGTACGCTTCGTCTCATGTTTTAACGTTTCCTTTTGGAGATTGACTATTTACTTAGTAGCTATATTAAGGAGGAACCTTGGTCCGATCCTCCCCATGACTAAAAGAGCTTTAATGCTTGCTCATCAAGGACCCCGGCTCATGGACTATCTACAAGGGATAGTTATGAGTTCTCCTAGGCCTAGGGAAGGCTAGGGGACATTGTCTCGCAATGCGGGCTGATTTTCAATAAAGGGCTTCATATGGCGCCGCTATTCCCCGCGGGCTATCCGAGACGCACCGCCCCTTTCAGATGGACAACATAAATCGTCCTGGCTCGTCGCCCTTGAGATATGAGTCCCTTATGTGGAAACCGGCATATTGAGCTACCCTGATCCGCTACAGGATAGGTGTGCTTTCCGTACCTCGCGCGCATCGCGAGAGATTACGCTGTAGGGATTATTGAGGGAACCTTCAGCGTTGTTGCCTATACCAAATACATATTCGATGACCCCTCACGAGTATCCAGGATTATTCGGATGTCGCTCTAGCATCCGTGGGTTGTATGCCACTGGCGCGCCGCGCCCGTGAAGATGGCTGGTACACGCCGACCGCGCTTCCGTGTACGCCGCACGATCCCTTATTCCGCTGCACTCCAGGAACTGTAGAGGCGGTCCCGGGCTGGGCCGTGACAATGTTGAAGTTCATCTTCACCAAATTTTGACAAACCATTTTGACTATCAGATCCGGGAAGTGTGGGAAAGTTTAGTGAACTCAGGTTTGGAGTCGATAAGCTCTTTGAGTTCAGATTCTGACCATAACAACTATCAACTTGGTGCTGAAAATAGCAAACCAGATGGTCATAAGGAAATGACCAAACTGAAAGGGCTGAAACGGTAAGTTGCAACAATAACAATACTATTTATCAGACATGGAGCAAATATAGCATTATATGCAGTATAATTTTTTCTATTCCTTGTTGTGCTGTTGCTATTTTCAAGCCTAGCGGTTCTTTCTATTCCTCAAAAAGACAGAAGTTTAGAATAAATAAGCCCACTTCAAATCAGAAGTAGAACTACTGCAGAGTATCAAAGTCATATCTGACACTGATGAGTAAAGATTTACCCCGAAATTGCAAGATTTAAGAAATAAATTAACAGTATCGTACTATATGCTAAATAAGAACGGAGATTGGCATCCCTGTTCCTTCTAAGTTAAGAATATTATACTACCCTGGTAATAAACCCCCTACTTGTAAGCATAGTAGTGCTGGCTGTGTGTATAATTATGACCAACAACAATGAGCTTAAGCATTGATGGACGAAAGGCAATAATGTTATGTATTGGACAAGGACATCAGGGTAACAGAAATGGTGGGTGCTAGCTTGTAGGCGAGCTTATATACCATGAATTGAACACTTCATTTATGAAGGGTCAAGCGTCAAGCCTTGTTTTTGAGGAGGGATCAAGGAGTAAAGAATGCAGCTCAACCACTTTAGTTTGTTTAAAGTGATTCAACAAGTTGAAGATGCTGAATCTTCAACTAGAGATGATGCCACTTAAGGAGAGGCAATGGGTTTTGAGGGACAAGTAGGCTGAGTGTGCCGCGATGGTTTTCTAGTTGGTTTAAACATATATAATTCCCAATTTTTTAATTTACCAGTTTGTTGACAGGAAGAAATGTTGTCATTTCTAACGAATCTTTGAAGAGTTATGCATGCCAATAAGTGTGTCTCTTAGTAAGTAATGTACTGGTATTTAAACTCAAGAAAAGAGCTATATACTGTACATGCCTCGCTTAATTGAAGGCCTAGTGGGAGAAGATTCTGATTCTCTGAATTGTAATCCAAAAAATAAAGGTTTTTTTAGCAATACACACACAAGAACGTACTGATACTGAAACTACACTAATTAGAAACAAAAAATTAAAGCAATAGTTGTAGACCAAATGCGCTTACCTTTTCTACTAATGGAAGATCCAAGTAATAATCAGGTCCACCTATACTTAAATTCAGCACATCCATGTGGGTTGCCATAGCATAGTTAAATGCATCAAGGAACCATGACGTGTAAGATACATGTAATAAGCTGAACAAAAACTCCTCATGATCTCGCCAATGAATATAATATCGCAATTCACACAAACGAAATAGTTTTATACAGAAAATTCTTTGACGTTGGGATGAATTAATATCGGGCTACCACTATTAATGTTGGGATGAATTAATTATCTGCCACAGCCCACCTCTCTGAATTATAGCTCCTTGGTTGTCCTACTTGGGATTGGTTAGTCATAAATATGCAACCTGCAGGTAAATTCTCGCAAATATAAAATTAAAATGAATAATCACCTCTAGGATTTATCAAAAAGCAACAATTTAAGATCCAAACAAAACCTGATTATCTCCAATTCGCACCTTAGGAAAAGATCAACTAGTGAATTCGATATCAATGTCATAGAAATTCAGATCAAACAAAAATAAAACAAAGAACAAAGAAATGTGTGTGAGAGAGAAAAAAAACCTATGATTGGAGACGATGGGAGAGATGACCATTAATAAAGCTACAATGTTTATTTCCTTCCTGTCAAATATATCAATAATGTCAAAATTCGCAACTAAGTACATAGTACACAGTAAAATATGGATTAGTTTTCCAACTAAATACACAGTACACAGTAAAATATATAATTAAATGTCATATTAAAATGAAAATTAATACAAGCTATATGTGTAGCAGAGAGAACTTGGAGTAGCACACCCATTATTATTGAAACTAAAACATTTCCCACAGTAAAAAAAAGGAGTAAGACTTAATGTTAAAGATCTTTAGCATCTTCCATGATAATGTTTTCAGAAGCCTCAATGTTTACTTGTGTTGTGAATACTAAGGGGTCTTCGTAAGCATCTATATCCTTAGTTAACCTCTTTTGAGAATCCAATACAACATGCCATTCCTCATTAGGTCTACTTTGATCCTTGCTATAAAAAACTTGAGAAGCCTGCGTTACAAGAATAAAGGGCTCATCATCTTCCTTTGAGTTTTTTTGCAGTTTGCCTAAATTGACATATATCAAGTTTGTCTCAGAATTAACAAGGCACCCACTCTTTTCTTTGATATGCACCCAATCACAACAAAATACAGTTTTCTTAAACTTTTTGTAATCCAACTCCAATATTGATTTGACGATCCCATAATATGTGACTTCCTCGTCGATGAGGTTCTTATCCCCGGCTTTTGAAATGAAAGTAGTCACAGCCCTCATGGATACACCACTATTTTAGGTTGTCTTTCTCATCTCTGACTCCGATGTGCAAAAGAGATATCCATTGACTTGGAATGACTTGTACGAAACGGCTTTAAAACTCGGTCCCTTAACAAGCAACTTAAATGTGAAATCTTCCTCACTTTGTAACTGTTGCCTAAGCCATGAAATATAATCCATCGGTTTCTCAAGTCTTTGATTGCTCCTTCGACTTTAACCACCAGAATTAAGATTATCTTTATATATGTCACATTTTATGCAAATAGAACATTACATACCTTAGACAAATACATATCAAAGAATGCAAATTATGTGCTTTATATATGGTTTTTGTACATACTCTTCCCATTCAGCATTTTTAGGAGCTTGTCGCAAAACCCATATACGTGCTTACTCGTATTGCACCGCTCCAAGAATGTATTTCTTTCCTTTACTGCCAAGCGGGCTAACACCTTCACCATCCTCATCCTCATATGTCTTTCGCCCCCGCTTATGACCTCCTTTTCTACCATCAGTCATGTATTCCATGGAATATAACATTGCTTCTTCATCGAGGTATCGCTCTGCAATAGACCCTTCTGGGTATCTCGGATTTACTACATATTTTTTTGTAAGTTTTCATCATCCTGTTACATATTTAATACTTTAAATATTATTTTGTAAATATTAAAGCTATTAATTTGAAAGAGAAAATCGAGAATGTGGATGCTTTATTTACCTCTCAAAGGGGTACATCCATCTATATCTAACAGGCCCACCAATTAGTACCTCATCTGCTAAATGCACAACAATGTGTATCATAGAAACAAAAAATGAAGGTAAGAAGTACTTTTCGAAGACGCATAGTACTTCCACAATGGGTTCCTTCATCTTTATAAGTTCTTCACGATTAATAACCTTAGAGCACAATACATTGAAAAATATTGATAATTCTCGAATAGCGGCTCGTAAAGGCTTATGCTTCTTGAAGACGTGCATTAACAATACCGGTAATAATTGTTGTATGAGTATATAGTAATCATGCCACTTCAGATTTTTCAGCTGGAAATCTTCCAAATTCACATTATGTTGCCAATTTCCGCTGTAACCAATAGGAACTTTCAAGCTATACAGTGTTTTGCATATCAACTCTCTTTCTGATCGAGATAGACAAAAAGGAGCTTCAGGCAAAAAAAACTTTCCATTCTTTTTCACCTTAGGCCATAGTTTTTTCCTCATCTTCATCTCTTTAAGGTATTTGCGGGATTTAACTCCATCCTTATGCTTACTCTTCGTGTTCATAATTGTTGCAAATAAGATTTCTGCATAATTCTTTTCTGTGTGCATCACATCAAGATTGTGTCGTAGAGGTAAATCCTGTATAATGGAAATCATATATTATTATACATAATTTAGTTATGTTGATATATTTAATAAAATCACCTTATTGTACCTTCCAATATGGCAAATCAAACAAAATAGATTTCTTTGATCAAGCGGTAGATCCACTACCCCCATCAACGGAACTCTTCCTTTTCTTGCTTTTATCACCATCATCAGAAATTTTCCTTTTCTTGCTACTATCACCGTCATAAAAAATATTCATTTTCTTACTACTGCCACCATCATAAAAAATCTTCCTTTTCTTGCCAACCTTTCCATATTTTGTAGTTATAGCTTCCATCTTACGTAATACTTCATAACCAGTCATACGGCATTGAGGCTTACCATTTTCTTCTTTCCCATTAAATTGAGACTTTTGGATTCTAAATGGATGATTCATATCTTTTAGGAATATCCTGTGTCTCATGTAAGCAAATTTCCCTCTATGAGTAAGCCATTCTGACTTCATCCCTCAGCACACACAGGACAACCATACTTTCCAGCAGTCTTACAGCCCGATAGATGCCCATAAGCCAGGAAATTGTGTATAGCCCAAAGTAATATTGCCTTTATAGTAAACCTACTCTAAGTTTAAGAGTTATACGTTTCTTTCACGTCAGACTACAGTTTTTTCAACTCTTCGACCAGTGGCTGCAAATAGACATCAATGTCTTTTCCTGGGCAATGCTTCCCAGGAACCAGAAGAGTTAACATGGTAAACTCCCTTCGCATGCATAATGATGGAGGTAGATTATACGGAACAATCATCACAGGCAAGCAACTATACGAATTTGTCATGTTCCCAAATGGATTTAATCCATCAGTTGCTAGACCCAACCACACATTACGTGCCTCAAATGCAAACTCGGGAAATTTACGATTCACTTGTTTTCAGGAAGAAGCATCTAGGGGGTGCCTATCAATTCGTTTGCAACTGAGCCTGTTTTTGCATGCCAAGTCATATTTTATACAATCCAAGGTATACTGTACAGTCGTTGCGATCTTGGTGTTAGAGGAAAATACCTTAGCTTTTTCTATGGGATACGTGTAAGTGTTGGGTTCAATTGGTTAATCGGTCTCCATCTACATTCACCGCATGTTGGACAACTATCTTTGTCTGCCTTGTCTCTCCAATATAAGATACAATCGTTCTTGCATGCATGTATAATTTCACATTTCATACACAAAGACGAGACCAACTTCTTAGCATTATATGTACTATGCGGTAAAGTGTTCCCGTCAAGAAGAATCTTTTTCATATAATTTAACAACTCTGTTACAAAAGCATTAAAGACATTATGTCTAGTCTTCATGCTTAATAGCTCAACTGCAACCGCCAATCTGATATCTTCCTCCCGACATGATAGATACAGAGGTTGTGCTGCATCTTCGATTAACTTCTTGTACTTTACAATTTCTTCAAGATCATTACGGGCTTGACTATTATCTTTGTTATTAGATTCAACCGTATTAGCCCCAACATCAGCTTCAAGATCATTATGGGTTTGAGTATTATCCTCGCCATTAGATTCCAGCATATTAGCCCCAACATCAGCTTCAACATTATCCTCATTATGAAGATGTCTGAATCTGTCATTCACCATATCGATCATCCTTGGATGCGTATCTTCATTATTACTTGTCGAATGCTTCCTAGTCGGAACATTCCCCTCGGGTCTAATAAATGGTTCTCCATGGTGAATCCACGTCGTGTATGTCGCATCGATGCCATTGCATATTAAATGATCAAATATATCATGCAATACTTTCTTCCCATTCCTATTACGACATTTGACGCACGGACAACTATACCAATCTTTACCACCCAAATTTTCTCTATTTAAAATTAGAAAGTGAATGAATGACTTGACGCCCTTGAGATATTCGTGAGACTCTCGTGGTGCCGTCGTCCATTCCTTCTTTAGGATCTCCGGCTTGGACGAAGTCATCCTATATTGAAGGATAATCGGAGTTTCAGATGGGAGCCTCCTATAGAATGTGAAACCAAAGTTTGATATGATGGGGATGCCTTATAAATTTAAAGAAATGCAGGCATTGGTAAAATATTTAAAGATTGGAGAGGGGCTGTACTAGGCATTTTAAGTAACATAGTTATAGGCCCAATAACAAACTGCATGGCAGAGTTACAATCAATTATATAATATAACACTTAAAAGGGGTTGTCAAAGACTATGGGTTATTTCAGATTCTAAGTTCACCATTAAGACCTTTATAGCTAAGACTTAATCTTCTACAACATTCTTCTCAATCTTCTAAAAATTAATCGTTCAAGAGCATTGCAACCCCCAACCAAATAATACAATTGTTTTACACAATCCTATTTAGCTCTTAACGTTTTTATACCAAAATACTAATACTAATAAAATATTTACCCATATGTAGAATCACAACAACCATGTAACAAAACTATCATCGGCAATATTAAAAGACAAACCCTATAAATCTTACCTGATAGCGAGATTTATATAGTAAGAGAAGGCTGCTACAGAAAATCTGAAATCTGCAACAAGATTATGATAAAGATATCAAACATTAAAAAGATGAAGAATAAGAAACCCTAGAAATCTGACATACAAAAATGTCCAAATACTAATAAAAATAGGAAAATCCCTAATTTCTGTATTCAAGGTCAGAAAATTAATATACTATTCATTGACATTTAGTAAAGAAAAAAATTAACAAACAAAAAAATCCTAAGATTACATACCTCTTTCTTCTTTTAAATTTTTTTATAATCTCACACTGTTTCCAGGTTGAATCAAGAGGCTTTTGCTGCAAAGAATCAAATATGATGGAAAGAAAATCCTTAAGAAGTTCCCGATCCCTAAAACTTCAGTGAAATTAAAATTTTGAAGGAAAAAATTAGATGATTCTTCTACAAACCTTATTGCAGCAAATCCCTACAACACAATATCGATCTCCATCTTCTCCATGAATAACCAAAAAATAGAGGGAAGATACGAGAGAGAGGAATATATAACTGAAATTGGTTAAAATTCAATTGGAAATCAAGATTTATAGAGCTTAAACAATAACTGAAATTGGATTGTGGGGCTTTTTAGGTGTGGAATTTTGCGAGGGATAACTGAAATCGGTTAAAAATCAATTGGAAATTGAGATATACAGAGCTTAAACCATAAATTAAATTAGATTGTGAGGCTTTTTAGGTGTTGGATTTTTGCGGGGAACTTTGTTTTAGGCTAATGGAGTCACTGTGGGAGAAAGAGAGGCGTTGGCGGGTAATTTGGAAAATTTGGGCAGGTCTTCTATTTTTTTTTCCATCAAGAATTAGAGTAGTTTTAGGTTAATTAAGTAAAACGACTATATAAACTGCCTAAAATAGATTTGTTTTCCAACGAAAAACACAGTCGCATTTTTTATGACGTAAATCAGAGGAAATATAAAATAAACGACGATGGTAATAAGATTACGACTGTTAAAGGATGTCAAAATTTTCTAACACACATGCCCAATCATAAATGCATATCCAAAAGTGTCAATATTTACTCTTTTTGGCCTACTGTTAGAACCGAACTGTCATTTGTGCAGGAAATTTTATCATTAGTTTGTTTGCATGATCTCATTGTTTGCTTCTGAAGTGTCATTCGTGGACGAATACTTTATCATTTGTTTATTTCCATGATGTCATTTTTTTATTCAGAACTGTCATTTGTTCTTAAAGAATTTCCCATTTGTTGGTTTCTATTATATCATTGTCCGCCAAGATTTTTTTATTGTTTGTTAAATTTTTATCTTCAGTTTTGTTAAGTTCATCATTAAACTTGTCCCCCCTATATCATAATTATTTTCTTACAGAACTGTGATTGTTTTGTTTGCCACGTACCAAACAGAAACCACTACTTAACAGTAAAAATCAAACGAAATAGCACCAAACAAAACATCTTTTCATTCAAAAAAAGACAAAGTACTAGTTACCACAAAAAACAAACAAATGAAACACCAAAAAAACAAATGTTCACAACTCCTCCTGATCACTTTCTGAGCATTCCAGATCGCGTTCTAAAGCCTGGATCTTCTACTCGAGACAGCTAATCTTAAAAGTTGACTCTTCACACAGTTTCTTATGCTCATCCCGGTCTAACTTTATGGCGCAGAGCTAATCTTCCAAGAAGCGCATATGGAACTTGAACTCTTTAAAATGCTGATCTCTCTTTGCCATAGTTTGATGCAGTTCATCATAGATATAATCGAACACTCCTAATTTTTCCTTGAAGTCTTCGTAATTCTCTTTCAGCATTTATTCCTTCTCACCGGAGATACCCTTTTCTATTAGACATAGTCTATTCAATTTATAGAGACGTTAGTCACGCTGATCTTCCTGTATCCCCACCGACTGAAAACAATCGCATGGAGTGTTCGAGGAGACATGGCTAACTTGAGTGGAGTACGACATTTTTCTTCAAAAGTTGAAAAGAGTTTAGGGTTTGAATAGTTGAAGAGTAGAAAATAGTTTATTTGAACTTAAAACTTTTATAAGGGGAGTTGAATGCATTGGGAAGGGACGCGTGTCAGGGATTGCCCGTTATTTAGGGTAAAAGTAATTATTACTTAGTTTGGCACCGTCGTTTCTTGCTCTACACATAAGTAATATGAGTATTTAAACTGAGTTGTCTAATCAATCATTATTACTTGTCACATCAATTTGTCATATGTTGAAGATAAGTTCACATTTGCTGTTAAACTATATATCATTATATCTTTCCTGAACTGTCCTTTTTTAAAGATAATTTATCATTTGTCAGTTCAAATGTTATCACCAGTTTTGTTAAGTTCAGCATTTATCTACCATTGTTCATGGAGTCTTTATCATTGGTTTGGTTCCCTTATATCATTTATTTCTGATGGAACTTCCCTAGCAAAAAACTAAAATAAAACAAAACAAATATTCATATAAGGGAAACAATAATAATAACAACAAACATAAACTAAAAACAACACAAATGTTCACAACTCTTCACTTGAGGAATTCTGATCACATTCCATAGCCATGATCTTCTGCTCGAGACAACTAATTTTACAGGCCGACTCCTCCCACAATTTCTTGTGCTCATCCCGGTCCAACTTTAGAGCGCATGGATGATCTTCCAAGAAGCGAATATGGAACTTGAACCCTTTAGAATACTCTCTTTTCTTTTTTACAATTTTATCCAGTTCTTCATCCATTTCATCGAGTTCTCCTAATTTCTTCTTAAACTCTTTGTAAGGCCCTTTCAGTAGCTGTACCTTCTCACCGGTGACATCCTTCTCTTGTAGGCAAATTCTATTCAACGTGAAGAAACATTCATCAGCCTGATATTTCTCAATCCCTACCGCCTTAAACCAATATTGAGGGGTACTGGAAGAGGTACGGCTAAATCGAGTGGAGTGGGAGTACAACATTTCTTGAAAAGTTTTAAAGAGTTGAGAGTTAGAGCTCTAGTTTAGGTTTTTTTTATACTTGGGAGAATTAGGACTTTGAATCACGCGTGGCAGTTAGGGTTAGTATTTAGAGTGGCGGGAACCACGTGGATGTTTTGGTTAGATAACTTGTTGTAAACGTAATCAAAGTTGACTTTAGGAATAACTTGTCCCATCATCTGTAAAGGCAAGAATCATTCGGCTTTAATGCAGAAGATATGGCATTTGTTGTGACCAAGGGTATCATTGTCATGTGTTAATTTTCATTTCTTTATAAATAGCTTGTCATAACCTTATACTACATAGCCTATACACTTACTTTTAGTTCTCAAGCACTATATACTTCCCAACCAACGATGCATTCACTTATTTACTGGTGCGGTGAAAATTATGATCTTCGTCTCTCATGTACAAGCCTCAACCCTAACTGTTGATTCTGTCAATGCGCTTGCAAAATTGGTGGGTATGGTTTATAGGCTTGGGTAGAAGAGGTGAAAAGGTGTGATTGTGGTCTCATTTGCAGAGTCTCTAAACCGTCGGTAGGAGATTCTACCATTGGCCACAACACCATTGTTAGTTCTAAACTTGGTTTCAAGAATCCTCTACGCTCGATGATTCTAAAAGGCCACATCGTTAACGGCTGAAGACATCACAAATTTTGGCAAAGGAAGCAATCAGATCCTCGACACTATTACATCTGAAACTTACACTCAGCTAAGGATCTCGGAGGTCAGAACGGAGATGCTGTAAGATTTTTTGTCAAAGTTAAAATCTCTAGATCTTAACAAGTAGAGAAATATGTAGGAGTGAAGTGTAATATGCCTTATCTTTAGTGACGTTAATTTATGGCATTAGAATGTTAAGCTCTTAATGATCAAATGCTAAATCATATACAACAAATGATAACATTTTAATAATACCATGCAATTTATCGATTATAAATAACAAAATACTTGAAATAAATAACAACTCAATTATTGTTGGATGACATATATTTCATTAAATAACAAATACATTTCCAATGTTCCTTCATTTCTAATGTTCCTTCATTTCAAATGGGTTTCGTCAGCATTAAATACTACTGTGTTTGAATTCATCTGACATTGGGATTTGGAACTCAACATTAAATATTGTTGTAGTTTGTAGTGCAATAAAATAAATATTAATGTGGTTTATTCGACAAGTACTTCTTTATTCCTTATTTAATCTTGTACAACTATTGTGTATCTGCTCTGTGAAGAAGACGGTGACCACTAGACGCCAAGCATACGAGGCTAGTATTCTTGCCAAGATGCAAGAACTGCGCTTCAATACTTTGGGACCCAGTCCCTTGAACTTCCTACTCCCATTCCAGTATGTTATACCTTCCATGAGATGACGTATGAACAGATGGAAGAGGCGGATGATGATTATTATCAAATGTAGCGCTTTCACTATATGGTAACGTAAAAATAGGGGAAGAGAATTTGTCTGCGTCTTCTGGTAGAGGATGTTGTTACAACGACGGATAAAGCGGCTGGTATGCTTCTGATGACGTTTTGCCGTTACCCTGAGTAGGATCAGAGGAAGAGACGGTGGTGGTGGTGGAGGTTAGGGAGGAGGAGACGATAGTGGTGGGGGTTAGGGAGGAGGAGACGGTGGTGGTGGTAGGGGAGACCGACCACTACCACCACCACCACCTCCTAGTGCATAAACTGATATAAATTGATGTAATGTAAATTAAAAGTTGTACAATATTCGAGCTAATGAAAGTTTCTTTTTTTGTGCCCAATGAGTTCTGGGAAGCTACGCTAAGTTATACACAAGTAATATCATTAATTGATATAATCTTTCTCATTTGTTATGTCTTCTTTGTCATTCGTATAGTACATAATTATTATAATAGCTAGTCTGTATAGTTGGATTGTAATTAATTTATCATTTCTTATGTATTATTTGGCATTTGTTAACATAGATTTTTCATTTGTTATATATGATTTGGCATTTGTTATTAGAGATTTGACTTCATTTGTCATTTGTTATATATAATTTAGCATTTGTTATCAGAGATTTGTTGTCTATAACTTGTCATTTGTTAATTATGATTTGACTTTTTCTATGCAGGATTTTTTATTTGATATATATAATTTGGCTGTGTCTAGAGTGGTTACTAGGGGAGAAGATGGAAAGATACATCAATTGACGTTTGTCAGTTTGAAAACTTAAGAACATGTAACCCTAAGTCTTATCACTCTAACCTCTCCATCTTTCTCCATCATTTTTTTTTCTCTCTCTCACTCTCAAGTCTCAAAACTCTCAACAATGTCAGATTTCCTTCCATTAACTCCCCCAATAATGGACTATAGTAATAGTGATGAGGGGAAGCAACCAGCCGACTATACCTCGGGCGAATGTCCCGCATAGGACTTCGACGCCGAGGAAGGCTGAGAGTTGTTGGAGGGTGGTGGTGGTGATGATGATGAGGAAGATGATGATGCGGACGATGAAGATGAAGATGATGAACCTCCTCCTCAGAAGAGGAGGAGGAGAAGGTTCTATTAAGTTTTTTTAGTTTTGGCTTTTTGAAGAGATTTTTTGAGGAAGAAGTCAAGAAACAAATATTTTTTGGGTTTTTAAGATGATGAATGTTGAATGTTGAATGTAATTTATTTAGTTTTTAATCTTTTGATTTATGTTTTGTTTTGATATATTTTTTAGTTTGAATCTTTAGTTGACTATGATTTGTATGATAGTAGACGACATTTGCCATGATTTGTCATTTATTTTATATGATTTGGCATTTGTAATGACAAATTTATCATTTGTTTTTTTAAAAACAATCATTCTTTATATATTATTTGTTTTGAAGTAGACAATACGTGTTCTTAAAAATATGATTATTCATTTGCTAGACAGGATTTTTTATTTGTTGACTATAATTTGTTATTTTTTGACTATAATTTGTCATTTGTTATATATAATTTGTCATTTGTTAACTATTTATTGTCTATTTGGTTCTTTGAACATTTGTATTGTGTTTGTTTGTTAGTAGAGTTTATTTGAACTTAAAAAAATTAGGCATCAATTATTTATCATTTGTTAGCCATTATTTATCATTTCTTAGCAATAATTTATCATTTGTTAACCATCTATGGTCTATTTGGTTCTTTGAACATTTGTATTGTGTTTGTATGTTAGTAGACAACATTTGTACTGAAAAAAATAATTTGTCACTTGTTGACCATTATTTGTCATTTGTTAGCCATAATTTGTCATTTGTTAACTATCTATGGTCTATTTGGTTCTTTGAACATTTGTATTGTGTTTGTATGATAGTAGACAACATTTGTACTGAAAAAAATGATTTGTCGTTTGTTAACCATTATTTGTCATTTGTTAGCCATGATTTGTCATTTGTTAACCATCTATGGTCTATTTGGTTTTTTGAACATTTGTATTGTGTCTGTATGATAGTAGATAATATTTATATTGAATTTTTTTTATTGTCATTTGTTAGCCATAATTTGTCATTTGTTAACTATCTATGGTCTATTTGGTTCTTTGAACATTTGTATTGTGTTTGTATGATAGTAGATAACATTTGTACTGAAAAAAATGATTTATCATTTGTTGACCATTATTTATCATTTGTTAGCCATGATTTGCCATTTGTTAACCATCTACGGTCTATTTGGTTCTTTGAACATTTGTATTGTATTTGTATGATAGTAGACAACATTTGTACTGAAAAAAATAATTTGTCATTTGTTGACCATTATTTGTCATTTGTTAGCCATATTTTATCATTTGTTAACTATCTATGGTCTATTTGGTCATTTGAACATTTATATTATGTTTGTATGATAGTAGACAACATTTGTATTAAAAGAAATGATTTGTCATTTGTTAGCCATGATTTGTCATTTGTTAGTCATCTATAGTCTATTTGATTCTTTGAACATTTGTATTGTGTTTGTTTGTTAGTAGACTTTATTTGAACATAAAAAAATTAGGTATCAATTATTTGTCATTTGTTAGTCATTATTATCATTTGTTAACAAATGACAAATTATATATAACAAATGACAAATCATTTTTTTAGTACCAATGTTGTCTATTATCATGCAAACACAATACAAATGTTCAAAAAACCAAATAGACCATAGATAGTTAACAAATGACAAATAATGGTCAACAAATGACAAATCATTTTTTTCAGTACAAATGTTGTCTACTATCATACAAACACAATACAAATGTTCAAAGAACCAAATGGACCATAGATGGTTAACAAATGACAAATCATGGCTAACAAATGACAAATAATGGTTAACAAATGACAAATCATTTTTTTTTAGTACAAATATTGTCTACTATTATACAAACACAATACAAATGTTCAAAGAACCAAATAGACCATAAATGGTTAACAAAAGACAAATTATGGCTTACAAATGATAAATAATGGTCAACAAATGACAAATCATTTTTTTTTGTACAAATGTTATCTATTATTATACAAATACAATATAAATATTCAAAGAACCAAATAAACCATTGTTAGTTAAGAAATGATAAACTATATATAACAAATGACAAATCATAGTCAAAAAATGACAAATCATAGTCAAAAAATGACAAATCATAGTCAATAAATGAAAAATCCTTTATAACAAATGAATAATCATGTTTTTAAGAATACATGTTGTCTACTTAAAAACAATCACAATTCATTTGAACCAAATTGACCATTCACTTACATCAAATGTTGTCTATGTACAAAACAAATAATATATAACGAATGATATATCATAAATAACAAATGACAAATCACTGATAGCAAATGCCAAATTATATATAACGAATAATATATCTCTGATATCAAATGTCAAATTATATATAACGAATGATATATCATAGATAAAAATGACAAATCACTGATAACAAATGCCAAATCATATATAACGAATGATATATCTATGATAAAAAATGCCAAATTATATATAACAAATGATATATCATAGATAACAAATGACAAATCTCTGATAATAAATGCCAAATAATATATAACGAATGATATATCATATATAACGAATGATAAATCATACATACAAAATGAAAATCAATAATAATCTAACTATACAAACTAACAACTCTAACAAATATGCAATATACGAAAGACAAAGAAGATATAACAAATGAGAAAGATTATATAAATGAATGATATTACTTGTTTATAACTTTACAAAATTACAAAAATTATATATTACAACAAAATGGATGTTAAAGTTTCAAAATCTCCTTCGGCTTAACTCCCGGCCTCAATATATCATAACCAGCTGTGTAACGGCATTCATTACCGTCTATCAGATCTGGAAATTTCATTCCCCTTAGGAGATTGTTCATAAAGACAAGCATATAAACCCCACAGTACTACCATTTGGCTATATTAGACATTTCCTAAAACGAGTTGTTCATTTGTAGTTTAGACCATAATCCCTTATCACTGAACTAGTAGGTGGCCTACTACTATCAGTAAAATCTCTCCATATTAATATTTTTGGGAGGATCGTTGATATCTGATCCTCAATAAGCTGGTGTCCAGGAGATAACTTCATTTTCTTCTTCTTCCATGTATTTGCAATTTTTAAATCTATTATTGAATCGTAGATGCATATTTTTCTTGCCTTAAAGGACACAACACAAAGGACCCAGTGGCTGTCATTAATATTTCAGGGAATGAGTATTAATTTTGAATTGACCACTTTTAAATCTCCTCGATGGATGCAATTAGAAAATGTACGGTCCCATTGCATAGATATAATTTGTTCCCAAATTGATTTCTTCTTCAGTTCCATACCTTATGGAGAGGACATATTACGAGTCCAGACATTGAAAGCCCTGCCAATATATTAACAGGTAAGATATCCGCCAGTATAATACTTTCATTATCAGGGCGGGCACGATGTTGTGTGTCAAAATATTAAATCAGGGCTTTAATGTACATATCAATGACCTGAAAAAGAAAAGAAAATAATAAATTAGATAACAAAAATGATAAAGTTCAATATTACAAATAACAACAAAGTCAAAACTTATGATAAAGTGCAAACTAATAAATGACAGACAATATAAAATCAAAGGGTAGAGACTCTTGCACAAATGACAGAGGAAATGAAATAAATGATATAAATACCTCATTGTCCAACCATTGATTTGGATATAAAGTGTAGAGAGCTTTAAGGCAAACAGTTTCTTTACCTATCCTGATATAGGTACTACTGTTGTCCTTCTTAGTTTCAGGAGATAATTCATCTTTTCTCAGTGACCAGACTTGGTCCACCTGATTTTTCTCATCCTGGGAGATGGAGCTTTAAATAAAATATTCCAATAACACTCCTGGAAGAAGCTCGTCAAGGTGATCATGCATTCGGTCTATTTCACAAGCCATTTTGACGTCTCTTTCATTAATTTCTTTCTCAGCTAGTGCATGCCCCTTCTTTAAGGTGACATCCACTTCTGACTCCATTAAAATAGGCTATAATGGATATGTCAAAATAAGAAAAAGAAATATAAATGTGCTTATTACATGAGAATGAGTAATAAACCAGTTGTTGGTTTAAAAGTACTTCATACATTAGTCTAGTCAACAACTATTTGTTTTATTACTTGCTCAGGGTCTGGTTTATTCTGTGAATTTCCATCATTATCATCCTTGCCTTTAAACACCTCCTCTTTTATTTTGTTCCACCTCCTCTTTACTCTCTTTAGTCTATAAATAAACATACTACAAATGATAAGAGTCATACAAGATATGGGATAATAAATAGAAGAAAATGAGAAGTTACCAGCAAACAAATGATAAGTTACCTGACTAGCTTCACCAATATTTTCCTCCTGGTGGGACATTACTACTTCAGTTTGTGCAACCTCTATAGTCTGTTCCTCGACAAATACGGCAGTTGTTTGGCCTGTACTAGCTTGTAAATAAATAGACTAAAAATGATAAGAGTGATACAAGATATGGGAAAATAAAAGAAGAAAATGAGAAGTTACCAGCAAAGAACAAATAAGTTACCTGACTAGCTTCATCTTTAGTTTTTTCAACTTCCAAAGTCTGTTCCTCGACAGATACAGCAGTTGTTTGGTCATCACTAGCCTGTTAATAAACAGACTACAAATGATTAGAGTTACAAGATATGGTAAAACAAAAGAAGAAAATGAGAAGTCAACATCAAACAAATGATAAGTTACCTGATATGCTTCACCAACAACTTCCTCCTGGTTGAAGAATACTATATTAGTTTTTGCTACCTCTGCAACCACCATAATCTGTACAACAAAGGTTAAAGAAGAAACAAATTAAAAAAAATTGTATGGATAGGTGATGTTAATATTATGGATAGCTCAATACAAACAAATATTAGTTGTAGTAAGTTAACTTGAGGCTATGAGTCTTCTTGTTTAGCAAATACCTCATTGTCATGTTGTACATCTTTTTTTCTAGTTGGTTGTTTTGAATCCTCCTTTTCAGCAACATCATCAACTTTCTCATCACCATCAACTTTCTCATCACCATTCTTTGATTCTTCCATCTTTAAAATAGGATATATATACTACGAATGGTAAAATTAAATGAACAAACAACAGGGTAGCAACAAATATGGTAGATAGATCAAAACAAATATTAGATAAATAAATACCTCTTGAACTTCATCTTCTTCAAATTTAACTTTCTCCTCGACATCTTTCTTATCAGCATTATCTTTTTGGTCACCCTTCTTTCACTTCACATATAACAAATAAAATGAACAAAGACATCAGAAGAAATAAAAGTTTTGGAAAAGAGAATGACAAAGACAACCTCACAAATGCCAAAATATACTGAACAAATGACAAACTTCTGAAGAAATGGAAAATTGCATAACCTAAATACCAATATTTTCAAACAAAAATGTCAAATAAAATCATATAAATGATAAGAAGTAGCAAACAGATGATACCTCTAGAAGATCACCACCATATTCAGACGATATCGCATTGAAATTTACTTCCATCTCAACTTCAACATCATCATCTACCATTAAATCATTTACCACCTCTAATATCTCTCCAGACGCAACTTGTTGAAGCATATTTTCGGCAGTTGATTGAATATTATGAAGTTCTTGGAATTCAACCCATCTCTTCCTTGACACTATATTAGCCAAGCCCTTCTTAGGGATCTTGGGGATTAAGGCTTTCAAATGGATCAGTGGGACATAATCTAATTGTTCATCAGTCAAAGCTTCTTTCTTCGGGCCTTTAACCTCTTTTTTCTTGTTGGGCACATAAGCTTCTTCTGCCTTCTTCTGCCATTCTCCCTTACCTTTTTTTTGTTCTCGGCTCCACCTTCTTCCTTTTACCATCGTCTTTCTCATTACCTCCTTCTCGCTTGCATTTTGCAGTTTTCTCAGGAGTAGAGAACTGGTACTACCCAAGGAGTGGAGTATCCCCAAGTGGTAGAGTACTGTCTACCACAATAGACATCGAAATTCATTCTAGCATTTTACCATGATTATGCAATATTTTTCCATGGTCATCCAACTTTAGTAACATTTTACCATGCTTCTCCAACTGGGAGCATACCCTAACCACTACAGCTTCGATCTCAGTGGCAGAAGAACTACTACTAATTACAGGTGCACCGATTGCAGGTACAATGCCGATTACAGGTACTTCAATTTGATGTCTCTAAAATATTCAAACAGATGACGATGACAAAGGGTAACTTAGAAATGACAGGATATACTTTAACAATGATAATAAGCATACAACAAATGACAAAAAAGGACTTCATAATGACAGAAAAATCCAACAAATGTCAAGAAGGGAATACAAAATACCAAAACTAACAAATAAAATGATACGAAACATAAATTAAATGATAAAAAAGTAATAAAATGAATCAAAATCATAGAAAGAATGGAAGATTACCATGGCCTCTTGCATAAGATCTTGTTGCATGTCAGTCTCAGAGGGCTTCATAGCTATTGCCAGCAAATTGGGGTTAGCAAAAAACTTTTTAAACGTCACAATTTGGCGACGCTTAAAGGATGTCATCCTCCATCCTTGTAGCTTAAGGAACAAATGTATGGATTCCTCAATTCTTAGAAACTTTAGGCTGGGAATAGAAAGTAAAGTCCATATCATCAACACCCAGGTACATCTGTGGAGTGATAAAGCTTTATCTGACTTTTTATCAGCAGCCGATCGATATTTGGCAAACTTCACTATTTGCCTCAACAAGAAATTATAGACTTGCTCACTCCAATGGAATCTGTTAAATTGCTGTAGATCATATACCAGACCAACATACTTCACCCAAACGTTTCTCCCCTAGTTCGGGAGGAGAAATAATAGTATAATTTTTAACAAATTTAATCGAAGAACATCTTCTGCAAAATGAAATAACACAATGTAATGATAAGAACCTTAAAATATAATGAGCCAAAAATGGCAAATACAATACAAATATTGGAGGGGTGAGAAATACAATAAAGGACGATGATATAGAATGCAACACAAATGATAAATTAGAGCCTTACCCTGATGTCTTTCCAATTTTGCATATTTTAAAGCATTATAAATTTCCTTGAACCCATATGTATCCTTTTTCTTGGGAAATCACCTTATTCTAAAATTCGTCATATGCTAAGGATTAACAAATAAGAACTCGTTTGCAATAGGCGAGACACGTAGCCCCAAAATCAGGCAAACATGAATAGGCTTCATCTAAATTATCGTCTCCCCAAATTAGAACTTCATATCACTGAGATGACGATCGAATATTTGTACAACCAACGTAGACATCGTCGCTATTGGATCAATCAGCAGTAAGGGTGCAAAGCAGGTGGTACGAAGAACACCCTTCTCCTCTTCAGGCTGAGCTGCAAATATTTTGTGAAGTCCTAAACCTGTACACCGAGAGGTATAATTTTTAGCATTTGAGGTTCCCTTCTTGGCTCTACCCTCCTGTGCTTTGATCTCCTCGTCAACTTGATCATTCACTTCTTTATCAGACTTCATTTTGGAAGAAGAAAAAACAGACTTTGATCAAACACCTGGTATGCAGTAGTGGCACAGATGATTTGCCACTTATGCAACACTGAAATTACACAAACACACAGATGATTTGCCAATGATTTTTGAGAAAATAGTTTGTGCGACTAGAATAGTTTTTACGCTCGTTAATCACACACACGATTTGTAGAAACAGGACAATTTTTGCGGTCTTTGCAATGGTCGTGCATAAAGAAAGTGTTTGAGGAATAGGAATGGTTTTTGGCGCCAAAAGCTAAACAAACTCGTGTGAATCGCACTCTTTACCTAACCCTAGAGAAAAGTAAACAAATGCCAAATAATATAACTGATGGTGACAGAGTCTGCATTAGCCAATATAACTGATGCTTAAATGCATGGCAAATTGGTTTCAACAAATGACAACGAATGCATGTAATGGTGATAAGGTCTGCCTCACTCATCTCGAAATAGTAAGGAGACGTGTAGATCGAGGAACGATTAAAATTGGACACGTGGCATGATAATAATATTTTTAAATGATTTGAATTTTTTTTTTATTAATTATGAAGTGATATTTGAACTAGAGGTGCCCATGGCCTTACCTGTGGAACCCACAGTCTAGAAACCTACTTTAATATTCAAGTAATTGATATTTTTAGAACAAATGGCAAAACTGTATAAAACAAATGACAAAGAAGACTATACAAATGGGAAATTTACATTGCAAATATGACAACAATCTTTTAAAAATGACATAGACGTCTGAAAAAATGCCAGAGTTAAACTAAATAAATGACATATTTTTGTTTGCCGTAGCCGCGCAGATGATTTGCCATCGTTTGTTCTACGAGTTGAGTACAGTAGAGTACCATCTACAAAAGTTACGAGTACCATCATTTCCTTCATACCCAAGGAGTAGAGTACCAGTCTTCAATCAAATACTTAGTAGGCAGCAGTCACACAAATGGTTTATGACAAATAATCTGGATGGTTTTTGCGGTTGAGTAAGAAGAAGAAACTGTTCGATGAATCATAATTGCTTTTGGCCCTAAAAACTAGACGAACTCCTGTGAACCGTAGGTGATACCTAACCTTAAACGATGAGAAATTATAACAGAATTGGTGAAAGAGTCTGCCTTCTTATGAATAATAAATTTGTTCAAAGGTAGGACAATACTATAACTAATGACAAGTAGTTCATGAGATGGTGACAATGCCAGCCTTCCTCGTACACGTGGCTTGATATTATAGTTTTAAATGAGTTAAAGAATTTTTTTAAATTTTTTATTAGGCCGGATGTAACATTTGTACTTGTAGAGCCCAAAAATAGGTGGTTGTTTACTGTAATATTAGAACTTTAGTAGGGGCAAATATGGTTTTTCCTTTTGCCATTATCGATTTTAGAATTTATTGTTCCCTGGGTCTAATTTTGCAAAGATGGAAAAAACTAGTATTTATTATCATAATTTCCGAATAATAATCAACAAGATAATTTAGCATGGAAAACCTTTAAATAGGTTAAAAACCATATCCTCTCTTGAGGATCTTGAGAAAGAGAAGATGATCTTATTGAGGTTGCTAACTTATTACAATGAGTGCTCTGAGTATATAGAATTTCGGAGTAAAGATTCTTCTGCGTAGAATTGCCTATCCATAATCAATAGTTCTCTAGTTCTATATATAGGTCTTATAATATCACCGTTTGATAACTATTAAGATTCTTAATGGTAGACGTTACAAAGTAGATGTAAGATATTCTTTTTGACCAAATGATGTAACGTCATGACCTCTGTTAATATACAACGGCTCTATTGATGATTGTATACTTATGTAAATCAAACTGCTGCTATAGAGGTTGAAAGCGATGATTCGAACTAAGGAATATTAAATATGTCTTTTATAGTATTTCCTGTATGCTGATGAGGTTGAAGATGAGGCTTTGAGTCCGAGATATGAAATAAGCTATTACAAGAGGACTCTCAACCAATAACATAAGTAGTATCTGGGATGAGAGGTGTTGGTTGAGAAACTCATGTTGCCTACGTTTCTTGATGTTGTTGTTTTGTTTCTTTCTATTCCACGTGCTCTGTTGGTGAGGTCAAAAGTTTTCATGTTGGTCGAAGAATGCGTGAGTCTGAGATGAAGAATAAGCCACTACACAAACCTTAAATTTGATGGAGGATTCTATGCAACCATGAAAGTAATTGGAAGAAAGTCTTAAGAGTAAATCGTGAGTAGATTAAAATTAATCATAGTAAAAATTACTGTAAAATGAAATCATATATAAAGGGAAATTATAATATCTTATCAAGGAGTCTTGGTCTAAATACTTAAATCAAAACAAGCATTTTGTTTTAATGTAATTGGGAATTATAAAACATAAAAATAAATCTAAGTATATTCCATTATTCGTTTAGCCATTAAATCTTAAAGACTACTTTGATCCATTCTGGTTGAAAATTGAGTAAACAATAAGTCCTAATGTCCAATCTGATGTAGCTGCCAAGCTTATAGTTCTTATGGTAAAGCTCGACCCATTTCTATTTAAATTAAAAAAAAAATCATTAAGAAATTATGAGGTAATAGGTAAAATTGTTTTGTAATAAATTATGCAAAAGTTTTTTACCGGTTCTATATTCAACATTTCTCTCAACTGTGCTAATTTTTGCTCTACTTCAACAAATCTTATAAATTTGGCAAATCCTATAGCAAGTAGTGTAGATAAATAAATTAACATCATAAAAGATATGGAAAAAATAAGATTTTCGAAAGCGAGTAAGAGATACATACTTGAATTACAATAAGACTTCAGGGTAAACAATGTTTATAGTAAAACGTGAAGCATTTGAATGCAATAGTATGGTGATTCTGTTTGATAAAGTGCATCTCGATTAGGCCACATATAGTTGTCCATGGGAGAAAACTTATGTCCGCAGATCTGTCCCCTCTTATTTGACCAATTGTCCTTATGATTTGTTAATTGTCTTTGCATATGCTACCCATATAGAGAACTGTCGCCGCGTCATTTCAAAAGGCATGTCTCTCATTGACGGTGTCAAAGAAATATCCTTGGAATGATCACCGGTCAAGATCTTTACCTCAATTATGAGTGTCGCACATTGGACTACCATTAGTCGAGTTCCATTGCATTGTCCATCTTTTGGAGCAAGATTTCAAAGTATCATTAGCAGACATCCTACTTTTAGTTTTAGCTTGAACGGTGGCAAACCCAGAAGGTTAAGACAATTAAGGTACTCACTTGGGTAATGATCATTATACGTACGATCTACAAACTCATCTTCCTTAATTTTATCTGCTACCAAATAAACTATTGATTCTCCCAAAAAAGGCTTAAAGCCTCATCATTAATCGAGCTAACATCGTCGTTTCTTACAGATAAGATTATTCTCTCTGTTAGAAAACCTTACTCCCTTTCGAAAGAAATATTTAAGTTTGAATAGACAGAGAGTATTAAGTCTTGAACACTTGCACAATTTCGAATTGCTGAAGGCAATTGAATTGTTTTTTAAGGTTGCTTCCGATCTAATAATTATTGAAATAACAAAGTGTAATTAAGATGTTAACATTCTGATTGAATACGTTAGAAATAATTGTGTAAATAATTTAGCAAAATAGTTATCGCCATCAAATAATTTGCGAACCGTACATTATCAGGGTTTGCATGATCAAAACGCATGTTATCCACCAACGACAGAACACATACATGTCTCCATAGGGATGATCGTCTTAGCGATACTACAACCACGTATCTTTGGGTACAATTGGCAGTTTACTATCATCATGAATATCTCATAATGTCATTTCAACTACTCAACACAGTATTTATGTTACATCAGTACCTCATCCCATATAATAAGTTTAGTTTCTCTAAACAACTCTGCATGAATAGATTGCTTATTAAATCTACACTTTGAGTTATCCAACATATTTAATGGGAATTTGAATGTTGAATGTGCAGTTTTGCTTCCATCAAGAAGCAATGATGCAATCCCTGACCTGACAACCATAATAACGACATCCCTCTTCCTTCAGCAAGTAGTGGCAATAGTATTGTAAACAAATGTTTTACCAATATCGGCTGCTCCATTCAAGAAGAAAAGTTACCCCCTATTATTAGCCACATAATCTATAACGACATTAAAAGCTTGCGCTTGAGCAATATTTAACCAATTTACATTACCCACAGCATGTATAAATTATGTGTCATATTGGAATTGCCATTGTTCTAATATGAGTCTATTCCCATTTACGGAATGCCAATTTAATACTGGTAATGGCATTGGAGGAAAATCATGTAGAGTTTTACCCAATTGGAATAACAGTTCATCCAATAATCTTTGACATGATCCTCAGTCGGATTTTGAATGTTAAACTGGGTATGAAGTTTATAAGCAAGGCCATCATAAATGTTTACCTAGAACTTGTTACATAACTTTTCTGGCTATATTGGATTACATTCTGATAGAATAATACTGAACAATCTTCTCAGCTGATATTCGGTTTTCACCACGGCTGCTTCTTCGAGACTATCAACCTATTCTTTATCATCTTCCAGAAGTCCCATAACAATACATGTTGCTTTGAATGAGTAATACAAAATGCTATTGTGCGTAAGAAAATTTTGAAACAATGTTGAACCTTTCACTACAGTTAGAAGCAAACATAAGTAGTATCTTTCTCCAGAGTATGGGCTTGTATAATATATTCAGCCAATAGAAAATTTGTGGTTCTCCACTCTCTTTTTCCAAATGTTTCTACCATTAGTACCATGCCAAACATAATGTTGGGGAAATTGTTGGTATGCAAACGCTTGTGCATTCCACATTTTTAGCACTGCATTTAAAAAGGGCAGTATAAGAAATTTTCTTATTAGCTGCTCGAGCACGAATAGATTCCAGGGTCTCGCTTATGTTGAAAACAACGTGATGCATTCTAGATAAGTGCAAAGCAAGTCGTACGACATTTGGTTTTTCATGGTGAAGATTAAAACTAAAAGGACGCCAAGTTCCTTCTGGAGGTCCAATATATCGAGAATCGGGATATTATTGTATTTTATCCCAAGCGATGACCATAGTTGCTCGATCATGACTCTTGTAAATATACTTGTGAATGTATTTTAAATTTTGAAGACTCCCACAGATTTTGACATTGATGTGATAGTCAAATAATTAAGACAGGTAAGGGTTATTTGGCACAACACTCCTGTTAGAAGCTATTTTCCCTTTAATGATGTAAATTTTATTAGGTGTTGGTCGTCGCCTATTAACAGGATAACAATCTAGACCTATGGTTGTTTCTTTAGCATATTATCTAGGATTTTTCTTTATGGTGTTACTACTATTTATACACAGGGAGTTCATGTTTGTAGGCATGCATGGTCCATGAATCATACATTTTATTACGGTTCTAAAGAGAGCAAGATGTTACTTTTCATCAGGAATTTTGGTGCTTACAATCTTATCAACCTGTAATATTGTTTATATTTTATCCTCACGACTTAGGAAGAACAATACATGCATATGCTGTAAGCCACGCTTTTGAAATTCAATTGTCCACACATGTGCAACACATGTTCCAAAAACACAATTATTCTCAACTTCCTTCAACAAAGCTTTCTTCTTTAACTCAAACACGCGTGCCACTAAATCCGGTTGATCATAGAATGACTGGTTAGGTAGGAGTACGTTGTTAATCTCAGGCCATTTTTTATTAGCTGTCATTGTAAGAAAGCTATCTGGTTGATTATTGAAACGTGTGATCACCAACGAATCTTGATAAATTTAATACATACTCCTTGCACTTCCAGTATGTAAAGAGGGTAAAAAACACGTTGTCTAATTTGATTAGGGTCCAAATCAGCTGTCACAATATCTGTCAAACCACCATATAATTCGAACCAAAGATTGTTTTGGTTTAACATCTGATATCTTAATCGATTTTGCTCAGTCGAGGGCCATGTGTATACTATAAATTGCTGGAATAACTTTGATCCTCGCAAGATTGGTAAATATTATGTTGTACGTTGAAATAGGCAATAATAATAGTATTCCCATTGTAAAAGTTTTTTAGTTGAATACCATACGTTAGCTCCAACATTTTAATTCTTTAAGTAGACTGACCAACCTAGCTGTCTAGTAAGGAAAAGAAGAGCATAATGCATGAGAAGGCATGCAGGATAACATTCACTAATTTGCATCAACCCCTGATTTGCCTTATGATAGATAATGATGTCTCTCACGCTACTAATTTCTGACCCATCTATAGGTAGTATAAATGTAATCTCATTAGTTGATGGTAAATTATATCTATGATGATCTGTCAAAACATTGTGATAAAGATACGTTGATACATTAAAATTAATATTATCGCCTGCAATATCTTTTAATATCTCATATGCATGACGATATAATTCACTGAATTGGTTACATCAGACCAATGTATCTTGGATAACTTTTAGTACATTTCTATTTAGGTATTGTAATGGCATAATTCCGTAAGCTCAAAGTGGCTTGGAATTAGCTTTTACACCAATGTACCTGTGACAAAATCTAATAAAAAGTAAGAAATGACCCAGGTATTTAGCGTGGAAAACCTATGAATAGGTAAAAAAAACCACGACCTCAGATTGAGGATTTTTGTAACAGTGACATTTATTGCTCGAGGCTGATATTTTATTACAAGTGATCTCTAAACTTAGAAATGCTTGATCTTATGAATAAGAAGTTTGAAGTTTTAAGAATCTATAAAATATAGCTTTCTTGGTGATTTCTCGTGTAAATTTTTTGTCATTATCTCTTCTAAAACATTTTTATTATATAAGCCTTTTCCGTAGTTCTTCATCCTACTGAAGCACTTTCTTCAAACAACGTAGTTAGTGGCGGTTGACTGAGTAATTACTGAGTTCGTGAGAGACAAGTGGTTTGACTTGATATAATGTTATGGAACATCCATCTGAGATTGTACTTCGACCTTAAGTTTAGAAGTAACCTTATACGGTAGATGTCAAAAATAGATATCTTGTTAGAAATGAGTCATATGTGGGGACTGAGTATTCTGAATCGAACTTGATATAATGTACTTGCTATGTGCAGGTCGAATTGCAGTCAGCTCAGATCCGTGAAGATGATGCTTGCCAATGTAATCAAGAATTTGCAGAGGAGTTTGATAGGATGAGGGAAGCGAATGAAGACAGAGAAGATCAACATGTAAAGGTGCACTTCAAGTTTGTTGAGGTAACACAGACTGCTGTCGACCTAGCTTGGAAGATCGAGGAGAAGGATGCCGAAATTGAGAAAGGACAAAAAGAGCTCGTTGTTTTAAAAGAATATACGGGAAACTCAAAAGTCAAAATGATGTCTTGATGGTAAAGAGTAGGGAGGCTGACATGGTCCGTTACCATATACAGGTACTAGAAAAAACAGAGGAAGGTTTAAATTGGTCGGTGGCCGGTTTGAAAAATGATTTGATCAAGACAAATAACAATCAGGAGCAAACTCGAGCTGATCTAGCGAATAACAGGAGTGAGCTGGAGCGATTGAAGAAGAAATTGGTTGATAAAGATAACGAGATGAAGAGAGCTCGAGATGATCTATCTATGTCTGAAGTTGCAGTTGATCAACTGACTATAGCTTTACCTGCCAAATTCAACTGACGGTACAACGCAAGTGTGATGAGTTGAACGAAAGAGTGGCAAAATTGAAGACTGAATTGGCGTAGGCCAATTCATGTGTTAGACATTCCAAGGCCGGAGAGTGCTCGGGGAAGATTAAAAATGATGTTAAGGTCTCCCTTGTGCAAGGAGATGTTGTCAGCCTATCAGGTCGAATAAGAGAACTTGAGGGATATGTAGTTCGAATTCAAGTCATGTGCAAAAAGGAATTGAGAAGTAACGGATTGCCTACAAAAGTTAGATACTACTCTTTCCAGGGAACAAAGGTTAGAGCGGATTATCAGAGGTAAGGGTATTTTGATACAACAAAATGATGAAATGCTACAAAAGATTCCAGATGTGGAAGAACTGAACAGGGTGATTAAGTTACTTCATGCTTAGGTGGTAAATTTGGAAGCAATTAATCGAGCTAAATCAGTAAAAGCCGACAAAAATTTGGATGAGAACATTGCTTTCACATATTGGGTAGATAGTGAAATAATATGGCTAAAAGAACGGTATGCGAGGTCGGAAGAACGCCTTCAGATGGCTAGAGTGAATTTCTCTAGGTCGGTGGTATCCAAGGCATCGCACTCAAAATAATTGAGGGTAGTTATTACCTATTTTGTAGAGGAGGTAAAAAAGATTGAGTCTGAAAGAGATACCTTGTTCAATAATTTTTAGACAGGGAATATATTTGTAGAGCTGATGTAGATCAAGTAAATTGTATGCAGTCCATGAAAATGGATCTAGACCCTCGACCTGCAGGATTATTGTGACTACTCGAGCTTGGGAATTTATGGCTGATCGACCTCCTGTTGTAGGGGGAGCTAAAGAATTTATGGCTGATTGACCTTCTGTTTCTGGGGAAAGCGTAACTGACATTCTAAAAGCAAAAAAAGGATCCATTATAGAGGTTGTATATTTGACCAGAAATAAAAAATAGTTATTGCAGACAAGTTAGGAGATGAAAGCTAGTATTACTTTTGCTTTATCTTATGTTTGTTAGAGTCTTTAATGTAAAACAAGTGTTACATTAGTTTTAATCGTAGAGATTTAGTAGAGCCAGCCAAACCAAGTGTTATCCTTGATTTAACTAGTATGATATCACAACCATATTGAGGTAGATGAAAGCTAGTTTTACTTTTGCTTTATCTTATGTCTGGTAGAGTCTTTAATTTAAAACAAGTATTACCTCAGTTTTAATCGCAGAGATTTAGTAGAGTCAGCCAAACCAAGTGTTATCCTTGATTTAACTGGTATGATGTCACAGCCATATTGAGATAAATGAAAGCTAGTTTTATCTTTGCTTTATCTTATATCTGATAGATTTTTTGATGTAAAATAAATATTACCTTAGTTTTAATCGCAGAGATTTAGTCGAGTCAGCCAAACCAAGTGTTATCATTGATTTAACTAGTATGATGTCGAAGCCATATTGAGGTAGACGAAAACTAGTTTTACCTTTGCTTTATCTTATGTTTGGCTGAGTCTTTGATGTAAAACAAGTATTACCTTAGTTTTAATCGTAGAGATTTAGTAGAGTCAGCCAAACCAAGTATTATCCTTGATTTAACTGGTATAGAGGTCGATTGAAAGCTAGTATTATCAATGCTTTAATCTATGCATTGTCTACAAAGTAGAAATATGTATAGGAGAAAAACTTGTAAGTTTCATTAAATCGAAAAGGATGTACATTGGATGAAGATGAAAATCTCACTTTTAAAATGGAAAAAACAAGAAAGTGAAATAGAGTAGTGAAAAACTTAACGATAGTACCGTTTCAGTCGCCTAGTATTCCAAGGACTTAAAATGTAGATTCCCTCTTCTGCCATGAAGTAATATGATCCCAGCTTGAGAGACTTGTGATAAGGAATGGATCCTCCCAATTGTCTGCTAGTTTCCCAGCATGAGGTTCTTTATAGTGTTGAGGTATTCCTCTGAGAACGAGATTATCAATTTGGAAGGTACAACTTTGAATCCTTTAATGTACGAACTGGCCAGCATGTGGTGATATCGACTTAGGTTAGCGATGGTACGTTCCCTGGTCTCATCGAACTCATTTTTTTTGTCAGTGAGCTCGTGATCTTTGACTGGATGATGGTATTCGGATGGAATGACAACCTCGGTGCCATAGGCAAGGAGAAATAGAGTGCAGCCTGTCAACTATTGTAGAGTGGTACGATATGCCCATAAGACATACGGAAGTTCCTGAACCTAATTGCCTTTTTCTAAGAGTGTAGCCTTTTCTTGAGTCTATCCGCAATGGTTTTGCTAGTGATTTTGGCTTGGCCATTGCCTTGAGGATAGTAGGGATTTGATGGTGAGTAGATGATGTTGTGTTAATTGAGGAAAGCTATGACTTTTTCTCCAACAAATTGGGGCCCATTATTGATACAAACTAGGTGGGGGTACCCAAACCGAGTGACGATGTGTTCCTAGATAAAAGAGATGACCTCTTCTTCTCTGGTTTGACGGAGTAAAACTGCTTCTTTTTAAAATAATCGGTAGCTGTGAGTAGGTGGCGGCGGTTACCTGGAGAATTAGGAAATTTACCATCCAGATCGAGTGCCCATCGTTTGAATGGCCAAAACACCTTGCTTGCATAGAGTTTGGGCGTAGGGGCATGGATCATCTGTCCATGTCGTTGACATGCGTCACATCTGCGTGAATACTCTTCCACTTGTTTGCACATGCCGGGCCAAAATACTCATTGTGTAATGGCCATGTTTGCCAGCGATCGACCTGTTGTATGGGAGCCACAAGTTCCTTCATGTAGATCGCGGAACATCTCGTCCACTTTCTATTTGAAGATGCATTTGAGGTAAGGCCCCGTGACTGAAAGGCAGTATAAAGTACCATTTTGATTAGTGTAGCGCTTTGAGTTATCTATTAGCTGTCGGCGCTCTTTCAGATCTGCTGGAAGGGAACCTTCACAATTGTTATCGATACCGAGATAAACTAAGAAAGGTTTTCGCTAATCGTCATCTCCCCATTTATTGCCCCCAGTGTTGATCGTGCATACAAAAATGCGATCAATATTGGGGGTTTAAATCACTTTGATCCGGAGATTTTAAGCTTCTATGCCTAAGACCCCGGCAGGATTGGCCAAGGAATTGGCATATCTATTTTTACTTCGAGGAAGATAATCGAGAGTTGCTTGTGCGAACTTGCTCATCCTATCAACAACGAGGGCTGTGTATTCGATCATCTTACCATTCTTCTTATATTGCTCAGAGTAATGGTGGACGATGAGTAGCAAATCTGTGTAAACTGAAAGTTCTGGGACGCCGAGCTCAAGAGTGAGATTGAGTCCATGAATGAGAGCTTCATACTCGGTGACATTATTTGAGGCCTCAAAATCTAAGCGGTTTGATTTCTCAATTTTTTCGTTGGAAGGGACAATTAATACGTTTCCAATTCCTGAACCTGGGGGCCTTGTTGATCAATCTGTAAGAAGTCTCCACCATTTCCTTGCAATCCATTCAGCTCGCTCGTCAAATGCTTTGGGGGGTGGATCATTTGTAACTTCCTAGGCAAGGTCAAGATCGTGCTTCTCCCACTCGGGATCCTCCACTAAAAAAATTGCGCGAAAATTAACAACGGCTGACCCTTTTTAGAATAACGTTTTTCAAACTTGATATCATCTTCTCCCAAAGTGACTGGCCACTGTTGCACTCTCCTTGATTTTTCTTTTTTGGACAGAACCACCCAGAGTGGGTAGTTCGTCATGACTTTGACTGAATGAGGTTAGAAGTAGTGCTTGAGTTTCTGAAAAGTATAAACAAGAGTGAGAAGAAGTTTCTCGATTTTGGAGTCCCTTGTCTCCGCTGGAGTGAGATTTTTGCTGATAAACTAGACTGGTTTCTTGATTTTCCCTTCAAGTCAAATGAGAACCGAGCTGAGTTAAGTATTTGCTAGTACTACCCATGACTATGCACGAGAAATACGTCGACACGCCTTCGGCGCTATATGTATTACATTTGATTCGTGTGAACACCTTCAAGCTTCATTTGATATGCTAATGCATCTTCCGCTTGCAATTACAATGCTACATAGGATGTGTTGATGCAACTTTCGCTTTCAATCTAGATTTAGCTTTCAATTTCAACGCTACATTGGATGTTTTGATGCATTTTTTGCTTTTAATCTGGATTTAACTCGTATCCTTCTTTCAATTATTTTTTACCATATATCCTCCTTTTCCTTTATGATATCAATGTGTTCAACTGAACCACTTTTTAACCATTCTAATTTTAAGAAGAAAAAAAATGAAACTTACCACGTGTTCTACGTTCCCCGTCACTTATACTTTGTTCAAGACAACGAATTATATAGCAAAAAAACTTCATATTGTCAATCTAAATAGCAAAATGTCATAAATATCCTTAACATTAAGATCTCATATATTATGACAATTTCCACTTTTGGAAGCTATTGTCCAATTTTAAAAATTATAACTCGTTGTTGGCTTCGAACTCTGCTTTCACTTCATTAGAGTAGTAAATGATGAAAGTTTATGCTACTCAAATTATTTGGATCCCGAATCATTTGAAACTCAAATTTTTTTAATAATCTCAGCAAAATGAAATTTAAACAATAACAAGGCTCACTAACAAACTTTGTAGAAACAAAATGCAAGCTAAAAATAGAAGATTATATGGTATCATGCTAAGAAAAATAAAGTAACCGCTAGTACTATCTCGTAAGAAGGAAGACTATTCATTTGAGAATAACCAAACACTTTTAATATTGCTAGTACAAGCTAGTAAAAATATGAAGTGTACCGATCTCTCAACCATCAGTAGTAGTGGTCTAGTGGACAAAAAATTGATCAACTCAAGTAACTCAAATATAGTACGGTTGCAACATCAGATCAAAGAAAAAAAGATAAATTTTCCTACATTATGATGAGTCATAGATCTAAAACATCATAATCAAAAGATATTCCATGAACAATCTAGTGATCATTTCATGTAAAAACTATGTAACCCTATGGAAGTCAGAAAGATAAATTTTTTCATTCGCATGAGATTGTCTTCAATAAATTGGTAGAAAGCATTCTCTTATCAATAGTGAAACTAATCCATATAAATTGATTCACTTTCACTCTAAGATGAAGCTTAAGAGTAGTTTACATATGATCCATAATGTGCGAAGATGTTAAAAACCATGTTGAAATAGTATATCAAATGAATATGAAAATTGACGATGTAGTAAGAGAACGTTACTTTAATCTCTTAAGGGATTAGTACATGTATAAACTGTTCCAATCAGATCAAAATAGTCAAAGAAGTGAAGAAAAAAAATGATAAATTAGTTACGATTGTTGTTAAATTAAAAAGTAACAAAAATGATAAGATAGTCGTAGATTTGAGTAAACTTGCACATGAATGATGTGTAAACTTTGTCCATACTAACCCCATCCATAAATAGTGCAATCCTACAAAAGAAAGCACATATTGGAGAAGAATGCACTCCTTGAAGCACTGGGCATTTAAACCTCATTCACCATCTTACCAAGTAGAAAGAAAAAGAAAATGAATAACAATTTTGGAACATAAACTGAATGTACATACATTAGTTCTTCAACAAAGCGGTAATGGATCTGAACTGAAATGTGGAGATTGGGAAGAGATAAAACAAAACTGCTTGTAATTTTCGGAGGCCAAACTCGTATACATAGGGATGAAAACTTAAAAGCTACATTGTTGGCGGAGTTTAGTCATTGTCACCAACGAAGTAAAAAAACTTTAAAAGTATACCTACTAAACAAATAAATTTATTGGATGTACATCTTTAATATAAATTTTGTTCCAAACTGATAGACTGGAGGTAAGGACCACCCATCACAATTCCTAGTATGGGGTACAGAAGAACACATTGTTGCAAACACAACCTGCAAGGTTACTTTTACCCAAAATCATCATGTCGAGGAAAGAAAAAAAAAACTACCCAAACCAAAAATTAAGTGTTGGCTGGTAGTTTTTATTGGAATAGTACTTGTTAGTATATATGACTAAATATTAAGTCTGGGAGGGTGGGAGGAGATGATACCTTGCATATCAAGAATTGATTCATCTAATTTCGGTTTTCAGAAACTTTATATTGTTGTTGTGATACTCAATTTTCAGCCCTTACATCTTCATATCATCTTCAAGAATCTGCAAGAACACCAAAATCTTAGTACCTGTTCTATCTAGCAATTTGGTATACATATCTCTCTTTATTGAAGGAAAATATACTAAATAATAGGGAAACCAACCTTAGAATAGAGGATCACTTTTTTGCTTCAAGTGGTCTCCATTTATCATTTCACCCTCGAAGATTGCAGGGGGTTCACTACACTCCCAAGATTTCCCAGTTGAAGATTTTTAAGAAGACATCCAAGATTTTTAAGATTGGAGGGGGTTCACTACACTCCCATGATTTTTAAGAAGACATTTTATATTCAGCCGAAGATTTTTGGGGAGAGAATGACTTTGGATAACCTGCACGCTGAACCAAAGATGAATCAGAAACTCATATCCACTTTATTTATCAACAACAGTTACTGAATATAAATGGACGATGCCTCACACAACTTAAAGTATCAATCATAAAATTACTATGTTTTTTAAACATCTAATTTGCATGCAACCCATTCATGCAGTTCTAACCATACACGAGGCCATAATGCGTACATTTTTAACTACCCAAAATTTACAATCTGCGAGTTATTATGACTCCAAAATCCTAATGTAGCACAATTAAACTACGCATATAATATGGATACCCCCATTAGAGATTTCCAAAGTCCAAAACACTTTCCAATGTAGGGCAATTAAACTACTAATCAGTAATCAGTAATTACTAATCTCACACTTATCACTCAAATTTCTACATATAACTGCCTAATTAAGCTTATATAACTGCCTAATCAATAATCAATAACTACTAATCTCACACTCATCGCTCAAATTAGTAATCAGTAACTACTAATCTCATACTCATTGCTCAAATCTCTACTTATAACTGCCTAAAATCCAGTTGACTTTAATCCAATTATAACCATTAATTGTAAATACGTACCTTGAAGCGTCCTAGTCCGCCTCTTGCAACCCATCCAAAATAATAGACCCAAGTAACAGCCCAATCACAATAACACCAAACAACCCACCACCACTAATGCCCATGAATCATTTGGTACCAACACAATCACGCCGATTGCCGCCACAAAATGCAGCAATGCCATTGAAGAAAGTACAACCGAAGAAAACCCCACTACCTTTTCAGGCAAACTCAATAACCCCAAGTCATCTACGTTACTCAAATCCTTATACTTCTCGAGTTTCTTGAATCTACATGAAACTCTCCGCTCCCTTCTACGGAGAGTACTCCTCGGCCGAATCGTTATTTCCTTCAGTTTGGGTTGTACTTGTTTACCTGAAACAACACAAATCTTTAGGCTTCAAGGCTTAAATCTAGAAAGAGAAAGAGAGAGGACTGATAGGGACACAATGGGGAACCATTGAGACTTGAGAGAGATGTGGGTATTCAGTTTTTAAGAAGTCACAGCAGTTGGGTCTTCTGAGTACGTGGGTGTAATTAATGGAGCCACTTGTTCAAACTTAAGGGCAATAGGATGTACGTGTAATACAGAGAAAGACTCGATGGAAAGTTTTATCTAGTTTTTTGAGTAGTTTCGGATGACTGTAATTAAATCATGACCCTTAAATCTCACTTTTTTGTCTTGAGAAACGAATCAAATAAAGTTTGTCATGATACACGTACTCTAGAATGTAATATAGATAACTGTTAAGTAGATAATCAGTTCCTCATTATCTATTGGGGTGCTCATGATGGGAGACTTCCCCAAATAGGTTTTGAGATCCTGAAAAGCTGCTTCGCATTCTGATGTCCATTGAACCTCTAAATTTGGTTGAACTTATCCTCGTTTGGTACAACCGCAGAGTAATAGGAACAACCAACGGCAACGGTATGAGGATTTTGAAATGAAACGGATGATAGCGGCAATTTTGTCGGCAAGTTTCTGAACATCTTTCATTGTTTTTGGAGATGGCATGTTGAGGAGAGCTCAAATCTGATCTGGATCGACCTCAATCCCCTTCTTGCTGATAAAGTAGCCAAAAATTGACCTGAATGCACTCCAAATTGACACTTATCAGGATTGAGACGCATCCTGTAAGATCAAAGAATATTGAATATTATGTTAAGATCAGAGATGTGGTTGATCGAATGTATGCTTTTGCACAAGAGATCGTCAATGTTGGCTTCCACGACTTTCCCAGGATATGCTTTGAACATAGTAGTCATCAACCATTGATAAGTTGTACCTGCGTTCTTGAGTCCAAAGGGCATGATTTTGTAGCAGTAAATTCCTCTTTCAGTTATGAAAGTAGTTTTTCCTTAATCATTGTCCAAGAGTGGAATCTGATTATATCCAGAAGCAGTGTTCATTATAGATAGGAGTTTGTGACCTGCTGTAGAAGTAAGGATCTGATGAATGTTGGGAAGAGGGAAACTGTCCTTTAGAGTATAATTGTTTTAATTGGTGAAATCTACACAAACTCAAACTTTTCCATTCTTCTTTGGGACAACGACTATGTTAGATATCAGATCTAGATATTTCATTTCTCGAATAAATCCCACTTTGATCAATTTCTCGATTTCCATGTTAACTTCATCTCGAAGTCATGGCGATAGGTGTCGTTATTTCTATTTGGCCGTAGTGGCATTGATGTTGATGGCCAATTACTGATATGCTTTGTCATTTGATCATCATGTCGCTTGAGCGCTATTAAACGAGCTTGTAGTTCCGCATCGAGCTCCTTCTCGCGGAGTTTTCGATCGAGAGTTAATTGTCATTCGAGCTCATTGTGTTTCTCCTTCTCAGTGTTGAGATTCACCCGTAGCTCTGTTAGTTGTTCCCAATTAACAAAAAGATTGAGCTGAACTCTGGTTGTAGGTCGCCTGGATGTGACTATAATTGGAATTTGTAGTAAAGTGAATGAATGCCTTAGGGTATTGTGGAAATGATTTCTTTTCCACAGACAACCCCAAATATAATGGCCAAATTCCATAATCTCGAAGTGGCCTGGAATTAGCTCTTACACCAATGTACCTGTGACAAAATCTAATGGAAAGCAAGAAATAATACAAGTGTTTAGCGTGAAAAACATATGAATAGGTAAAAAAACAATGACCTCTGGTTGATAATTTTTGTAATAGTGATGTTTATTGCTTGAGGCTGATATCTTATTACAAGTGCCCTCTAAAATTAGAAATGCTTGATCTTGTGAATAAGAAGTTTGAAGTTTTGAGAATCTAGAAAATATAGTTTTCTTGGTGATTTCTCGTGTAATTTTTTGGTCATTGTCTCTTTTAGAACTTTTTCTTTATATAAGCCTTTTCTGCAGTTCTTCATCGTACAAAAGCACGTTCTCCGAATAATGTGGTTAGTGGCGGTTGACTGAGTAATTACTGAGTTTGTGAGTGACAGGTGTTTTGACTTGTTCAAGTTTTTTCTGTTTGATCTCGACCAACATTTTTCATCAGTTCGTGGAGTAGATGGCAATGTCGACTGGAGAAACCATGTGGAGGATGCGTGGGTTTGACATAGAGGTAGTTCGAACTAGAGACAACTCGATTTAGGTAAGATCGAGGGGTAGGCCCCTACAGGTGTGGGTCCTTTTATGACGGGTATTAAGACATGTACCAGGGTTGTAGATGTATAATTATGCATAAGAAGCTTCTTATTCCTCATTTGGAATCAATGCACCTATTCGATGGTGTAACTCTTTGTGGATAAAAAAAGAAGATGGACCTCGCCCATGAACTACTCGATTATCCATATGAACCTCGACTCATAAATGCGTTAGTTGCATTATATTCTTGCATATACCTTCGAAATGACCTTGAATGCGGCCCGTTACCATTATATAATTCTAGAAATTCATTAGGCAATGTATCAATATTTGGAACCTTAATTTTACCTTGTAGGCAATATTGACCAAATAGTGGGTTGATGATTGAAGATTTTGATATTTGCTCGTTCTTCCAATGAAGTGCTGAGCAATGCATACATACAACATCTATTTAGCCAAGGAAATGACATCCTAATTGTACTCCCTCATTATTACCGTTAATGTTACCTTCATCCATTTCATTAACGTTATCGTTACCTTCGTCATCAATAAACGACTTCTAATTCATGAGGAACACTACACTTTCTAATTCATGATTAATTAATACCGTTGTTTATATTGAAACGAAGTTATGATGCATGAGAGTTTGTGGTGGTATTCTCGCACATCATTGCAACGACTTGACTCCTTTTGATTTCGTAAACTCCATGATCAGTCGTGGAAATGCAAAGCCAAATGATATATCAAAGGTACCGCCTTGATTGAGTGAAGCCAACTTCTTCCCAAGATCCTAAATATTTGAATTCAGTATTGACGACGATAAATTCGATAAAATTTATTTCCTGGCCTGCCTGAACAGGAAATGCGATTTCACCTTAAGTAGATTCTTTAAAACCATTAAAGCTTGTGATAGTTGTGGTCGAAGCTTTGATGAAATCTTTAAGGCCAAGGACATCAACTGCCCTTTTGAATAGTACGTCTGCCGCGCTCCCTATATCCACAAGGAGTGTATACAAGTAGTCCTGACCTACTTTGATTATTAGCACCAGCGGATCATCGTAGGGGTACTTCATATGCCTAGTATCACAGTCCTCGAAGGAAATATGATATGGGTATTTTGCTTTGCTAAAACTAGGTAGAAGTTTGGCAGATTTCTTGGAAGAAGTCATCTTACAGCATAATATGATTATGTCATTCTTCTTTTGCCTCTTTCCTTTTCTAATTTCGATCATGTACAAATAACAATCTTATCCTTTCCCTTGCTCATCTTCTGTCCTTTTTGTTTCTTCTTCGAGGAACTTCTGAACATCGATGACGTATTCATAGAGCCTTCTTGCCAATAAAACTTGGTAAAAAATATGTATGTGAGAATAACAGTTATCAGTCTCATGGCTATAGACATTATGATACTGACATAAAGGTTTATTTGGGGCATCATGAATTTCTTGTGCTTCTCGAAAGAACTCGTACCTCCTAAGGATGAGTAATATGTTAGACAGGGTGGTTGTCATAGGTGGCAGAACTAGGACTGGTCTATCCTTTATCCCATCTTTTCCCTTCAGATTGTTGTTGGATCGCCCTCGTTATTTGGTTATACTACTGCTTGTCGGTTTTGATTATAGTGGTGAAAAGGCATCGTTAGAATGAATGATGAATGAGCTTTTTATCTTATCCTTTTTTGACCTTTCAAGCTCAATGTAATTATTAACCACATCTATCATTTTTGTTACCGTTATGGGCTCATGAAGTGTCAGTTCTTCTCGAACTTTAAAATTGATATGGAGTGCAGAAGTAAATGCTGGTACTACAATCTTCGGATCTGAGTTTCCAATAATCCTTGTTTATTGCATGAAATATTTGTAAAAATTTATGAGGGTTTTCTTTACACCTTGTTCGAAAAAAAAGAGAATCGACTGTTATCTCACGTTCTTTAGCGCGTGTGTAATATAATTCGAACAATTGCTGCAACTGAGAAAAGCTTGTTATCGATCCTTTGGGAATTGTATGGAACCAACTAAGAGGTTCTTTTGTAATGCTCATGTTAAACAAATGACATAACATGTGATCGAGTTTAGAGTAAAGGTCGACTACTGCTTTGAACCGTCTAATATAGGTTAGAGGGTCTGTGAGGCTTGTGTACTAATAAAATTTTGGCATGTAGAAGGTGTCAGGAATAGGCATAACTTCGAGGTGAGGGGAGATAGGATTTGTCTCGACTCGGATTATTAAAATGAATGGCCTGAATCCAATTGTTCAAGTCATCTAAGATAACGAACTGAGGGAGCACGTGAGGTGCTATGGCAGTGGGAGGATTGAAATATGATTGTCCTTCGGGGCCCAACCCCTACCTAATAAGTCATCTTGGAGGGGCGGTGGCGTCTGATGCCGAGTTCGTCAACTACTCTGAGTGGTCGATGCTAATGATGTGAGTCTGAAGTATCATGATACTCTATCTGGGTTCCTTGATTGTGATCTTGAAGTTCAGTTTTGATCCTCTCTTGGTCCATTTTCCCCCTGGGAAGCTCTTGATCGGTGATCACTTCAGGCTAGGATGGGTAACTCCTGTCAAGCAGTGAATCAATCTTATTATCTTTGCACACTTTCTATTTCATTTTAATGTGTTTGGCTCTACTATTCTAGGGCTTTCCTTCTCTCATTCCTCTCGACTTAGAGGGCTTGATAGTAAATTTTCTGATCTTTGAGCTGTTGGATTCTCTCAGATTCAATCTATTTTTGGGGCTCAAAAGCAACATTGCGTTAGTTGACGGTTTCCGACAGAATAATTGCTGGAATGTCCTCATTGTTCCTCTAGGTACTAGAGGCACTTCAGAGGTTCATGTTGTTCATGGTAGTAACTATTTAGGATGTGATTTAATAGAGAAAAAAGTTGTTTTCCCACAAACGGTGCCAATTGTAATGGCTAGTTTTTCAGCCGTAAACCTCATCAATATTCAAGTAAAGAAATATGATTTAAGTGCAAATAAAAACTAACATGCAATAGATTTTACTTGGAAACTTAGTGAGATCTGAGAAAAACCATGACCTCAAGGAAGGTTTTTAAATGTAAATTCACTATATGTTAATCGATTACACTTGTAGAGAAATTTGATTTGTGGGTATATAGAAAAGGAAAGAATCCGTCCCTACTGTTATATGTTATGCCTGTATTTATAGTTGGATACATGCAGTTACAAAAAAACATAATATTTCTTCAAGCTTTAGGGAAGGTGGGCAAACTTTACGGTGTACGTACAATGGCTATATTTGACCAAGTGTAACGGCTACTGTGGAGGGTCAAACTCTATAGTTGTTGACTGGGATGTTCTTAAATTAAAGTAAGGTACATGATCAAACTCCTTCAACATGTCTTTTATAGCTTTTCGTTATTAAATCTGGGGAATATGCAACTACAGGTTCGCCTCGCACAGTCTTTTTCTGCCAGGACGAACAACACCCTGAGTTGCAACACTTTTTTGCAATAGTCCTCTATGTACTATAAAAGGACTAATTCAACAGAGGATATGTACGAGGGATAACAAGAATTATCCAAGGTATAGTGCATCCTGAGTAAGAGTATTCACAAGCATCCTAAAGACTAGTCATGCAACTTTGAGTATTTCTAATGGCCACATAGGGTACTATATCTCGACGACCCCTTAACTCAATCTCTGGAAGCGACCCCTGAGATTATTTAGGGCATGGGTACGTTATTAAACCATGGACATTATTAAGGGTATACACAATGGTCTATCACCATTGTGTACATTATTTAGGGCATGGGTACACTTATTAAACCTTCTAGAAAATCAAGATCATAGGTAAATGTCAAGTATACCTCTTCATTTCTAATTTGAATTTAAAGGTAAGGTATTTAAATTTCCCACTTAAATCATGGGAGGAATCTTAGAAACACATCCATGTGATTTGGTTCACGTGGGAGCGTGGGATTAAGATTTGGTCTGCCTCTACTCAACCCAAGGTTCCCCCATTTACATAAATGCCACTTTCTCATTCAAAATTTGAACTTCAAGAGGCTTTTCTATAAATACAAGAGGAATACACACCCATTTCACCTCAGTTCTATCTGTTATCACTTTTATGTACCCTGCCAAAAGCCAAGCACTATCAAAGTCAGCCAACCAACGATCGCTGCCAGCTGCATATAACCAGCGATCGTCAGCCACTAACATCATTGGTACTCAAACTTTCTTCTTTAGCCTCCTCACCTATTCCCAACTCTGTTTTAGGCTTGAATGGGTAAATAATTTGTGGTAGTTGAGCTTAGTGAAAGGATGACGGTTTAAAACATACTATTTTACCACGTCGAGGTCAACAGTTGGAAATTGAGACCACTTTACTATGCAGAGGGGGACAAGTATTGTCTGGAGCTCGTGCGACACTTCTACTAGAGCCTTTCCAATCCCGATTTGGTGAATTATACGATTACTCTCAAATGAGGCGACTGCCACTTTGCTATTTATTTCTAAACTCTCTCCAATGTCACCTCCATCGTGGCAAAGCATCCGAGCTTCAACAACAAAGGGCACTCCATTTGTCGTGGTTACGCTACATCATTGGATGTAACTTATAATAGCAACTTGGACAACAATGCCATCAAGGCCAACTTTCTACACCATAATCAATTTGCGGTGCCCAAATGGTACACTATCAACATATATCCCTCTCTCCACCAAATTGATGCCTACTATGGTCACATTTTCTATTTTGTCTACAAGAAAGGGATTCTTCCTATAACATCCTCCAGACTAAAATGGAGTTGATTATAGAGGTGATGCCCAAGGGCCGTGCTTCAAAGAACCACCCCATTGTCTTCCCAATTTTCATCACAAAGTTCTACGCTACTATCGACCCTCACGTCATTTCTCAAGTGGTGTCGGTGAATATTACTGAAAATAATTCAAAGACATCTATAGGGAAATGTGTTCAAGAGCCATTGACACGAGCACAAAGCTTAGGCTCTTACGAGGCAGCTCGTCCAATTCACGAAGAATACGAGCGTACACCAGGCCCTACTTTCCCTATCGAAGATGCTTCTCCAAAGTATATCCCAATGCAACGAGATGGGATTACCTCAACCACCTCCAACTCATCGCTATCATTCTAAAAGCTCAACGAGTGAGGAATAGGGCCCCTTTATCTAGCTTTTCCCTTCCTAGGATCGAGTCTAATGTGCTTGTTTTTACTTTCAAAAAAATGTTCAATAAAAATCCAAAGTGTCATGTGTTTATTTATCGTTAGAAGTATGTCATGTAACCTTCTATATCAATGAATGAATTCTCATTTCCTATCTTATAATATGGTACATTCAAATTGGGTTACTCTTAAGTTGAATATGAGTCAGATTTTCACTTTCTCCCCACAACACCAGTAAACCCTAAAACTGGTAGTTTTAAACGATCAAAATTTTCAAGTTATTGAGACTAGGGGGCTTGGAATTGGAAAAAACTCAGAACTTTAAATTTGTAGATAATTGAATCCTTTTTTGTAAAACTTGAGTTCACCATATTCTAACCTAAATTGAGGGATTTATGAATGTTTTACTCAACAACAGTCTGGGAAAAATGAAAACTGCACACCAATTTATTTGCAATTTATTGAGGCTGTTAGGCCATGGTTGAGGAATAATTAATACATTCATATTCAAGAGTTTTTCAAGGCCTTTTTAAATTGTACTAGAACATGTTTTTCCAACGTCCAATTTGTGAGTTATGACCCTATGCATTTAGGGTACTGTTAGGTAGAAATTAGGATTTTTCACCTTTCCTCTCGACTAACATTTAATCCTTTTATCTCTTTCTTTACATAGCTTTAGGTGCTACTATCATACCCGAGAGGTACTGTACTTTACTATTTCTTGATAGGTATTGTGGACCTATATATGCCCAACATGCTATGTAGAGGGGATGGAGTTTGATGTTTTACACTGAAACCAGTTTCTTTTGGAGAGATTTAGTTGACCATTTCTATTAGAGTATTACTTTTCACATCTATCGCCAGTTATGACTCTTAACTGGGAAGGTTGGGCATCTATTATATTGGATAAATCATTTTTATGAGCAGTCACCAAGGTAGTACCTGTTCTAAATTTTGTCTATCACAGACAAGCTTTGAGTCGCGAGGACTATTTAAGAGAGATTATACTATGTGAGATGATAACATTGGATAAGGGTAAACTCCCGATCTCGAGTTTCTCCACCAACTAGTTGCCCATCCTTTATTGGTTTTATGGTAATATTCAAGCTTCCGGTCGACTGGCCTACATTGAAGTCCAGAGATTAGAATTTTTATGCATGCTATATTAAGATATCCCAGTCTATGATCTTATAGATGACATTTGAGGTAATATTTACCAGTATGCATGAGAGATTCCCAAGTCTTAATTACATTTTGTAGATGCCTTTCCTACATATAATATTAGCTCATTATCTGATATACCATCCATAGTACCTGTCATTGATTCCATTCCATTGACCCATATTTTTGCTGGACCAGCTCCTCGACGTTATATCGTGTGTGACCGTCGTTGATCCTCCTAATAAGTTTGGTTTTTCCAACTCTTGTTATTCGACAGAGTTTGCTTCATTTTCGATCACTAGCCGCAGTCACTCTGAGCTAACCTCTTTTAAAGAGGGCAACATTGATTCTCTTTGGTGTCAGGCCATAAATAAGGAGCTATCTGCTTTACATAAAATGGGGAATTTGGACTTGATCCGTCTACCTTTAGGAAAGCATACTGCTAGTAGCCGCTGGATTTATAAGATAAAGACAAAAATCTTATAGATCAGTAGAGCGGTGCAAGGCTCACATTATAACTTGTGGTTTTACGTAAGAGTATGGGATTGATTATGCGTAGACTTTAGCTCCCGTAGCAAAGATGATCACTGTTCGTCCCTTGATTACTATTACTTTTGTCCGCCAATCGAAATTGTCTCAACTAGATGTAAAGAATATCTTTTTTGCATGGTGATTTGGCTGAGGAAGTGTACATGAGTCCTCCTCCAGGAGTCAGTTACTTGCTTAGTAAAGTTTGTAAACTTTATAAGGCTCTATATGGTCTAAAACAACTGCCTCATGCTTGGTTTGAGAAGTTTTCATCAGCTATCCGTCTGTTTGGTTTTCGGTCTAGTGGACATGATTTTCTTTTGTTTATGCGTACAACAGTTGCGGGTAGTGTATTTTTATTATATGTTGATGATATGATTTTTACTAGTAATGATCCTGCTGAAATATTTGTGTTGAAGTTTTTATTACAGCGTGTGCTTGAGATGAAGGATCAGGGACTTCTTCGTTATTTTCATGGCATTTACGTAGCCTCGTCTCCTAAAGGCTACTTATTGTCTTAGTCTAAGTATGTTGCAGATGTTATTTAAAGAACATGACATACTTATTCAAGACTAATGACACTCCTCTTAAGCTTCGTGTTCATCTCACTCCTTCTAATGGCGTACCTTTGGTTGATCCTACACTATACTGGGTCATTGTTAGTACTCTTCTTTACTTGACAATTACTCGACCAGATATCACCTATGTTGTTTATATTGTCAATCAGTTTGTTTCTACTCCTACAACTTTGTATTGGGTTGTTGTCATTCGTATCCTCTAGTACTTTCGCGGTACCTTGTTTCAGACCTTACTGATTTTGGCATCTTCATCTTTAGTTCTTCAAGCTTATTCTGATGCTGATTGAGCGGGGGATCCACAAATCGACGATCCATAACTAGCTTTTGTGTATTTTGGGGTGATTATCTAATTTCTAGGAGGAGCAAGAAGCCAGATATTGTTTCCTGATCTTTTGCAAAGGCTGAGTACTCTGCTATGGCTATGATTGCGGGTGAGATAGTACGGCTCCGTTGGCTTCTTGTCGATTTAGAAGTTTTTCTCGATACTCCAACCCCTATGTATTATGACAATAAAAGTACTATTCAAATTACGTACAATTCTGTATTTCATGAGTGAGAAAAGCACATTGAGATTGACTGTCACTTTATTTGCCATAATCTGAAGCAAGGTACTTTATATTTACCTTACAATTCGTCTTAGATGAACTTGGCCAACTTTTTCAAGAAGTCTCACACTGTGTAGCACTTTCTCTTTCTTGTTAGCAAACTCTCGATGTTACATGTTGTACCATCATGAGTTTGGCCGCGCGTGTTAGAGTAGCCAAAGCCTAAGGGTATTTATGTTATTCTTGCTTTATCTTTTTGTTGTAGGCTACTAGAGCCTTCTCCTATAAGCCATAACATACTCCCCTTCTAACTTATACAAATATCTTTCTCTTACAATGGTGAAACCTTAATACCAAAGCTAATGCGGTGAGGTCGATTGAGGCAGCGCTCTGTGATGCTAAGAAGATATGGGAAGCAGAGAAGAGGAAGGAGCTCGAGAAGCTAACTACTTTTTATTTCAGGCCACATTTACAACCTCTATAATAGATCCCTTTTACTTTTGGGATGTCAGCTATGCTTTCCCCAGAAATAGGAGGTCAGTCAGCTATAAATTTTTGAACTTCCCCAGAAATAGGAGGTCGATCAGCCATAAATTCTTGAGCTTGAGCAGTCACAATAATCCTGCCATGCTTTATCAATTTAACAGGTCGAGGGCCTAGATCTGTTTCCATGGAATGCATACAATTTCCTCGATCTACATCAGCTTTGCAAATACATCCCCTGTCTAAAAAACTATTGAACAATATATTTCTTTTTGACTAAATCCTTTTTACCCCCTCTACAAAATAGGTAATAACTGCCTTCAATAATTTGCTCTAGCCTTTCGAAGGCATTTTTCCAACCTCGTATACTGTTCTTTTAGCCATATCATTTCTCTTTCTACCCAATCTGTGTAAGCAATGTTTTCCTCCAATTTTTTTATCAACTTTTACAGATTCAGCTTGATTAATCATTTCTAAATCGGCCACCTGTGCATGAAGTATCATAATCTCCCTGTTCAGTTCCTCCATATCCAGAATCTTCTATAACATTTCATCTTTCTGCTGTATCAAAATATCCTTATCTTTGAAAGTCTGCTCTAACCCTTGTTCCATGGAAAGAGCTGCATTTAACTTCCATTGACACTCTCTTAACTTCTCGTTTCCTTTTTGCACATGACCTTGAATTCGAGCCACATCTCTCTCTAGCTCTTTTATTCGACCTGATAGGCTGACAACATCTCCGTGTACAAGGGAGACCTTGACATCATTTTTATTCTTCCTCGAGCACTCTCGGGCGTCGGCGTGTCTACACGTGAATTGGCTTGCACCAATTCGATCTTCAATTATGCCGATTTCTCGTTCAACTCATCACACTTATGCTACACCATTCGAAATTCAAAATTTTTTGCAGGAAAAGTAGTAGTCAGTTGATCAACTGCAACTTCAGGTCCAGATAGATCGCCTCGAGCTCTCTTCAGCTTGTTATCTTTATCAACCAATTTTTTCTTCAATCGCTCTAGCTCGTTCCTGCTATTCGCTAAATCAGCTCAAGCTTGATCCTGATTGCTATTCTTCTTGATCAAATCATTTTTCAAACTGGCCATCGATCGATTTAAACCTTCCTCTAATCTTTCTAGTGCCTGTATATGGTAATGGGCCATGTCAGCCTCTCTACTATTTACCATCAACGTATCATTTTGGCTTTTGTGTCTCGTTGGATGTTCTCTTAACTCAGCAAGCTCTTTTTGCCCTTTCCCAATTTTGGCATACTTCTCCTCAATCTTTTGTGCTAGGTCGAAAGCAGTCTGTATTGCCTCAACAAACTTGAAGTACACTTTTACATGTTGATTTTCTTTGTCTTCATTCGCTTCCCTTATCCTATCAAACTCCTCTGCAAATTCTTGGTTACATTGGCGAACATCATTTTTGCGTAAGCGAGCTGACTCCAATTTGACCTGCACATTACAAATACATTATATCATGTCCGATTCAGAGTACTCAGTCACCACATATAACCCATTTCTAACAAGATGTCTATTTTTTGACATCTATTGTATAAGACTACTTCTAAACTTAAGGTCAAAGTACAATCTAAGATGGATACTCCATAACATATACTCCCAAGTCTAAGGTACACATTATTTATATATTTAATGTTATTAATACTTTGGTATTTCCTGTACACCATTTCAGTGCCATTGCAACTAAGCCGATAACAGGTTTTTGGCCCCTCTCTAAACTCGATTTATTACTTCGTAGCTCTATACTAATGAAGTATACAAATTAAATATTTCTTGCTCTGTTCTAACCTAGAACTCCGCTTGCGAAGATAGCAGGGACGCTGAGGCATCTCTTTCCTTAGCAAGCTCTGTCTCTAAATCTTTTATTATGAGGTATATGTCTTTAAAATCCTACAACAAGGTTTACAAAAATGACTTAGCCTACAAAATTCTATCCAACAAAAAAAATCTAATCAGTTTACAAACATTCTCAAATATTTATACAATCACAAAGCCATCATATTACTCTACCTTCTCATTTTCCCCTTGTAGACGCTCATTGTCATCCCCTTGGTTGTCTCTCACCGTCTGTTTCGACACACCATCGAACTCGTCAACAACGTCAACAACAGCATCATCAATCTTTTTATCATCAATCCCTTAAATTGTTAATCTCCACCACTTGCGAAGCCTTCAAAGCCTCCACCCATTTTCCCTCCTTGATCAGATCAGTTTTCAATCGAGCTACGCTCCTTTCGAGCTTGACCTTCTTCCTCTTCAACTCAGCTCTCTCCTCCTCGACTCTGAGGCATATTCCCTTCATCAGACGAGCAGCATGCAGAAAGCAGACAAATCGACCTCATTGATTAGCTTGAATCATAATACAAAATTCATCACAATACACATTCGATATATGAACCTACCATTTTGCTCATCACCTCCTCCCTGTGGAGAGCTGTCAACCTGGCATTTCCTCTACCTCTGTCAAATCGCCCTCCTCAGCAGGTCAATCCTCTATGACCTTCATCCCCGACCTCATAGAAGGTTCAACCTTTCTTTTTTTCAGAGCCTCACCATTTCCCGTGGTTCTAGAGGTCGAAGGGCACTTCAACATATGCTTCTTGGGAAATGTTTGAGCTAATTTTCTTGATGTAGTAGAATCAGGTAACCCTGTACAATCCACTCCAGAGGGCTTGGACGAGTTGACTTACCTTTCCCCATCAATTCCCTTCTTCTTACTACTGTCAGTACTCGTCATTAGTCTCGTCGACTGAGATTTTTGAACTTTTACATCTCTGCTGTTGATACGCTTCTTCCTGCTAATGCCAAGATCCTCTAATACAGCCTCGAGCTCTATCTCTTCCTGAGTAACTGTATCTAGTAATGACTCTTTCTTAACCACCTAAGATTTGGGAGCTGTCATTCACAAAAAATTATCATCAGTAGAACACCATACAAATTCAATTATCAATTTCATATATTATACATTGTTATACTTACTTTATTTTATAGTTCTAAACAAAATTTTTATGGGTTCTTCATCATCTCTCTGAAGGCAATCACCCTTCACCCATATCACATTATCATTCCATGGTCAACCTGCTGAGTTCAGATCGAAGAAGCAAGGCCGTATTGAGCTCGCACAGAAATACGCCTCTTCAATTGTAGAATAGTTTTTTACCCCATAAAATTGCAAAGTGTCCTCAGAGGATATCCTCTTCTTTCTCTCATCTCCTTCCCACCATGAATTTAGAGATTCACAAACACTTATCACCTCCCACATGTTCCCATTCATAAAAAGCCTTATGAAAGTTCACTCAGAACATTCCCATCAAAATACTCTAGAGAGATCGATTCGTCTATACCCCTATCCCTTTTCCCCTTTACCAAATTGGCCAACAAATAAAAATATTCCTCCCCCTCACTATAGTGCAATCCCTAAATTGCCTATCGGTATGTTCTATACAGTTACCCTATCTTCCTCCCATCAAACTCTTGGCTTTACAGAACTCTTTGAATACATCAGAGCGAGGAGGATATGATACCAATCTTCTAGGGAAATCTGGAAATTGATCAACACCAATTTCTTTCTCCCTTTCAGACATTTCAATCTCAGAATCAGCTGACCGGCCAGTCGATACGTCACTTACAGGGGAACTCACCATATTAGCTACATAAAAGGATTTATTCCAACAAAAACATTCCTCACGATCGACCTACAATTAGGTTCAGGTATCTATCATTATCTTTTACATATATGTCCAACACATACAAAAATCTTTTGTATATCATATATCAAGCAGGTTTGCATAGATTACTATAAATATTAATTTGTAGATTTTCCTAGAAATAAAAAATGTAATCTTCAAAAAAACACGTACACACATCATAAATCTTCTACTAGACTTCTATGTCCGAATACGAATTCGCAGCAGCGTTAAATCCTTCCCTCACTGCCGCTGCTATACAACCACCTTTGTGACTCAGTTTCAACGACTCTCTCACGCTTTGACTGATGATCACTATCAATTAAATCTCCACGTGTTTCCGTGTTATTTTTTCTTTTCTTCTTCCTTCCTCTCTCACTATTTTTTAAGTTTTCAAAAGTTAAGAAACATTTAATTAACAGAGATGTAACAATATTTATATTTTCTCTCATTAACTGCTGGCAGTTATTGAGCCTAGCACGAGCCATCCTCGGTTTTGGAATCGAGGCATCCCCTCCACAATCCATGTCAGACGTCTTGTACTTTTTTGGTAAAAATGTTTTCCCATCATTGCCTTTTGCCTTATATTTTAATATATTTTTATCTCTCTTTTCTAAATGTCCCTATGACCCCACCATACTCATGATAATTCACACAACCTTGATGACTTGGGGAACCACATCTGATCAAATATCCTCCAGTAATCCTCACATCTTCCAATTCGATCTCCTCTATAACAAGCAATCTCACAAAATGTTTTAGAGCTGCAAGATCCACAACAATCTCTCGAAACATTTCTTCATAAAAATGACATTCATACTCACGCTCCCTCACAATCCTATCTAAACCATCCAGTTGAACCTCCCTCACTCGGAGCTTAACATCATAATCTAGCACTCCAAAAATTTGCTCCCGTACTTCAGCAATCTTTATCGCCAATCGCCTTCGGCAGCATACTGGATTCTCTCTGATCAAGTCCATACTATTCTTATTTCCTTCCCCAAACTTGAATTCCTTTCCCCCTTATTTATACATTTTTGCTACCAATTACTCGCAAGTCGTGATATTATCCTATTATCTCATAATAGAATCCCTAATATCTTGAGATAAATTATTTGATCATACGTCTTCCTATCAAACTCAGTCATTCAATACTATTCCAGATCGAGCTTATTCTTTCCAAGTCTAATATTCTGGAACGACCTCTGCAAGGTCGATTCTTTATTCTAAACCTTTTATAATTTCTTTCACCCCCATATTTCTAGCACATAGATCGAATAATATTTTTCACTTAACATATATTTTAACAGATAAATTTCTAACAACTCAATTATTACAAATATTTTTACTTTTTGCCCTCATACATTTCATTTCATTTAATATTCGAAAGTCTTTGGATCATACAGCTCAATTTCTAGAGTTATTCTATTCTTTATCAACGCAGAGTTTGGATAACAAATTTTATTTATCTCAAAACAAATTACAAGTGCTTTTACAGATAACAAGTCTTTCAAGTACTCAACATCAGGTACTTTTACAAATAACATGTCTTTCAAGAACTTAATATCAGGTACTTTATAGTTACATGTTTTTCTAGTACTTTTACAGCTAAAAAGTCTTTCAGACACTTCAAAGCGTCAAACCCTTCAGTTTGTTCTACTTCAGTAATTTTTTACTATAGTGCAAAGCAGACATAAGAATCAACAAGTATCCTCCTTCCCATGAGTTTCGTCGAAGTCTAGACAAACTTCAAATGGAAACTATGGAAGTAGGAGACTCGGTGCTTGAACCAATTCTTCAAACTGAAGGTCTTCTCAGTGCAGAGTGGCGATGGAAGTGCAGAAGTAGACTTCCATTCTCCACCTTCTTCTTCCACTTAAACTACCGCCTCTCCTATAACCCCCCCCTCAAAGTTGGTAGAGATAAAGAGAGCCCAACCTTAAAATCCATTTGAGTATAAGACTTCAGTGCAACTGCCTTGCAGTCATGCCTATCCTTGCATCTGCAACCCCAACCTTCTCTTCCGCAAGAATGCAGAGACAAGCCCAACGTTGCTCGCCTGTCAAGGCAATGTGGTAAAGCCTACATCTACAGTAAAATTCCTCCACAGCTTCAGTCGCTTCATTTTTTGACATTCCTTAATACGTTATAGTAACAGGAACAGGAGTCGGATTCTCCAAGGATTGATCACCGAAATACTTCAACTTTAACCTCTGCATTTTAGAAGGAATTCCCTCTTTAAGAGACATTCTATGGGACTTCACCATCTTCAATAATTTTCGAGAACAAATCAACAAACAAACGTACTTGGCTACCAACCTCAGTATAGTTACTATTTATATAACCCTACATTTATTGTGCAGGTACATTTTCCCAAGCGTCATCATTTAATGCGGACGAAACTCTTCAAACCCTTACCGTCACATACATCAATATTCCTATCAACATTCAATACACGTACTTCCCCCTTGATACGCGCATTTTTCATGCAGTCAAGCACTATCATTACTTTCTTCCTTATTTAAATTTATAACCCATATACCCAAAAATTCTTTCTCAACCCAAGCCACTCGTGATTTTGGTTACGAGGGGGCGATTATCGGGGCCTACTCCTCGATCTTACATAAATTGAGTTGTCTCAACTTGCTACATATTATGAAATATATACTAGGATGTACTTATTCGCTTAAACGCATTCCCGAGCTTGTTTAATTTTTTATTTGTGGATCACAACATTTGTGTGGATTTATAGTAGCTTATTTCCCCGTATCCTCAATCTTGTTTATTTTTTTATTGATAAAAAGGTCCTCGTTATGGTTTTAAAATAAGGCAGTATCTTATTTTTAATTTATGAACCACATGTACGACCTTACTGTGAATATTTTAGACGTATCTATCAAAATGAGTATTCTATTATTATAGAGAAGTAGAAAATGTATTGACCTTACTTTGAATATGCTTTCTAATAAGTTTTCTATTGTTAAAATAATATGCTAAATTAAGGAAAATGTATTTGTAGGTTAGTAGTTTTGTAGGTTATTTAGAAATTGTAGTACCTTGCATTAAGCTTTGTAGTTAGAATTTAGTATTTCAGTTGGTGGTAGGTTAGTAGTTTTGCGGGTTAGTTAGAGATTGCAGTACCTTGCATTTGTATTTAAAATTGCATTTCACTGAGGTAATGGGACTTAATCAACATTGGACTTGCAATATTAAATCCTGATTGCAGTATATTAATTATCTTCATTGTTATGTAATGAAGCTTAATTTACTACGATCAGGACTTAATCTTACAAGTTCAAGGTGGATAAAGTCCAATTATCTCAGCCGGATGTTGAAATCTAATTAAAAATATAATAATACACTTATAACATCGAAGTACGATTTTACAATGGTGATCGTTTCTCATCCCTTATGAATTTCAGGGACTAAATTCCAATTGTAATTTATGAATCTTCATTTTCTGCGATGAAGGTTAAAAAATGCGGTTGGGATTTAACCCTCGAAGATTATGGAGAATTTAAACCCATTATCTCAGTGGGAAAGCCACTTCGATACTATAAATGTGTTTTGGTCTAGTGTTTCTCACCTTAAAAGCTTCTCAAATTATAGATCGCTAATGCCTGGAATACTCTTTCCCTTTCTCCAAGAATATAGTTAACCATACTAGTCAATTTTGCATATCGATATTGCGCCACCTATATAATTACTAAACAATGTTCTTAAATAGCGGATACCTAATCGGGTACGTTACATTGTTTAGCAATTTTATTGTTAACGAAATATCGGGATACTAAATTGATTTAGATGGTTAAGTTTAATTTTATTATGGTAAAAGTATGATTTGTAATTAGAAGTTCAATTTTATTATGGTAATGGAACTTATTCCCCATTGGTCTTAGAGATCAAATCTTTGTCTGCAGTTTATTAATCTTCATTATCGATAATGAAGGATAATGAGTTGTAGATGGGGATTTGATTCTCTATGATCAATGGTGAAAAGCTCCATTTATCTCAGTGGGATTGAGACTACTAATTAGAAATAAAACATTTGTAGCTAGAAGTTCAATTTCATATTGTTTGGAGTTCTTATCTCCAAATTTTGCATGAGAAAATTGGATTCGCTGAGTTGATGATAGTTGTTATAGTAAATGGTGTTTAGTTTTTCAATTTTTTTACGAGGGTACCATAACCAGATAAACCCTATTGAAGAAAAAGAAGGAAATCATACACAATTAAAGATGATTACTATTTATCATGAATAGTAATTGTGAATAATGTTTTCAAATTCAATCAAATCATGGATGCAACTACACTTATTCTACTTCAATCGATCTTCAGCAGAAGAATCCAATTGTTAGGGATTAGTAATAAGGGTTTTATTGAGAAATTCAACATAAATCATCAAGGTGTAATCTAGGAAATCCAGGATAAGAATCAATCCAAGAAGGAGAAAGCAACAACAACACTAAACAAGCAGCAATCTAATGTGATTTTCCCATGGGGATTTATGGAGAAGGTTGCTGGTGATGAGAATTCTACCAAATCAAGTAACGATCAAGCTATACCAAGTGATGCTGCAGATAAAGGTAATGGTCAGAATGGAAATCAGGTTATGAGGGAAGAATCTTCTCCTCAATGTAAAATCCCTGAATCAACCAATCCAAACCCCCAACAGTCATATGTTGCAAAGCTCAAAGGAACAGAGTCTGATAAGATCGAGGCAACAATACTGTTACAAACAGGTACGAAAGGTGATACACCAATTCTAACAATTCCATCTCCTGATGTTGTGAATGGAGTAGCTCAATTTATACACAGTCTAATTGGTAGACTCGATTTGCAATAAATCAAATTTGGGGAGGTGCTAGAATACGTTAGAGCTAACTGGAAAACCACAGGACAATGCAAATTAATTCCAATTGGAAAGGGCTTCTTTTTCATCAAATTGGACAATAAAAAGGATAAAGTTTTAATTTGGAGCAAAGGGCCTTGGATTATTCAGAAATTCCAATGAGACTAATGCCATGGTCTCCTCTGTTCTCCATTGATAGACATCAATTTTAAGGCTCTTATATGGTGTAAATTTCCTGGGTTTTCTCCAGAATTATGGAGCAGTAAAATCATAATATCAATGGGAAGGACTCTGAGAACTCCCATACAACTTGATCAGTCAACAAGAAACAAAGATTATGGGTATCATGCTTGTGCCTTAGTTGATGTTGGTTTATCTCAACCTATCCCTGATCATGTCCTTCTCAATGTGGAGGGGAAGATAATTAAACAGGATGTCATTCTACACAGGATACTTAAGTGCTGCAATCACTGCAAAAATGTTGGGCATATTATTGCTAAATACAAATTTATTCAAAGAGCATGTAGACGGAGTGAGGTGATGCAAAAAAGTCTCAAAAATCCGGTAAAAGAGAGTTTACTAGCAAGCAAACATAACAACAATATTAGAATTTCAGAAGCAAAGGAGAAGAGTATATCACATACACAAACAGACCCTATAATACCTAATAAATACACATATTTTCAAGATACATCAGCTACAAGCACCAAATTATCACCACCTGAAATGACCAGACCAAGCACACATATCAAACAGAGGGAAATGATTACCGACACAAATGAGTGGTTTACACCTAAAGGTACAATAGCTCACCAAGTTGAAGATGTATCCTCAGCTGCAACTAGATGCTCTAATAAATTCCAAACTTTGGAAGAAGTTATAGAGACAATGAATGACAAAGAGGTACCACACAACACCAATGAAGAACAAATTATATATGCTGATATAGGCAACTCCACCAATCTGGAGGAAGAACATGTATAGGAGACACAGATGATACAGGATGACGATAACAGCTAGACAGCTATTTTAATAGTACAACATCTTCTACATCCTAGTAGGTGGGCATATGAGATGGATATGGAAGAACATATCATCAAAGAATTGGCACCTAACCAAGTATACAAGGGAGGGAAGAACTATACCTTAGCTTCCAGAGTGACAGGATCAAACATCCAAGGTACGAAATAAAGGTCCTCTTCTGGAATGCTCAAGGATTGGAAAACAACGAAGCTCTTTCCTATATCAAAAAGATGATTTTAAAGATGCAGCTAGACATTCTAGGGTTTGCTGAACCTAAAATATATTCCAAAGGTTTTGCTCTGCCAGGCTATAATAACAAAGTAATAACCAATGAACAAGGAGGTGAGAAAGGTAACATTTAGGTGCTCTTGAAGGATATTTCAGCTAAATCTCAAGTGTTTGATACAAACCAGCAATACATCAATATACTAATGAATATATGAACTCTTGTATTTCAATTATTCATGCAAACTACCTTAGAGTGGACAAAACTGACTTGTGGGTAAAACTTTCCAGTTTCTCTCAGTAAAATAGCAAGCCTTGGATATGTATTGGCGGTTTTAATGTCATTCTTAGATTAATGGATAAAAAGGTGGGAGAATACCTCTCTATCCTACTATGGTAGACTTTGCAGATTTCATAGACAGAGCCAACCTTGTAGAAAGCCCGAATTCAGGTATGAGATACCCATGGAATAACTCTCAAAAAGGACACCACTGAATCTTCTGCCTTCTAGATAGATACCTTCACAATTTGCAATGGCTTGCGGCCGACAAAGGATGGAAGGTCAAAACGCTCCCAAGGGCCAAATTAGATCACTCTATCCTCTTTGGAGAATTTCGCCACATACCTAAACCCCAAAATATCCCCTTTAGGTACATGCATTCTTGAAGCAAGGAACCAGATTTCAAAGATGTAGTTTTTCAAAGTTGTAATAATGGACTCGATGCAGCCCCACTATTATAACTTATGCTGAAACTTAGAAGACTAAAAGCTAATATTAAGTCATGGAGAATAAATGGTCCTGACAGCAGCAAAATTATATGGAAGAGACTGGAGAGAGAGAGATTCTTCATTTATAGATACAGCTGGAGGACGACCACTGTAATGACAACATTGGAAATCAAATTCTAGAGAAGGAGAAAAAACTTGATGATATTGAGAAGAAGGAAAAGACTAATTGGAAACATAGATCAAAGGTTAAATGGTTGCATGAAGGGGATAGAAACACAAGATTCTTTCACACCACCACAAGGGTCTGAAATGAGAAAGATATGATCTCTAAACTTAAATATCCAGAAGGGAATTATATAAAAAAGCAAGAGGACATTAAGGAACATATTGCTAGCTACTATACCGCCAAATTTTCTTACCATGAAGTTAACATTTCCTCCTCTCTCTTTGAGAATATTCTAGATAAAGGTCAAGTAGTTGAGAACAATATACTTACAACAATGCCTAATCATGAAGAAGTTTACAATGCAGTACTCTCTTTAGATACAGATAGTTCAACTGGACCAAATGGGTTCCCAGGTACCTTCTTTTGAGTATACTGGGAAATTATTTATACAAACCTGTATAGGGTGATATGCTCCTTCTTTGCTGAAGGTATGATTCCTCTCAACTACAACCCAAATCTTATTGTTCTTCTTCCCAAAGTCAAGATGCCTGGCTATATTCATCAATATAGGCCTATCTGTCTAAGTAATTTTATCTTCAAGATTATTACTAAGATATTGGCTTCTCGACTTTCACCTATTGCTACAAGAATCGTGTCAAAAGCTCAGAGTGCCTTCATTAAGGGCAGGAATATTCATAATAATATTTGTATGACATCCGAGCAAGTCAATGAGATGAAGGAGAAATAAAATGGAGGTAAAGTGGTTATCAAGCTGGACATTACGCAGGCTTATGATACACTGAGATGGGAATTCCTTTGTACCTTATTAGTTCAGAGATATTTTTTGCAATTGGGTAAGACCATTATTAGCCGTGGAATGATTTCTATCTCTATCAATGGGAGTCCAATTGGTTATTTCAAAATGTGTAGGGGATTAAAGAAGGGAGACCCTCTATCCCCTCTTCTATTTACACTGGCAAAAGACATTCTAAGTATAAACCTCCATAGACTCATAGAATAATAGATGATTTTTCCTATGGCAACTATCAAATTTGTCCAAAGCCCTAATCATTTTTTATTTGCAGACGATATTTTTCTATTTGTTAATGGAAAGACTACACTACAAGAAAATTAATTATTAGGGACCGAATATTAGAGACATAGTAAAATTTGTCTCTAATAATATCACATTTGGGACGATTTGGATTCTATCTCTTATTATTTTTGTTTATGGGACAAAAAAAATCACTCCATCCTTAATAGTATAAGTTTAGGGATTGTTGGACATACTCGTCCCTAATTGTATAAGTTTAGGGATGGTGGGACATGGTTGTCCCTAATAGGTTATGTCAAGGAACAGCGGGGAAAAAGCACAACAAAAATAGAAAATGGAAAGTTTAAACTCAATTTTGTCTACTCAATCTCTCCTCACGCAGTCCTTCTCCATATTAACTCAACTCAATATCCTCTTCACTGCAATCCTTCTCCCTCAACTCTTTCAGACTGCTCAAACTTCTCAAAACCTCAATACATAATCTGATTTGTTGGTTGTTGCTCTAGGGTTTGCTGATTGTTGATTTCTATTATTAATATCTTTTACTGCTCTCGGGGTTACTGATTTGTTGATCTTTCTTGTTGCTGTAGGGTTTGCTGATTTGTTGATCTCTTTTGCTTCTCTCGAGTTTGCTTATTTGTTAATCCCGGTTACTGATATCTATTGTTTCTCCTATAAGATTTTTAACTTCAAACTCTAATTTATTTCCTTCTAGAATTGCAAGGTTCAATGTGTAGTATTCAATTTTTTTTTTGTGATTGAACAATTCCTTTCTCATGATAGTTGATTCCAAAAATTGGTTACATATGTTGGAAGACTTTTAGTAATTTTTCATATGATAGTAATAGCAAGACTCGTCGCGATCTACATCTGGTACAAAGTTCCTTAATCCAAGAAAGGGAGGGGTATTTTTTGCAACGATCCGTGTGGGATTTAACTTCCCATGTGTCTATACAAATAACTCGTAGAATAGTAGTATCATTGGTAAGAGCTACAATTTTCTGAAGGTGTGTATTTATCTCTACAAAATATTCTCCACTAGTAAAAGAAGCAGGAACAAGCAGAAATTCAAAACAAAGAGGAATTTCATATTATTTTCTAGATCAACAGCACCCTCTTGGGAATCAGTAGTAGTATTTGAGAGTGAAGGAGTAATATCTTCCCTTATCGGTACCTTCTATTGAGAATCACTGGTTTAGAATTACGTACAGAGTTCACATCTTCCATCGCCGCTACCTCATCATTAAAACCGAAACACTAAAAAAAAAAAGGAAAGATAATATTTAAGCATTACATATCACTAGCACTAGTATTTGTGCAAAATGAGCAGATGTCAATATTGTTAAAGAAAAAGCCTCCAACGTTGATTCAACCAATAAGTTACTTTAAAGTATAAACTCCAAAGGTGCTTTCACGAGTTTGATTTCTTGAATAGCCAACTTACAAATTCTAAACAAAATCGATATGAACTGTTATTAAACAATAGCCATGAAGTTTGCTTAACTAGTTGCTTGAATTTTAATCAACCGACGAGGACACGTTCTTGTCATGACCAAAAACCTGTCAATTTTACATTTGTAGATTGTGCTTTTGGTTTCTATTCTTATGCGCAATTATAATAGGTGACTAGTGAAAACCACCCCTCCCTCCCTCTTCAATATAATATATTCATGTTTACCATTTAGATTTTATTATATATATATATATTTTTTTTTTTCATTGGTTAAAAATAAATATATTTATGAGCTTAATTTTAGGTGATTAACAAAACATTCTAGAAAATTTTAATATGGACAAGAGTTAGATCTCACTTGATAAGAGTTCAAGGGCGTACATTGATGGGGTCAAAATATTTTTTACCTTTGCTTATAAAAACAAGAATATCAAAACATCACATATCTATTGCCCGTGCAGTAAATGTGTAAATCAATTATACCACAATCAACAAACAGTTCTAACTCACATAGAGATGTATGGTTTTGAAAATAGCTACAAGGATTGGATTTATCATGGGGAGCCTTTTGGTGCTGTGTGTAACAAAATTATGAGGGATGGCTTGCCCGATCATGATATGCATCATAAGTGGAACGTACATGCTAATATGACTGCAATGCTTCAAGAGGGAATGGGGATTGGGGGTGTTGGGAATATGGGCAATGATGAAGAACCTAAAGAAGAAGATGCCATAGAGTTCGGTGAAAATGTTCCCGAATATTTTGAACTTCTTAAAGAGGCAAAAAGCGATTTGTACAAGAATTGTCCAACGAGCATTACACAACTGTCATTCGTCATCAAACTCTTATACTTGAAGCAGCTTAATGGCTGAACTAATCGTTCTTTCACGATGTTGTGAGAATTCTTGAAGAAGGTGTTTCCTAATGCAACTATAAAGCTTGCAATATAACTAAGGATTTAGGATTCAATTATCGAACTTGGGATGCTTGCCCTAATAACTGTATGTTATTTCGTAATAAAGTCAGGAATCTTGAGAAGTGTGACATTTATGGGACTTCAAGATATAAAAGTGATGTTTCTATCGATGGCGCTGAGGGTGACAATCTTCCAAAAAATAGCTATGAAAAAGGTAAGATATTTCCTTCTGAAGCCAAGATTACAAATATTGTTTTTGTCATCCCACACAGCTTCTCTCATGAAATGGCATGCAGAGGAAAAAATTGATGATGGTGTGATGAGGCATCCGACCGATTCTCGCGCATGGAAAACATTTGATAAGCGAAATTCCTCCTTTATGAGTGATAGGTCACAATATTAAACTTGCATTAGCAACTGATCCATTTGGTAATATGAACATAGTGTATAGTTCTTGGCCTTCTATGCTCATTCCATACAACTTGCCTCCATGGTTGTGTATGAAGCAACCAAATTTAATATTGTCTATTCTTATTGATGGACCAAAAAGACCTGGTAACAACATTCATGTATATCTATAGCCCTTAATTGACGAGTTGAAGGAGTTAAGAACTGATGGCGTATCCACTTACGATGCATCAAGCAAGCAATTGTTTCAGTTGCATGCAACGCTACTATGGACGATAAATAATTATCCTACATATGCCATGTTATCGGGATGAAGCACGAAAGGTGAATTTGCTTGTCCCTATTGTAATAAAGATCATCATGCAAAACGATTGAAGTTTGGTAGCAAATTCTATTACTGGGGTCATCGTCGATTCTTACTACTGCGCCACAGGTTTAGAAAGGAAAATTAAATTTTAACAGAAAGTTTGACATGAGACTTCAACCATTAAAGGTATTAGGATCTCATGTGCTACAACAGTTAAATGACCTAGACATTGAAACTATTTATAAGAAGCAGGATGTTCTTAGAAAGAGGAAAAGAGAAGAACTACAGAAAGAGGATGCAACCCGACTAAATTGGAAGAAAAAAGTATCTTTTTTAAGCTGCCATATTGGGAACATAATTTAATCTGCCACAATCTTGATATCATGCATATTGAAAAGAATGTGTGTGATAATGTTTTGTTTACTTTGCTAAACACCAAAGGTAAAACAAAGAACAATTTAAAGGCTCGAAAAGACGTCAAAGATTTAAATATTAGGTCAGCTTTACATCCTTAACCACGAGGGGAAAATATGGAGAATATGCCTCTTGCAAAGTTTACAATTAACACTAGTGAGGAAGATATTTTCTTCAAAGTTCTTAAAGATGTCAAAATCCTGGATGGTTATTCATCAAATATTTCAAGATGGGTGCACACAAAAGAGTGGAGTATATGGGGACTCGAGAGCCACGACAATCACATTCTAATGCATCAACTACTTCCTATTGCTATACGAAAGGTATTGCCAAAGCATATTGTAAAAGTCTTAATTGAATTAAGCAATTGTTTTTTGGTGTTGTTCTCAAGTGTAAATACTGTAGACAACTTCAAAAAATTTAAAGATCATGTGGCTCTTATGCTTTGTAGTCTTGAAAAGATTTTCCCGCTTGATTTTTTTTATGTAATGATGCATTTGCCTATATTTGGTTGATGAACTAAAGATTGGAAGACCAGCGTTCTGTCATTTGATTTATCAAATTGAAAGGTATCTCGGTAGAAGAATATTTCCCAGATTCGACAAAGAGAAACTAACAAAACTTATTCGAAGACAGCCCATCATTCGAGAAGATGTCACATTTGCGACCACAGTTCTCAGCCCACTGAAGTAGCCATTATGCTTGGTCAAATAGAGCCGTTGTAGGGAGATCCGCGAAGTTTTGCTCACTACCCGCCAAAATAGGAAACTGTTTCCTAGTTGTATCTTCCTGTATCTACAATAAATATAGGAAGAGAGTATGTTAAGCCGATCTGAAACTCTATCAATCAGACATTCTTACGTCCTTACCAATCAGCAATTATAATAACTAGCAAACTATTTTTTTTTACCAAAACCTTCCTTGAGGTCGTGATTTTTCTCAGACTTTACTGAGTTTCCACGTAAAATTTTGTCTGTTAAGATAATAATTGCATAAACCTTCTTAAAGTATTGGTGATGATTATCCTCCCAGATAACACACCATTACAATTAGCACCGTCTGTCAGAATGCCATACTTTTTCTTTACCACCTGAGATCCTAGCAATCCGATGACCAACATAAATCTCCGAAGTGCCTCCAGTACAAATAAGAAACACAAGATCAACCCCATACCAAAAATAATCGATATGCACAATGCAGTGACTGAACTTCAAAAGCAAATAGAGTCTAATCGAGTCTAGAGGTTAGAAGATCAACGAATCCACGCCCAGGCTCTGCAAGTCGAAAGATACAAGAGGAGAAAAGCCCTAGATCAATAGTGTTGGATACATCAAAAAGAAATGGAGAATTTACAAAGACATTAATACCGGTTCACCGGCTGACAAACGTCACCTCCCCAAGCCCGGAGTAATCATCGCTCCAGGGCAACCCAGAGAGAGAACCTACTGAGAGAGGAAAAAGTTCAAACTTCTCGATCTAGATCAAGGAATCCAGACAAAGCTTCTCTACATTTTGGACTCACATCCAAAGTATCGATAACTCAAGGAAGTCTACGCACACGCCTCCAAACTCCCCCACCACAGGTAAGATGACCAGTGAGAGACAGGTTGGGACTAGAATGACAAGGTGACTTTGATTCTCAAGTTAGAGCTGCACCAAATACTCTGTAGTAGTTTATTACTTTGGATGACATGAACAATAGGATCTAAGCCTTAAACTTTGATAATCTAGGCTGAAGATTTGTTCTCGATAGAATTGAAATAAACCCTATTTTTCTCCATCTCAAAATCATGCCCATTCCAGAGAATTTCCACATACCTTAATTTCATTAGTATGCAGGCCTCACTAACCCTTTCATCCACGTCCGACACTTCAAACCAGTAGTTGGATTATACTCCAAACTTGATCACATGCTCTACAGACTATTCAACATAAACCTTAAAGAGGAACGTCTCAGATGGTTTCATACTATTCCCGAAAGCTCTATCACTATATTCAGCCAATTACTGCGCCTTTTCAAATCAAACTATGCTCATGCTAAGGAATGAGAAATAATAATAGATTCTTTGTTCTTCTTCGAGAAAGATGCGAAAGAAACTGTGGCGAGTCTTTACAAGCATTTTCTACAGGAAACAAGGAAGATTAGAAATTCAGATCCCAAAATTGTCGTTCTTGCATTCACCTCAGCACTCCACATCGACTCTAAAGTTAGAGTAGAACTTACCTTGCATAAACCTAAAACAGTGATAAAAATGATCAATGTTGTTAATAATTACATCGAATTGAAACAGTCTAAAAAGGATAAGATGAAAAGCTCATCAGTCATCCACTTCAATGAAGCATTTTCGTTGCCACCACCAAAGTCAGCAAGTAATGGGACTCCCAAATAGTGCAGGAGGAACACCGATAACGTCAGGAAAAGAGATGGAAAGTCAGATAGACCCATTCCTTCCAGTATTACCTCCTATGACAACCACACTCTCCGCTATCTTTCCAACGATAAAGGGAGACAATTTTTTTCGAGAAGCACAAACAATTCCTCATGTTCCCAACAGACCCTTGTGTCAGTATCACAACATGCATAGCCACGAGATTGACAATTGTTACTCTCTGATATGGATCTTTCACCGCATTCTACTCGTAGGATGACTATACGAGTATGTTATCAACGTCTAGAAATTTCTTGAAGAAGAGATTAAGAGAAAGGAAGTCAAACAAGAGCATGGGCAACGCCAAGCTCACCATCTTTACATGATCAAAATTGAGAAGGGAAGAAAGAGAAAGAAAGACCATAAAATTACATCTTGCTGTAAAATGACATCATCGAACAAATTCGTAAAAATTCCCCCCAGCTTCAGCAAAGCTAAACATCCGTACCATATTTCCTTTGAAGACTGTGATACCAGTCATGTCAAGTACCCTCACGATGACTGCTTAGTCATAATGCTCAAAGTGGGTCAGGATTACCTACACATACTTCTGGTTGATAGGGAAAGCATACCAGACGCTTTGTTCAAGAGAGCTACTGATGTTCTCGTCCTCAAGGATTCGGTTGAAGAATCGACAATAATCATCACAGGGTTTAATGGTTCCAAAGAACCTGCCACGGGGGAAACCACCCTGCCAGTTCAAGTGAGACCATAAGCCACTTTTGTTAAATTTATTATAATAGATGCTGAGTCAAAAATTTAGGTCAAAGCTGGCTACATTTAATCAAGGCAGTACCTTCGACATATCATCTGGCCTTGTATTTTCCAGTAGATCACGGAGTCTATGAGATTAAAGGAAGTCAAGTTGTGGTACGAATATGTAAAAATACCACTACCAACTGTTACACGGTGAAACTTCTAAAAGCATAACAATTACAGCAGGAACCACCTCCAACATTTGAGCAACGTGATACTGAGGCGGTTGACTCTATTAAACTCGATGGGCCTGGACGAAATACCTTTATTGGCTCGAAACTGACATCCGATGAAAAAAAAACCATGATACAACTTCTAAAGAAAAATGTCGACATCATCGCATGGTCATTTCAAGAAATGCCCTCCATTGATCCCTCGATAGTATACCACAAGCTTAACCTCCTTCCAGACAGTAAAATAGTTGTGCAGAAATGTTGCAATTAACCCCCTTGAATTTAAGAGGCAGTCAACAAATAAATAGATAAACTCTATCGCGTGGGATTCATTCGAGAAGCCAAATATCCTAAATGGGTCTCAAATATAGTGGTTATACCAAAGAAGAAAGGGAAGATCATTGTCTGTGTCAACTTTACAGAACTAAACAAGTTCACACCAAAAGATAATTTATCTCTCCCTTTAATCCCTCAACTTCTTGACTCCGTAGCAGGATAGAAACTTCTTTTAATGATGGATGCTACTTTCGGTTATAATCAGGTTCCTCTTGCCGAAAAAGACCAAAAAAGGACAACATTTGTTATGGAAAAATGTCTCTATTGTTACACAGTAATACCTTTTGGATAAAAGAATGCAGGAGCCACTTATCAACACCTGGTTACTAAAATGTTTAAAGATTATTTGGGTAAAATCATGAAGGTATACATCAATGATATGATCTGCAAAAGTGAAAAGATCATTGCAACAACCTACAAACCATCTTTGACATCCTCCGTACTTACCAAATGAAACTCAGCCCATAAAAATGCCAATTTGGTGTTGCATCGGGTAAATTTTTGGGTCATTTGGTTAGTAAAAGGGGAATAGAAATCGATTTGGCACAAATCAAAGCACTCATGGCAATGCCATCTCCTCAAACCAAAAAGGATGTACAAAAGTTTGCTAGTAAAATTGCATCTCTTCACAGGTTCATTTCCAAGTCATCTGATCGATGCAAGATTTTTTGCCTCCTTCTCTGCGGAAATCCAGCTCCAATGTCCAAAAAATAGCACGAAGAAATCATTTGGGCCCCCGATTGTGAATTAACTTTCCAAGATCTCAAAAGAAATTTGGGGCGTCCTCCCATAATGAGTACTCCTGTTGATGGTAAAACACTAACAATGTACTTATCGACCACAGATGACTCTATTAGTTCCGTCCTAATTTGAAAAGATGATGGTGCGGAAAAACTCATCTACTTCAGTAGCAAAACTCTCATGCCTGCTGAGAAAATATATACAACAACTGAAAAGCAGCTACTCGCCATGGTGTACACCTCTCAAAAACTTTGACCCTATTTCCAAGCTTATCCCATCAAAATTATTGCCAAGTTTCCTCTCAAACTTGAACTCTCTTAAAAGGAAAAGTCTCAGAGAGTTCAACAATGGTCTGTATTCCTCGGCGAATATGATATCTCCTTCGAGCCTCAGATATCGATCAAAGGACAAGCAGTAGCTAACTTTTTAGTGGATTTTCCAGTCGAAGACCCCGAATGGGAAGAACTCAAAGAAGTATTGGCTGATAATTTAATAGCAGAGCTAGATGCATGGTCACGAAGAATAGGATGGTGACTTTTTTGCTAACGGATCTATAGGATGGCGACTTTGTACAACTTTTTTCTCTATCTGCAACTGTTGATAATTTATGAGGGAGAAAGATACGAGTTTTTATACTCTCCCTAAGTTTATGAAATGATGGCTTCTTCAGATAAGTGTCAGTCAGCCTTACTGTCCTTCAGATAAGTGTCTGTTTATGAAACTATGGCTCTTTTCGGTTAACAACATCATCATGACATCTGTGATAACATCTATTATCATCACATTTATCTCTATTATCTGCCATTAAAAAATTTTGCCCCTCTTCCCCAGCGCAGTACATACGACCAATCACCTTACTTTTATACTATACCAAGATCGTACGACATTCCTAAAATATTTCAATATTCAAAATTTGAAGATATCCATACAGTTGTTAAAATCATACATATGTCATCTACAATATCAGTACACAGATAGTAAAATGGAATACTTTATTCTTATTCATCTCAGATCGACGTACCAACTTTGCCTCGGTCTTCATATAACAGATTATTGCAAAATAAATTACTTATTTATTGCAAACTTCTACAGTTTGATCTTGCAGACTTCTGTAGTTACTTTTAAAGTAGCCTGGATGGTTCATCTTGCCACATGGAATTATCTCTCCTCTTGCTGCCCTTGAATCATCTTCCACAAGTTTGTCGCATGCGAGCTGTCGAACAGTCATTTCTCATACCGTGGCATCCAGTGGAGACCTATGAAATATATCGCACCTAAAAAAGTGATCATACTCTGCACGCCTGCCTTCATCATCTAGGCCGATCAAATTCAATGGCCATTCTGGTAACATAATATCATAAGGCAGTCGACGAAAATATCGCTCACAAAGTTCAACAACCTTGATATAGAACCTACCATCTGCTACATGACGAGCACGCTGAGAACGCATCCTCACCATGGTTACTCTCACAAAAAATTATCTTTGCAGAAGATACAAGACATAGATGCCAAAAATCCCTACTTTATATAGACACCAGGAAGATCTTTGAGAATCCATATCACCCCATGGATTATGCTGGATGATTTATTTTACAAGAAAATTTTAGAACAAAATAATATCAACATACAATCCCGATTATTGTGACAGGTCATTATTTCTATATTATGAAATATCTCCTTGGATTTTATATGCACAGATATGAAGATGGCAACATACAAAATCAAACAAGTCCAGTTGTAGATCTTACAGAACAATGTCAATTCTTTCCACAGGTCGAGGCATTTTTTAGCCAGTCCAAATATACAGATCGCAAAATATAATATACCTTAACAACAACCCAGTCATCTTACTAAAATTATCTACTTCCTATCATCACATTTTTGAGCTCCTCTAATTTTTGAAACCTCTCCTATCACTACCATTTATCGATATATACACTGAGATATGTATAGTTTAGTTTATACAGCAAAGGCCACGTAACAAACTACTATTCCCCGTACTTGTAGACTTATTCTTCACAACCCAAACCTGCACATAGAAGTTATGAACTTTGACACACAACATTAAGATAACAGAATGATGACTATCATTATAGAAAATATATAGATTACTTTCCAAAATTACATCACGTAACAGTTCAAAATGCCTCTCGGCTGTCAACGAGGTAGATGATACAAAATTGAACCAACTTCCAAACTCTGATTCTATGCTACAAGGAATAGGAAACAATGGAACTAAAAATTATAGATGAAGGATCTTCTTCAGGGCCATTATCAATGGTCGATGGAAATAACCTCTACCATCACCACCTCTTCCACCAAAACCCTCACATCCTCATATGCTAGAGATAAACGGAAGGTCCTATTTCTTAGTAATAACCACTTACTAGCAGGATACCGGTAAGACTCCCCCAGATGAACGCCTACTACTTCATCTTCAGTTGTAACTGCCTCCTCTACCAGCAACCGAAGACCATTTTGGCACTCCGCCTCAGACGTCAACAGATAATGGAAATGTACCATCTGATAATAATCATCTTCTGCCTCTATCACCTCTTCATATGACATATGGTGATTGGTAGGCGATACAGGAATTGGTGTCGGTAGATGCAAAGGTTGGTATCTTGAATACCTGATGCACAGTTCCTCTATCTTTCTACAAATCCTAGATTTCCGAGATTGGTTCCTTGTAGTCATCATAATCTTAACAGTTAAAAGATTTTGAGTACCGAAACAAAAGTAAAGGAAAAATAGTTTAGAGATGAAGACTTGGTTCATCACACATAACTCAGAGTGTTTTTATACTATGATCAGCATTTAAGATGACTCTTCAAATTCACAATGTCAAGAAGATTTCCCATGCAACAACATTGACTGGAACTATTGGTTTTAGAAAACCCAAAAGACACAAAAATATATTCATGAATATACATTGGAAATGATTCCCAGATATTAAATGCAGCATTGATGATACTTCTCAACCAACACCACTTACCCATAATGTTTCTCATAGTATTTATTGAGAGACGGTGGTTGTAGTAGCATATTCTGCATCTCGAACTTATACTTCATCTTTGACCAATATATAAACTTTTGACCTCATTAACAGGGAATGTTTAACATTTATAGTTCAATCAGAAACAAGACAGCAACAAGCAATATCAGGAAATAGTTATAGCATGAGTTTCTTAACCAACACCACTCGCCCATAATACTTCTCGTACTCTTGGTTGAGGGCTGTCTTGTAATAGCTTATTCCTTATCTTGGACTCATAATTTGTCCTCGAACTCATCAGCATACACGAAACACTATTAAAGACATATTCAGTATCGCTAAGTTCTAGTCATTACTTTCGACCTCTACATCAATAGTTCAAGTAAAGCAAATATACAGTCATCAACGAAGCCATTACAAAGCAACAAAAATCTGAACATTACATAATCTGGCCAAAAAATATCTAACATATATTTTGTAACGTCAATCATTACAAATTTTAATGGTCGTCAAACGATCATATAAGAAGACTTATAAATAAGACCAGAGAATTCTAGATAATGACGGAGGAATCCTTACTCTAATATTATATATACTCAGAACACTCGCTGTAATAAGCTAAAAATCTCAATAATATTACTCTCTATTTCTCAAAATCATCAAGAGATGTTGTAATTTTTAACCAATTCAAGGGTTTTCCACACTAAATTATCTTGTTAGTTATCACTTACAATTCTTAAGTTTTCTAAACACGTCTAGTTTAAAGGCTAAGTTTAAATCCTGAAATTAGGCTATTACAGTACTCAACTGTTTAAGACGAAGAATTAGAAGTCACTCCAGCCGAGCAATTTAACATGCAACAACTCGACGATGCTTCAAACATGTATTGGGTGAGACAAGGAGTAGATGTTGTAACAATTGATACAACTCTATCTTATGATGATCATATAGAGGAGGATGGGGAGGATGATAATTTAGGTGGTTTTTGATGCAGAAACTTATATTGCACGTTTCTTGAAGAAAGCTTTAGGACTTTCCATATTGTTCTAGAATTAGTTTTTTAAATAGAGATGTTGTAATAGCTAAGCAAAATATCTTATTCAATCAATTATCAATTATCAATTCAATTTTTATGCTTTTAACTTTTAGTTTTATTTTTTATTGATTAATTCAAGCTTTATTTAAGCTTTCTCTCAGTCCCTTTCCGTTCAATGTCCATGATATTATATTGTTTATTGTATGATTGTTATGGAACTAATCGTGTTCATGTGCGTGTATTCTATTTTATAGGTCTATCATGACAATTAAATGTACTCATAAGTGTATGGAAGATGTCGTAGCATATAATATGGTTCGGCTAAAAAGGATCGAAGAAAACAATGCTGAAATGGATGCTTTGGGGCTGCGTAGAATTGCTACTGGATTGAGTTTGTCTCATCAAAAGAAAAACAAACCAAATGGGCCACTTTTCATCTATAAGACTAATATTCGAGTGAAAATAAGGATAATAAAGATTTGGACATTAAAAGTGATGAGCCTCTTGAGGCTGAATATATATATACTCTGGGTTAGTTTACTTTTAGCTTTAATTTTATCTTTTAATTTAACTTTTCATTGTTTATATCAATTTATCTTTTCATTGGTATTAAAGCCATGTGTGGCAAAAAAAAAATAGGTCCTATAGGTATGTTCAATATTATATAAGAACTAAGTATACATACTGTTTATCTTCTTTTTTTGATAAACATGTTTCATATTGTAGTCTATTTAAAGATGAATGTATGGGACCCGAGTCGCGTATGACATGGTTGTCCAGAAAGTAGACGTTTTCTGCTGATAAATCGTTGACGGACGTGTACCTGATACTTAAAATTAGATTATACTGCATAAGTATCACTGACAGACGTGTACCTATGTCATGGACCAATTTATTTTAATGTTTATCCCAATTTAACCTTGTCATTTACGGATAAGTCTATATTTACCGTATTTACTATAAAGTTATGAATACTTTATGCTCTAGAGTTATCCTTAAAAGTAAACCAGGTGAAACTGTAGCTATACACAGTAACTATTTGACGACTAATATTAATGTCAACAGGCTTATAAATTGGGATGATCTTACTATCCCTAATGAATGGACACTGTTTAAGGCAGTGGTTCCATGACCCAGGTTTAATAACCTGGTTAGTCAAATCACCCAAACTCCTGAAAGAGATGTTGAAGTAATATTTGCTTCTACTCCAATCAAACTTTCCCTTGGTAGGAGTATATCTTATAGAATGACATGAAAAGAAAGTTACTGGTTTAGATGACGAAGGTAGGCGTGCAAAGGTTGATCACTTTTTCTGGTGTGATGTGCTTTATGAGTTGCTGCTAGATGCAACTTTACGAGAAGTGGTTATTCGAGAGATCGTACGTGACAAACTTGCTGAAGAAGATGAGAGAGCAGCAGGAGGGGAGATAATACCATGTAGTGTGGCGAATCATCTGGGCTGTTTTAAATGTAACTATATGTGACTGTAATTTTGAACTATGAGAGGTCTTAAATGAATAAGTAATCTATTTTTAGTCTTCTATTTTGGTACTCTATTAAATGTAGAACGAGGTATGTTAATACTCCAAATAGAAACAAATAAGAATAAAGTATTCTATTTTGACTGTTTATGTGGCAGATATTGTAGATGAGAGCTGTGTGATTTTAACAACTGTGTAGATAGTTTCAAATTTTGAATATTGAGCTATTTTAGAAATGTCATACGATCTTGGTATATTATAAAAGTAAGGTGATTAGTCGTGTATACTGCTTTGGAAAAGAGGGGCAAATTTTTTTAATGACAAACAATAGAGATAAACATGATGACAATAGACATTATCATAGAAGTCATGATGATGTTATAAGATGAAAAGACGTACCTGTAGAGACAGTAGGGGTGACTAACATGTGTATGAAGGAGCTGCCATTTCGTAAACTGAGGGAGAACATAAAACCTCAAATCTCTCTCCCTCATAAATTGTCTACAGTTATAAAGAGGGAAAAAAGTGGAGTAAACCATATCTTCATAGAGATGAAAATGTTTGAGTTCTAAGATTGTTTTGGTAGGGAAGGATTCATCTGGTAATGGAAAACTGCTGGAAAAGTAACATGAGCGGTATACTATCAAGTCACCTTGTTTGGATAAGTTGAAAAGAGTGAATGGGATTAGTGAGGATGTTAAAATATCATACTATAATAGTATTGGCAAGCTCGAATGATAGGTTTTTATGTTATCTGAATCAGTTCATTTATGGCCTTAAAATTCCTCTGACCTTCTTTCAGAAAGGGGTTATGAATATATTACAGTGCTGCCCTGCCCAACTAAATGGGAATGTGTATGAGATGATAAGGGTATGCGAGGTACTGAATGACAAATAGAAAAGAGAAGGGACTGCCAAGCAGTTTGAAGCAGTGGACATCATGAAATTTTATAAATAAAAGTATGTCAAAGGTCAAAATAGTGGTTACCTGTATAGTGATTCATCTAGGCCAAACAAATTTGACTTTGAATCTGCGGGTAGACCATGGAATGACCACCTTGTATGGGTAGGGGGCGACTGTATGCAGGTTCCAGATAAACCAGTTCTCATCCTGAACCATAAATATTATAATCTGAGTAAGTAACATTTATCCATTTTGGCCATCCATCATCATGGCTTTAAGCTGATAAATATTATCTTATTCCTTGTTTTCTCAGATCCTAATCCGTCATTGATGCCTGATAATACCAGCTTGTTCGACTCCGTAGCTCATGATCAGGTCGAGTTAAATCAAGTATGTAGTGGCGGGTTTTCTGGGTGGAAAATCTTCTCCAATACTTATTTGTAAAGACTACAATAAAACTAGATAAACAAGATTTTACGTGGAAAACTTGGTAAAAGTTGAGAAAAACCATAACCTCGAGGAGGGTTTTGATGTAAAATCCAGTATGTTGCTTGTTATTATAGAGTTTTATGAATGACAGTAGGGTTATGAGGTTGTAAATTGTAACGTGTGAGGATTTCTCGGTCTTGAATAATCTATTCTCTACATGTATTTATAGTTGATATAGGCAATTTTGCAAAAAAGAAACAGTCTCCAATTCTGGGGGAGTGGGCAAACTTTGCGAATCTCTAACAACTCTTTCTTGACCAGGCACAACGGCTACTTTTGGATGGTCAAGGACATATAGAATCTTCTAGAATGGTCAGTTATCTTCGACTATTGCGTATTGTCTTCTCGAATGTAGTCCTTCGATTATGTATGGCTGTCTTCGACTACGCTTTGCAGGCTTACCCTTGTCGAATTTGGGGAATAAACTACTATAATCACCTCATTATCGACAAAAGTACTTGTGTTTGTAGTGGGAAGAAATTTAAGAAGCTGAAGAGGTTATCGAGTAGAAGATGAGTCGTTTTTGAGATTTCCAAGGTCCAAGTGAAATGTATCTGGTAAATTTATTCCCGAGGCGCGTTTAATGCGGTACAATGAATTATTCTGGTTTAAAGTTGCATATAAAATGACAGTTTTGAGGAGGGGTAAAGGTAGAGGTTTTGGAAGGATGCCACCCCCAGTGTGGCAACCTATGCTTAGGAAAGGTGAAGACGGTGAGGAATCGGAGGTGAGGTATTTTCCCATATGAGGCCTTGATGAATGTGCTGCGAATGATGTCATGACAAGAAGGGTGGGGGAGGGATGTGGCGGAGGATGGCGGTTTTTGTTGGAGCCGATCGTATCAGTATACTGTGGTGAAGGCAATGGAGTTCGTCAGAGTGGGGGAGAAGGGATAATAGTTTGTGTTATTAATGAAGATTTGAAACTTGAATGGGTATCAAGGGATCTTGTCGAATCAGGGGAGGCTTCGTACATATATTTCTTCTCCTATCTATGGAAGCAACTCTTAGAAGTTCAGTGACTTGAAAGTCATTGGGTTTCTTTCACTGGAAAGAGGCTTTAATGTCTAATTCTGGTGAAAAGAAAAAAACAGTTAAATAAGTCATGTAAGTCGAATGTAAAAGTAGAATGTAACTTGATATAATGTAATCGAAGGATGAAATTTTCAAACGTAAGTAATGACAAGTAGTCAAATGAGATAGCTAAGAGATGCAATATAAGCGAATGAGATAGATATCGAATGTAATAAACAATTTATCTAAAGAAATAAATACTTTGTTGAAGATATTCTCTGAATGTGTATTGTGTTATCAATTACTTTAAGTATGAGTAAAGTCAAAAATATCCGTGTCAATTTTTTGTTTGTGTATAAAGTCAAAGAGATTTGGCCGTGTGGGGCCTGGTACAGATTTCGAGGTTGATTGATGGAACTTTGAAATTGTAGAGTTCCAAGGCAGAGTAAATGTAGGGAATTGAACTAGGACTTGAGGGGGTATTAATAAGTCTTGGTGTTGTAGAGTTAAGGCATTCAAGCAAGATGGTAAAGATAAGATCTCAGGCCCAGGATGGTGTCTACAAACGGGTGTAGGCGATATAGAGGGTACTGTATACGCGATATTTTGGATCTTAAAACTGTGATATGTATCTGGATGATCCAGATGATCCCGATTATGAAGGTATAAGTGAGGCAGAAGCGAAGGAGGCTGAGGAGGACTTTGAGTTTTGCGTTAAACTACAGTTTTGGAGTCCTCCTGAGCGCTGTGGTAAAATGTGGACTCGAGCAAAGTTGCTGGTGTAGAGGGAAGATGAAGCTACAATAAGGGGTTTATGAAGCTATAAAATTATAGGAGGAGGTTTGTATTAAGTAGTTGTGATGGTGAATGAAATATAACTTTGTTTATTGATGTGTTAGTCAAAGGAATTAATGCGTATTAGTTATCAAATAAAATTTGTACTTGTTAACTTTTGGGAATAGAAACATGTGTTTAAACGAATTGTTGGTCGAATATAATGATATTTAGATCTTGTCGAATACAATCCCAAAAATATAGGCATTAGAGGTATAATAGAAATAGGGGAATTATCATTTAAAAAAAATGATTATGGCAAGATGTATTCCTTTAGGTGATGGTATAAAATATAAGGAAATCGATGTAAATCATATGTTTGATAAGTTAGATTGTGCTCTAGTGGGTAAGAATGAATAAGAAGAAACTCTTCGAGATTTGGAAGGATTAGAGCATGAATGTAGAGGTATGTTATTATTAAGAAGGATAAGTGTTAAAGAAGTCGAGAAACAACGCATGAGGCGTTACGTTCGAGGAACTGAATGGTTGCGAAGTGGTGTAATGAACGGTCACGTGGGGCCTATAAATAGGTCAGAGGTGGGCGACTGTTCTTACTTTTTGAAAACAGGAAAACAAAATTGTGGAGTGAATTTTTGTTGCTCGTCGTTGGAGTGGTTGGATACGATTGCGAAGGAGGAGATAAGCGTGCTGATTAAAAGAGCCAAGCAGGTAAAGGAAAGGGATGCAGAAGCAGTGCTTTTATAAGGTTAGTAATTATTGAATGAGTATTTGTTATTTTGATTTGAGTTGGTTATAGATGAATAAGATTGAATTAAAGTAAACGTATCTGTGTGTTAATTTAATGTGAAACGAATAAATTGAATGTAAAATGAATTGAATGTGAAATGAATTGAATATGAAATTCTGGGTATCCTATAATTCATAAGGCTATTATGTTGGAAGAAATGGAGTCACAGGGATGTTTAATGGATGGGTTATGGTGTGGGTTGTGCGAGAATTGGTGGAGATGAGTAGAGAAAGGGATTGGTTAGTGGCGCTGTAATTACGGCGCATTGAGAGAGAAATTGTTTCAATGTGGCGAGATAGTCAGAAAGTTTGCTGTTTGCTCTGATTTGGCCATATTTTGAGTTGGAGAAGGGAAATTTCAAATTGTGAATGGTGGTGTTTTTGGCGGGAAAAAAGGTGAAGTGTCTTCGAGGAGCTGTTGGGATTCCAGAAATTTGACCGAAAGGAGAACAATTTAATTTGTACATCGAAGATTATGTGAGAAAAAAAAAATTCATCGAGTATTGAATAATGTGTTAGTAATCGATGATAGGAAAAAAATTATAATAAATTAAGTTAGATGTGTCTAGAACTGTAATATGTAAACATAAATATAAAATGATAGTAGCAGATAGTAAAGTGAATATGTGTTGGAGAGGAATCTCAACAACGACATGATTATGACTATATGAACTTATGAACTTATATACGTATCACATATGATAGATACTAACTGTGGCAAAAATATGGAATCTGATTGACAGGTTCATTAAAATGGTTGAACCAATTCTAAATGATGAGAAAGACATATATGTGAATCTCAAAGATGTAGAGCCCTTGATGATTAATGTGAGGACTTGTGTACAACAATTGGGAGGAGATATAGAGTAGGATAGAGTAGTACAACTATAGGGAGTGCGGAGCAGTTTAGGGTCGCACTCAGTGTTATCAAATTATCTGAGGAGGAAGCTACAGAGGCGGTTGTGGATCACGAGCCTCAAGCTAGTGATCGAGAAGGTAGTGGGGGTGGGAAAGAAGGTGTGGAGGAGGGCGAGGAAGCGTGCTATGGAGAGGGTCTAGAGACCAAAGAGATTAAAAACTTCAAGAAGAAATATGGTATTCCTGGGGATGTATGGTTAGAGGAGTATCAGTATGAAATGATCAACCTGGAAATACCCTTAGATGGTATTCTGGTGCATCGAAAACAAATAAAGAAATGATTGAAGCTTCCCCTTAGGCGAACCAATTTTTTTTAATGAACTTCTTTGATGTAGCCCCAGGTCAGTTCAATTCGAATGTGTATGACTTTTTAGGGTATGTAGGGTAATAAACGATCAACTTAAGGCTAGGGGGGATAATTTAATAATTGTAGATAATTTTTGTGTTTACTACACGTTGAAGATGAACCTGAAATTTAAAGGGTATCGATACTTGGCGAGGTTCTTGAAGATGCCGATGTTTTATGACATGGTGTCAACCGGAGGTCAATACACCGATGAATGTCTACTGGTGTCTGGGAATTACGAATTCGACAAGAAAGACCCTGAGAGCCTTTAAAAAGAAAAGTATTTCATCTAGGTTTGTTGTTAGGTAATGTAAATGATTATGTTTGATGTAAACTCGAGTTGGATTTGTGATGGTAATCTTGTGTTATTTCTTTGTTGTGCAGCTTTGAAGGAGAGCGAGAAGAAAGCAGAAGTAGACAAGAAGTTGTATAAGATAAGAGAAAGATTTTTTGGTAGGATCGATAACCTAGCTATCGACCAAGATCGTTTGAGTACGATATTCCAAGAAGCAAGACTAAAAAGGTCGAGAACTAAAGGTTCAGATGTGCCTATTATTGGTAGAAAAATGTCGGCGAAGAACAAGAGAGCCGCAGATGTAAGTTTGCCATTGGAAAATCTTTATTTGGCAGGATATAACATGGATATCGAGATAGATACTATGCTGGATGAGTCGTTGGAAGGAATAAGAAAAAGAGGATGGCAAACCCTGATGTTCCTCTGTTACTTCATCATAAGAGGACTAATCGACAGTCATCCACGGAGGAGGTCGATGTTACTGCCAAACCATCTGTTGCGAGTGGTGGCCTACCTCCACGGGGTTCGAACATTGTACTCCCCAAGAAGACTACTAGTGGGATGTCGAAGAAGAAATTTGTTGAAGAGTCTGAGATAGAAGTGTAGAAGACTATGGAGTCCTATATGTCTAAGACGGATAAGCTGAAGGCAGAGATGGATGATTGTATGGTGGGGATTGATAGTTTAAATACTTTTTTGAGCGATGGTCAGAGAAATTTATTGAAGGTGAGAAATTTTAATGCTTTTGTTCGAATGAAAAGTTTTGTAGGTCAATCAAATACACATTATATGACTTTCATGTAGATTAAAATTTTGATGAGTGAAGCCATGGGTCGTATTATGGGTAGTAGTGAGTTGGCAAATCAAGTTGTTGCCTATAAAACTATAGAGAAGGAGTTGAGCATGAAATGTTGATCAGAATTTGACGCTTAATAGGTACAAGCCGGAAGCGAAGAAGGTGAAGGAAGCTGCGCTGGTTGAAGCGAAGAAAGTATTGGAGAAGGAGAAGAAAGGGCCTTGGCGTTACAGAAAGCCACTTATGAAAAAGATGTGAGAGATCAAGTTACCGATGCACGCGGAGCCATGAAGCTAGAACAGGGCAAACTTCTGGATGAGGTGAAAGCTCGGATGAATACAGAGAAATTGGAAAGGTGCAAGGAAGTGAGGATGCATTTTCGAGGACAGTTCGAGGAGGCAGAAGAAAGGAAAAAAAATACTACAAGGGACTTGTAAAAGTTGGTGGTCTTCCGTGCGATGACAGCTCAGATGATGATGTACCCCAGACTCTTGATGTGCGTAGAGTAATTGATGCCATTGAAGATGAATTGATGATGGAGGTTGATGGTCCTCATCCTATGGAGGTAGTAGATCTGCAGGTACCAGAAGGTGCCTTAAATGAAGAAAAATTTCCCTCTGAAATGTTAAATCTTATTTAAACTATGTAATGTTAGCGCTAAAGTTTGTAAGAAATTATCAGTGGGACCAAAACATTATTATTTGTTGTGTGTGAGGAATATTTGTTGTGTTGTTTGAAAATTGTAATAAATAACTATTGTGCATGTGTAAATAAGTTTAAGTAGCAGATGTGATTGGATCGAATGTAATGATAGATTCGAGCATATAGGTAAGGAACGCTTGTGTGCGTGATATGGAAAGATGGCCAAGAAATGGCAAGTAATGAGTACCAGATGTATATCCTGAGATAGATATTTAGATTTTTATGTAAGAAGAACAAGAGCTCCGAAGAGATTACTCGATAAGTAAAGAGCGCGAAGTAGAATATCCTGTAGTTAGATATTGGTTTGCGGAATAATAAATTGTAATTGCGAGGCACACTGGTTAAGTAGTGACCGAAGAACAAATCAAGATAGTAAAGATATTGTTTGTCTCATGCATACTTAGAAAGTATAGATTGAGATCAAAACAAAATATTAAGGAGATCGTTTGTTTGATGTATACTTGAAAAGTATAGATCGAGATCAAATCAAAATAGTAAGGTATCGTTTGTCTGATGTGCACTAGAAAAGTATAGATTGGGATCAAATTGAAATAGTAAGGATATTGTTTGTCTGATGTATACCTGACAAGTATAGATCAAGATCAAATTGAAATAGTAAGGATATTATTTGTATGATGTATACTTGACAAGTATAGATCGAGATCAAATCAAAATAGTAAGGATATCGCTTGTTTGATGTATACTTGACAAGTATATATTGAGATCAAATCAAAATAGTAAGGATATCGTTTGTCTGATGTATACTTGACTAGTATAGATCAAGATCAAATCGAAATAGTAAGAATATTGTTTGTCTGATATATACTTGACAAGTATAGATCAAGATCAAATCAAAATAGTAAGGATATTGCTTGTCTGATGTATACTTAAAAAGTATAGATTTAGATCAAATTGAAATAGCAAGGATATTGTTTGTCTGATGTATACTGGACAAGTATAGATCGAGATCAAATCAAAGCAGTAATGAAGATAATGATGATACAAAATTAGTTTTTTGATGTGGCGAAAATGGTTACAGTGTCTGAACTGTAAAATAGTTTCAGCTGAGCAATATTTCATGGATATTCGAGTAGGATTTTATCTTCAGTCATTGGCCAATAAGTTATACTATCTATTTTGTTACTAACAATTTAGGGCCCTTCCTAGTTTTTGGGTAACTTTCTAAAAATTTTAGGTCGAGTACTATCTTGGATCCGTCGTAGGACAAGGTCTCCAATACCAATTTTTTGTTTTCAAACCTTTTTGTTGTATGCTTTATTTAATGTGTCATGATATCCTCCCAGATTAGTAATGGCTTTGTATCAGGTTTCCTTGATCCAATTGAGGTTGCAAAGTAGACCAAGTTCATTGTCCTCATCTTAGATTTTTTGTTGAGTACTGGGGAGATTGAGGTATGAAGGTATGACTACTTCGATACCAAATGATATCATGAAAGAAGTACAGCCTGTAGAAACTCGAGGAGTGGTACGGTAGGCCCATAAGACACTGAGTAGTTCATCTACCCATCTGCCTTTCTTGTCATCGAGGCATTTGCGTAAACCAGATTTGATGCTTTTATTGATGGCTTCGGCCTGTCTGTTGCCTTGAGGATAATACAGTGTGGAAATTATCAACAGAATCTTGTATTTATGGAGGAAAGTAAGTACTTTAGTACTGATGAACTGCTTGCCATTAGATCGTATCATATGTAGACAACCAAACCTGGAAATGATATGCTCCCAAGGGAACTTGATGACTTCATTCTCATTAGTATGGCAAAGATGAACTAATTCAACCTACTTGGTGAAGTAATCAGTGGCAACTAAAATGAACCTTCTATTTCCCGATGCTGGATGGAATAGGCCAATGATTTTGATTCCCCATCTTAAACAGCCAGAAGATATTGCTAACATGTAAGTCGAGGGCTAGGCTTTTAATGTCTTGAGCGTAGATTTGGTATTTGCAGCATTTACGGACAAAGTTCTTACAGTCTTGCCTCATCTTGGGCTAGTATAATCCTTATGTGAATGCACGTTGGGCTAACGATCTACCTGAAACATGTGTACCACAAATGCCCTCATGAAGATCTCTGATTTTGATCTGAGCCTATATCTGTGAGATACATTCGATAAGTGGTCCTCCAGTGAGCCGATATAAGATTTTATTTTTGACGGTGAATCTGGGGCATTTGGCCAACAGGGATCGAATTTCTTCTTTGTTACTGGGGAGGATGTTGGAGTTGAGGTAAGTAGAAAATGGCCTTCTCCAGTCTTCAGGGTCGTCACCTTCAATAATGGTTATCTGGAGTCTTGACTGGATATCGAGGCTAGAATGATCGATGATCTAAATTTCTAAATATTTTTTTTCATCTTCACCCAGCATGGCAGCGATGTAAGCTAACGCATCGGCATTATGATTTTCTTGCCGAGGTAAATAAGATATTGTCGCATGTTTGAATTTTTTCATCTTTTCTTCGACCAAAGCTGCTAATCAACCATTTTTCCTATTGTCTTGAAAATTTTGTTATAATGATTTACCACGAGTAAAGAGTTGACATATACTGCTAAATCTTTAGCTCTGAGAGTGATGGAAAGATCGAGGCCGTGTAAGATTCCTTCGTATTCGGTCTTATTATTGGAAGCATAAAAGTTGAGTTTGATAGCTTTCTCGATGCGATGATTGGAAGGCGTAACAAGGACTATGCCAATTTTGGATCCTTGTGGTCCTACTGACCCGTTTGTAAAAAGTTGCCAACCTGAGCTTTTGGACCATACCTCTGTTCTGTAATTGAGTCATCTGTGAAGATTTCTTTGAGTTCTTCCCAATCAGGGTCTTCAACGGGAAAATCTGCCAAAAAGTTGGCCACAGCTTATCCCTTGATGGATATTTGAGGTTTGAAGAAAAAATCACATTTTCCAAGGAAAACATACCATTGTTGGATTCTTCGAGATTTTTCTTTTTTGGAGAGTAGCAGTTTGAAAGGGTACTTGGTGATGACTTTGATAGGATGAGCCCTGAGAGTAGGGACGATATTTTTGAGAGTTGTAGACTAAGGCGAGTAGCTATTTTTTTTTGTTGTGTATCTTTTTTCAGAAGGCATAAGTGCTTTGCTGAGGAAGTAGATTAGTTTTTCTATACTGTTATCTTCTCGAATAAGAACGGAACTGATTGAATCATCTATTGTGGACAAGTACATAGTAAGTGATTTTCCATCAATTGGAGTACTCATTATAGGAGGACGCCCCAAGTATTGTTTAAGATCTTGGAAAGCCATTTCACAGTCGGGAGTCCAAATGACTTCCTTGTGCTTTTTGTTTGTAAGAGGAGTGGGGTTACCACGAAGAAGAAGGTAAAGGAGTTTGTATCGATTAGATGACTTTGAGATGAATATGTGAAGAGCGGCTATCTTTTCGCCGAATTGTTGAACATTTTTTTCATTTGAGAAGATAGAATTGCCATGAGTTCTTTTATTTGAGCTGGATCAATTTTGATTCCTCATTTGCTGACTAGATATCCTAGGAATTTACCCGATGTGATGCCAAATTGATATTTATCCGGGTTGAGTTTCATCTGGTATTTGCGAAGGATATCGAAGATAGTTTGGAGGCTGTTTGGATGATCTTCTATTTTTAGCATTTTGCAAATCATATCATCGATATAAACTTCCATGATTTTGCCGTGGTGATCTTTGAACATTTTGGCTACAAGTCATTGGTAAGTAGCTCCAGGATTCTTTAACCCAAAAGTTATTACTGTGTAACAGTAAAGACCTCTTTATGTTATGAAGGTTGTTTTTCTAGATCTTCTTCGGCGAGTGGAACTTGGTTGTATCCCGAGGCGGCATCCATCATTGAAAGAAGTTCGTCCCCTACGACTGAGTCAAGAAGTTACAAAATTAGTGGTAGCGAAAAACTATCTTTCGGTGAAAGCTTTTTGGGTTAGGTAAAGTTGACGCAAACCCTGATTTGGCCGCTTTTCTTTGGTACAACAACGATATTAGAAACCCACTTTGGATATCTAGCTTCCCAAATAAATCCTACACGAAGGAGTTTATCAATTTCTTCGTTGCATGCATCTCGGAGTCAGAGAGCTAGATTCTATCATTTTTGGATGATAGTTTTGCTGTCTAGAAAGTGGTTGAGTCGGTGGCAAGTGATTGAAGAATCGATTCCAGGCATTTCTTGGAAAGTCCAAGCGAAGACGTGGATGTTTTTCTTAAGTAGCTATATCATGGCCTCTTTTTGTCGATTTATAACTTGGAGCCAACGAAGGTTGTGTGTCCTGGGCCATCAAGTTCAACAATTTCGACCATTTCGGTGTCATGTTGCTCAAACGTGGGTGGTGCATCGTGCTGTAGTTACTATGATTTGAGAAGTTTAGCTGTATGAGGGTTGGTTGTGGTATTTTTGCATATTCGTACGACTGCTTGGTTGCCTTTGATTTCATAGACCCCGTGATCCGTCGAAAAACGTAAGTTTAGATGATAAGCTGAGGGCACTGCTTTGATGGAATGTTACCAACTACGTCCCAAAATGCCCAGATATTTGGAATCTGTATCAATGACAAGAAACTTGATGAATATAGTTTCTGAACCAGCCTGAACTGGCAGAGTGATTTCTCCTATGGCTAATTCTTTTGAACCATTGAAGCCCATGATTATTGTTGTCGAAGCTTTTACTGAATCTGCAAGGCCTAGAACTTCAATTTCCCTTCAGAATAATACATATGTAGCACTTCCGGTATCGACAAGAAGCGTATGTAGGTAGTCCTGCCCGACTTTGACCATAACAACGAGAGGGTCATCATGAGGGACTTAACATGACCGGTGTCGTAGTCCTCGAAGGTTATTTGGTAGGGACGTTTGGATTTGCTGGTGCTTGGAAGAAGTTTTGCTGATTTGTCCGAGGAGGTCATTTTACAGCAATATGTAATGCGATCGTCTTGCTTTCTTTTCTTTCCCTTTTCATTTTTGATCATGTACAAGTGGCAAGCTTATCCCTGGGCCTGATTTTTTTTTACTTCTTTGTATTTTGCTTGATCCTCGGGAAACTCTTGGATGTCGACGACATAATTATGGAGTCTTCCAGCTAAGAGGATACGATAAAAGATTCGTATGAGTGAGTAAAAGCTGTCAGTTTTGTGACTATACACATTATGATACTGGCATAAGGGTCTATTAGAAAGATCAGTAATTGCTTGTGGCGCGCGATAACACTCATTTCCCTTTATCGTCGACAAGATTACGGAGAGAGCTATTGTCTTTGGCGGTAGAACTGGGACTGGTCTGTCAGGTTTGCCATCCCTTCTTCAATTGTTATCAGTGTTCCGTTCATGTTTCTTAGGTGCTTTAGTAGGACTACTCATTGGGATGGGGTCAAAGAAGATTCTCAAGAATGGATGGCTGATGAGCTTTTCATCTAATCTTTCTTCGATCGCTCCAGTTCGATGTAGTTATTAACTACATCAATCATCTCTGTGACTATTCATAGTTTGTCGAGAGTAAGCTCTTCTCAAATTTTTGAGTCAATGTGCAGAGCAGAGGTGAATGCTGGAACCACGATTTTGGGATCTGAGTTTCCAATTTTTCTTGTTTCCTGTAAGAAGCGTTTCTAGAAACTTTCCAAGCTTTCTTTCACGCCTTGCTCGAAGTAAAATATGGAATCAACAGTGATTTCTCGTTCCCGAGCATAAGCGTAACTGGATTCGAAAAGATGTTGCAATTGGCTGAAAGTGGTGATGGAGGCTTCTTGGATATTGTGGAACCATCGTAGTAGTTCTTCCTTTAGGCTCATGTTGAATAGCCTACATAGCATATGGTCGAGTTTGGAATATAACCCAACCACGGCTTTGAAATGTCAAACATGTGCAAGCGGGTCAGTTAAGCCTGCATATTGAATGATTTTGGGCATATAGAAATTTTCTGGGATGGGCATATTTTTGAGATATTGTGAGATGGGGCTTATTTCGATTCTATTAAGCGTATATCGTCAGCCAGGGATGTAAGAGTTAGTGGCTTGAATTCTACTATTAAGGTCGTCTAAGGTAACAAACTCTTGTGGGGGAAGAGGTAAGCTGCGATCTGAGGAACAAAATTGCCTTATTCCTCTAGCCCCAATCGATATCTGACGAGCCTTCTTTCTGGCGGAGGGGTTTGATGACGTGTGCGTTGACTACCTTAGGTTGTTGAGGCTGAAGAAGTTAAGCCAAAATGACCAGAGGTTCATTCGGATTTCCAGATCTGGATCGAGAAATTCATTGGTCGTCCTCTCTCGGCTGATCATCACGTTGAATCGCTCTAGATCGATGTTCACTTCGAGTGAGAGGAGTTGACGTCTAGCGGGCAGTGAATCGATAGTGTGTCCTCCGTAGTCTCTCCATCGCTTTTTGATGTGTTTGACTTTGTTGATCCAGGGCTTTTCTTCGCTCGTCTCTTTCCGTTTGAAGAGCTTGTGCGTGAACACGTTGATCTTCCAATCTCTGGGTTTTTTCTACGGCCATTTGTTTTTGAAGCTCAAGTACAATACCGTGTAGATCAATAGCTCATGGTATTTCCTGATCTCTTAAGGAACTGGAATGGCTTCTCAAGTTCATGCTTGTCATCGGATGATGTTCAAATCAGAAATGGTAGAAATAAGTATGGTATTCCCATTGACGGCGCCAATTGTAGTGGCGGGTTTTCCAGGAGGAAAATGTTCACCAATACTTATTTGTAAATACTGCAATAAAAGTAAATAGACAAGATTTTATGTGGAAAACTCGGTAAAAGCTAAGAAAAACTATGATCTCGGGGAGGGTTTTTATGTAAAATCTAGTATGTTGCTAGCTATTGCAGAGTTTTATGAATGACAATAAGGTTATGAGGGTGTAATTGGTAATGTGTGAGGATTTCTCGGTCTTCAATAATCTATTCTCTGCTAGTATATATAGTGGATACAAGCAGTTTTACAAAAAAGAAACAGTCTCCTATTTCGGGGGGAGTGGGCAAACTTCGCGGAACTCTAACAGCTCTTTCATGACCAGGCACAATGGCTACATTTGGCAGGTCGAGGACATACGGAATCTTCTAGAATGTTAAGTTATCTTCGACTATAATGTATTATCTTCTCGAATGTTGGCTTTCGATTATGTATGACTGTCTTCGACGACGCCTTGCTGGGTATCCAGAGGGGTATCCAGAGGGGTAAGAGGATAGAGGGGTAAGAGGATAGATTCCATAGTGCCCAAAGTTTAGCGAGCTCACAAGAATTAAGTTATGGCTGAGAAGAAAGCTCATTTATCTGTTGATGATGTCACTAGTTTTCTTCCACCTGCGCCTGAAATATTAACGTGAATGAAATGTACTACTCGGAAATAGAGAAAACTAGCTCTAGATACTACGCCTGTTATCGTAGTGCTGATCCCAGATAGAGTGATCACTAAACCTGTTGCTGGAGATGTTGAGGGGAGGTAGGAAGTGAGTGAAGGTACTCTTTCAGAGGCTAAGAAGAGCTCATTAAAAAGAAAATGGCACGAGGACAAGGGTAGTGCTTGTACTAATGCCCAGGCTGCGGCCAAGCTGAGAGAGCTGGAGAGAATATATTGTATGATGGAAAGGACTAATCTACAGTAGCATGATAAGGTGTACCAAGAGCATGCTTTTGTGGTATGTATTAAAATCTTTAATGTGCTATATTTAGAATATGATCTGCTATTTTGAACATGTGTTTTTGTATTGCTAGTTCCCGATACTGATGAAGGGGGTGATGAAGTTTATTGGGGAGATGAGCTAGAAGTTTGGAGATCTTACTCTATGGTTGGATGCTCAATCAACTCAGATAAGGGAGCTTGAAGTTGAGCTCGATATAGAGAAATTGAAGAGGGTTGAAGATGCAAAGGCTGCTGAAGAGCAGTATGAAGTACTGTCTGAGCACGATGATGTTATGTCACAATCATGCGAGGTAATGTGGGTGGAAAGAAATCACTTTGTCCAAGATTTTTATAGCTTTGGGTTGACTGTTGCTGATGTAGAGCTAAGCTTAACTGGCAGATATGATGAGATAGTCTTTCCTTCAGAGATAGAGGGTGAAGTGGTGGAAGATACTGTTATTCCAGCCGATATATCTGCTATACCAACTGAACCAGTTGTTGCTACTGACAAGAAAGTGGACCCTCAACCAGAGGTAGAGATCAACAATAATCTTTAACCAACCTGTAGTATTTTGTTTTGTACTATACAATTCGTTTAATTTTGATGGGATTGTACTATGTATGGTCGTAAAACTGTTTAAGTTTGGTAGATGCTTTTTGATATGTCCTCCTTGAATGTTTGTATGATAATAAGATATTTGTAATCTGTGTAGGAGGTAGATCGATTGAGAAAAACTATTTCCGACTTGGAGAGATCATTGAGTAGAACGAGGGATTCGATGGCTCGTGTTCTACAGGTACTAAATAAAATTGAGTATGAGATAAGATAATTTAAGTCTAACTTAGAGAGAAATTTTAAAGAATTATATGACCTCCAGTGTAGATATGCTAAGATAAAAATATAAATGGATGAAGTTTTAAGAAAGGAAGAGGAAAGGGGGACGTTAGTACGAAAATCAAAAGAGTTAACCTATTTTAACAACCTGAGTGATAAGGCTAGGTGCCGAAGATTATTGATAGCTCTGACATTATATTTTAAGGTCGAAGTAGATAGTGAACGGAATTTAAGACAAGCTTATATAAAACTCTTGAAGGAAATAAGTTTAGTATCGGACCCAGCTTGAGTTATGTTTTTAGCTCAAGAAGCACATAATCATCATAGTTTAGAGGTGAGAAAATGTTTAGCTCGAGCTGATATTTTGTTATATGAGGGGATGTAGAACGTTTACCTGATGTTTTTGGCTTTATGTAGGATTGGAGGGCAATGAGAATTGCATTTTTCAATATAAGAAAATAGAAAAAAGAAGTTTAACAGAAGTTAGAGGGTGAGTTAAAGGAATTGCAAGATGTGTTGGCGCAATATATGGAGAAAAAAATGTCTTTAGCGACTTAGCTGTCAAAAGAGGTAGCTGTTCGAAAGAAGGTAGAAGGCGATGTGAGGGAATTAGGTGGGTTGCAAAAAGAAATATGTAGGTGTCTGCATCAGGCACACATGCAATTTAAAGAGCGTCTATATCAGTAACCAGCAAAAGTTACAGCTCGAATGGAGCATGAGAGCCATATAAAAAGTGTGATTGATTTTTATGGAGGGGAGCTAGCGAGGGTAGATAATAAATTTAGGAAGTTCGTAACGGTGTGTGGAAAATATTTTGATGTAGAGAATGCAAAGGCTGAAAATATGTGGTTTGCCAAAGATGAAGAGGATATTGTTGTTGAAAAACCTACTCCTAGATCGAGGGAATTATTGTCAGAAGAGGACGAGGAGGAGGTTAAAAACCTGATACCCCGATTGCTGTGAAAATAATGCCAGCAGGAAGTGGTGATCTTTATATCTCCTGTAGATGTTCAAGTAAAGAATTTAAAGAGTTCGAAAGACAAGGGGCAGTCTTCTCGTAGCTCGAAGAAGTGAAAGTAGGGTATTCCAGATATTTTTTTTACTGACCCTGCATATGTGTTAGATCTTTGTACACTATTTGGATGATAAATGAAATTTGTTCTCTATGATGATTATATTAATAGAGTGATGCATCAATATTACTCAAATATTATGGTCCTGAATAAACTTGTTAATTGCAACATGTAACCTGTTTGTATATGTGAACTATTATAAATGTTAACTGTTGTGATAGGTGGAAGTGGCAGTTGTTCAGAGGCAATGTAACTTATTGCGTGTTCAAAATGAACAATTGAACGCTGAACTAATTTTGTGCCAGGGGGTACTAAAGAGTGCTACTGAGTTAGAAGAAAAAATGAAGGTGAAGATATCAAAAGAGCAAAGTACAGTAGTTCGTTTGACCAATAAACTGGAAGATAAAGAGGTTGAACTAGCCATTGAGCTGAGGAAGATAGTGGGATTAAAAGAAGTTATTAGGAAAAAGGATGTGGAAATTTTGGGTACTTTGGGACAAATTAATCAACAGGAGGCGGAGTTGACACCTTTGCGAACTCAAATTATAGAATTATTGGTCGTTTTGAAGAGAGAAGAGGAAAATGTTAAAGATTTACAATATCAAATAAATACATTGGAGGTGAAAAGAGTTGGTGCACGAGCAGTAATTGATGAGGTAAATGATCGTGTTCGTAAATTTGAAGTATTGTGGTATGTGACGAACATGAGGTTAAAAGAGATAGAAGAAACCCATATTAAATAGAATGAAACAATAAATAAGCATTGGATCACGATATGTGCTTTAGAGAATAACGTTCAAACAATGAGGCTAGACATTTTGGAGTATAAATTAGAAAATGGAGAATTGCATGATGCGAAGGCCAAATTGGTGGAGGATCTTTTCATGGCTACAATAAGTCTTGAGGCAGAAGTGTTAGAAAGGAAGTATAATCAAGTTCCTATAGATGAATCTGCAGGGTTAGTGGCAAATACTGATGAGTTTATGGCGATAATGGAAGGTCAAAATGATACGATGTTGAGTAACGAACGAGCGTTGGAAGAACATTGCAGAAGTTTGGAAGCTATGCCGAAGGAGGCTAAAGGAAAAATTGTAGAGTTTGTTCTTCCTGATAAGGTGAAATGTAAGGCAAGTAATGCGCCTGAGAGATAAATGACTTCAGTAATCTCTTTCTTTGCATCCGTGCTCAAGAGATTGGAGGCAGAAAGCAAACTTGTATATGGCAAACTAGTTGCCGATGAAGTACAATGTGCGATGCGGTTGATATGATCTGGGTATCTAGATCCCATAATGGCAAAAATTAGTATTCTTACAAAGAGTAAGGTTAAAGAAGGAAATAAAATTATAACTGGGAGGATGCTAGAGTTTATGCGTCTGCGACTGTGTGGGAAATGTTTGAGTGGTGATGCACGACCTGCTAGTTCAGGTGATAGTTCCAGTGATAGCTCAAGTGACTAATGAGGCATTATGACTATTATAGGGGATTACTCGTACTATACTATTGAAAATATAGTAGATAGAGTGTAACATGGTGGGACTGTTGACAAAAATAATGATTTGTACAGAGTTGTATTAACCCTGTGATGAATCAATTATGATGTATAAGTCTGGTAGCTATTTTGCAGAGCTACTAGACGTGCTGTCATATAGTAGAGGGTTGGTTTGGCTAAAGCAATAAACGCCAAAGATAATAGAAAATCCGTTTGGATGAAGCAACAAACGATCTGTAATGTAATAGATGATCAGTTTGGCTGAAACAACAAATGATCTATAATGTAATAGAGGATCAGTTTGGTTGAAGTAATAAACAATCAATAATATAATAGAGGATAAGTTTGGCGGAAGTAACAAAAGATCTATAATATAATAGAGGATCAGTTTGACTAAAGCAATAAATGATCTATAATGTATTAGAATGGGGTGTACCTAACGGTAATCTATAATGTTTAGACATGTAATATGTATATAGCAGTACTTGCTTGATATATTAGAAAAGTACTGTAATATAGGGCAATCATACATAAGTAATTCATTATTGTAAGATTGAAGTACAAAGAATGTTAGACGGAGTACTTCATGAAAGTACTCAGATGTAGAGCGATCAAACATAAGTATTTTATTGATGCAAGACCGACGTACAAGATGATAAATTTATTAGAAAAGTACACTGTGATAGATTATTATCTGCGGTATATCTTTAATCTCCTTGTGTTCTAAGGATTAGGCACTCGTTATCCAAGTTTGGTGGCGAGGTGGTAAGAGCCAAGTCCAGTTTTTCCAATAATGATAAAAGAACCTTCCCAATTTTTGGCTAGTTTTCCAGCATTGACTTCTTTTTTGTGTTTAGGGACTTCCCGAAGGACTAGGTCTTTAATTTTGAACTTTTTATGACGAACTTGTTTGTTATAAGATCTGTCTAAAGCCTGGTGGTATCTTCCCAAGTTCATGATTGCTCTATCTCTAGTTTCTCTTATCTAATTCATGTTACATGCCAACTGGAATTTGTTTTCTTTGCCTGTCATGGTATGGTCTTATAATGGGTGATGATATTGAGTGGGGATTATTACTTCAGTACCATATGCAAAGAAGAACGGTGTGCATAAAGTCGATACTCGAGGTATTGTGCGATATGCCCAAAATACATGTGGTAATTCTTGTACCCAGTTTCCCTTCTTTATTGTCAGTCGCTTTTTGATTCTATCGATGATAGTTCAATTGGTGGTTTCGGCCTTACCATTACCTTGTGGGTAGTATCGATTGGATAGAGAGTGGATGATGTTGTGCTAATTGAGGATCTCAGCAACTCTGGAACCAACGAGCTGAGGTCCATTATCGATTCTGATAAGATGAGGGCAGCCAAAACGTATTATGATTGTTTCCTATATAAACTTGATTACTTCTTCACGTCTGCGACACAAATGCACTGCTTCCACCCATTTGGCAAAGTAATCTATTGCTACTAGGAGGTATTTCCTTTTGCTTGGAGCTGTAGGGAATTCCCCTATGAGGTCGAGGTCCCATCTTTGAAATGGCCAAACAACGTTGCTAGAATGGAGTTCCAAGGCTAGATGTCAAATTTGGGGTTCATGTCATTGGTAGGCATCACATTTGCTTGCATATTCGATGGCTCGAGCTTTCATTTTAGGCCAAAAGACTCCTTGAGTAAGAGCTTAATTTGCTAAAGATCGTCTTGCTGCATGGGACCTACAAGTGCCTTCGTGAAGTTTATAGAGGAATATTTTAGCCTCTTTATTTGATAAACATTTGAGATATTGTCCTGTGACTGATATTTTATCAAGGAAGTTATTGACTATGACGTATCGCTTAACATTATCAAGCACACGTCTTCTTTCAGTAGAATCTTTAGGTAGTTTGCTGTTAAACTTGTTTTGGGGTCCGATATATGTAAGAATAATTCGTCCCCAATCGTCCTCATCCTTATTAATGCCCCCAGTATTAATAGAATTTGAGTTTATGATGTTAATTATGGGAGTGGATATTACTTCGATCTTGAGATATCGAGCTTCTATTCTGAAGACTCTCACCAGATATGCAAGGAAATTAGAATGTCTATTTTCTCCACGAGGTAAATGCTTAATGGTCGCCTTCTTAAATCTTCTCATTCTGTCGGCTACTACTGCGACGTAATCAATCATTTTTTTGGATTTTTGAAACTTCTGTGTGTAATAGTTTTCGGTGAGTTAAGAGTCCGTGTACATAGATAACTCAAAAAATCCAATCTCTAGAGCCATATCAAGAGCGTAAATTAATGTCTCATATTCGGTTCCATTGTTGGTTGCTTTGAAGTGGAGTCTAATTGCTTTTTCAATTTTGTCATTGGAAGGCATAATAAGGCTAATACTGATACCAGACCCTGCAGGTCCGGCAGAACCATCAGTTAGAAGACACCAACCCTTTTGAGATATGCAGTCTGATTTTTCTTTAAACTGTTCTTCATTGATTTCTCTACTATCTTCTTCTCAGTCAGGATCTTCTACTGGGAAGTATGCAAGAAAATCTTCTACTGCTGACCTTTTTCAAAATGTCGTGGATTGAAACGAATGTCATGCTCGCCAAGAGTTACCGACCATTACTGTACTCGTCTAGATTTTTCTCGCTTGTACAAGATTTTGCACAAAGAATAATTTATCAATTCTCGAACTGAGTGGGCTTAGAAATACTGTTTCAACTTTTGTGAAATATAAACAAGAGCTAACAATAGTTTCTCGATCTTGGTATACTGGGATTCTGCTAGAGTGAGAGTTTTGCTGATGAAGTAGAAAGGTTTCTCCGTCTTTTCATCAAGTCGAATGAGGACTAAATTCAAGGATTCCTCTGTAACGGCAAGATATATGTTGAGCTCTTCTCCTTCCATGGGTGTGCTCATTATTGGTAGCTTTCCCAAATAACGTTTGAGTTCTTGGAAAGCTGCTTCACATTCTGCAATCCATTCGATCTCAGGATCTTTTTTAGATTTCTTTTTCGTTGCCCCTTTACGCAATAGGTCGAATAACCATCGACATCAATTTGAAGACTTGGAGACAAAATTATTTATTGTTGTTATCTGGTCTGCTAGCTTCTGTACATCTTTCTTTATTTTTGAAGAAGGCATAGATTACAGTGCATGAATACGATTTCGACAGCCTCTATGCCTTTCTTGCTGATCAAATGTCCCAAGAATTTGCCTAACAGGACCTCGAACTGGCACTTGTTAGGATTGAGTCTCATTTTATATGATCAAAGAATTTTGAAAGTTGTGCATAAATCTATGATATGGTTCTCCTTTTAGAGACTTTGACATAATATATCATCAATGCATACTTCCATCATTTTTCTGAGATGGTCTTTGAATATCTGCGTCATCAACCTTTGATAAGTGGCCCTAGCATTCTTGTAACCCAATGGCATAACCCTATAGAAATACAGGCCATGCTCTGTGATGAAATATATTTTCTCTTGATCTTTGGGTAACAGAGGTATTTGATTATATCCAAACGCGACATCCATCATGGATAAGAGTTCGTGTCCCGCAGTAGAATTGAGTAAATGATTGATGATAAAAAGTAGAAAGCTATCCTTCGAAGTATGTTTGCTGAGGTCCGTAAAATCCACGCACACTCTAATCTTGCCATTTTTCTTTGGTACTGCTATTATGTTCGAGATCCAGTCTGGGTAGTTGGTTTTTTGGATGAAACCAGCTTCAATGAGATTGTCGATCTCTTTGTTGACTTCTTCTCGGAGTCTTGGTGCTAAAGTTCTCTATTTTTGTTTGACTGCTTCAGTTTTATCTTTTAAATTAAGCTTATGGCAGACCAAATTGGGATCGATGCCTAACATTTCGTGAAATGTCCAAGAGAATGCATCACTGGTTATCTTTAAGAAACCGAATAAGAGGATTACGCTCTATGGTGGGTAAAAGAGTCTTGATGTAGGTGCCTCTTTTATCTCTACTAATTTTGATGTATTTTATAGTTTTTGCACTTGGCAACTGTTTTCCTGTAGAGTTCATTGTAAAGTTTCTAATAATGTTTCCTATTGTTTTCTATAATTACTATGCGAGCTATGGTATCGATGGTTCTGGTACGATGGTAATAGTATTTTCATAAACTTGAGCTAGCTTCTGACTGTCTTTGATTTTGTAAATGTTGTCATTCCATTTGAATCGCAGTGCCACATATTAAGTCAACGAAATAGCTCGCATATTACATAGCCAACAGCGTCCCATTATCCCCAAATAATGGGATTCTGTATTGGTAACGTAAAACACAATGTCAACTGTTACTAGTCCTGCCGTAATAGGAAGTATGATTTTTCCTACACATTCTTCCCAAGAACCGTTAAATCTACAGATATCAATATCACTAGGCTGTACTTTGTCGGCCAGCCCCATTAGATCAATCATGCTTTGAAATAGTAGGTCGATGCTACTGCCAGTATCTACCATCATTGTATGTAATATGACATTTCTCATTTTTAGTATGATCACCAGTGCATCGTGGTGAGGAAATTTGACGTGGCGAACATCACAATAATCAAAAGATATCCTTGTATGTTGGGAACTAGATACAGGAAGTAAACGAGCTTCTTTATCATCCATGGACAAGTCGTGACATTGGCTGACACGTTATCTTTTGCTTACTTTTGATTGGTTAATAGTATGAGTCTCAATAAAGTGGCTAAGGGAGATATGGTATAAGTGCTTCCTCTCTGTCGTTTCTTCGACCTGTACGACCTCCGTAGGAAGTCTATAACTCCCATTCTTGTAACTTTCAACGTCCACAATGTATTCATGTATTTGTCCTTCCACAAAAAGATACTTCAATAGTCGCTACAAAATAATGTGATGATCTGTCTCATAATATCAGTATTATTGATGAATGCAATATGGTTTGTTCTCAATGTATAGATTTTGCATGAGCATTCCTCTGTCTTCTGCCCCCTCATCTCAAAATCTCTGGTCCTATTTACAGGTTTTATAAAGTGACCATTTGATGACCATTATTATCCTTAATAATGGATGTTACAATATGTATTCGATAATCTTTGATTTGATTGTGTAACATTCTAATGTTTAATGTTTTGTAACGGCTTAGCTGATGACAGTACATTTTCTTAACTCGAGTAGTTGATGTTTAGGTCGAAAGTGATAACTAAAACTCTGCAACTATAATGTGTCTTTAGTAGTGCCACGTGTATATTGAGAAGGTCGAGTGGTCGTATGCTGGCCGAAGATGAAGCATGAGTCCAAGATACGGTATAAGCCACTGCAAGACGGCTCTCAACCAAGAGCACGAAAAACATTATGGGTGAGTGTGTTAGTTGAAAAGTTCATGTTATATCCATGACCTGACATTGCTGTCTTAATTCTGATTGTGACATAAATGTGCCACGTGCTATGTTGATGAGGTCGGATGATTGTATATTGGTCAAAGATGAAGCATGAGTCTGAGATGTGGAATAAGCCACTATACCAGCCAAGGAAGCAAGGGGGGAAAGAGTACCACCTTTACATCATACACCACCATCCTCAAAGGAAGAGGTATAGGACCCTCAGTATCTTATGTTTTTAAGTGCTATAAGCGTTACAGCAAAATCCTATCCAATGACAAGTTTAGATGTTACAATCGTAAGATGGTAATATTCAAGCACAAATAGCGTTAACCCATGATTCCACATCTAAAGAGCCCGTCAATCAGGCTGCTCCATCTGATGCCTAGTCCCATGTAAAGCAGTAGTCTCATTGTTTGCTTGTTTGTTTTTTAGAAAATTGAGTTGAGGTTGTTATTGCATACACACCCCCTGCTTTATTAAAGAAATAAGAAAAATATTACACCTTAAAACTAAGTTTACAAGAAAACATGGTGGACAACCTAGATATACCCCAATCCTAATACAGGAAACCCATAAGTGAAAAGCACAACCCCCAAACTTCCTAAGAAGCCGAGACCACTATAACCTGTCAAACTCAGTGCTATGCTATCTTCATATACGAACCTGGTTAGGTCGGTAGATAAATGTGGTTAGAATTGTTTGTTTATGTTTTCTTATTTTCGCACTTGTAAGAACTTCAATCAGGAATAAATAAATCTATTTGTGTTTTATTACTTATCGGTTCTCTAATATCTTGTGAAAATATGTCATCATGGAAAATGCAACCATAAATTTCAAATTCTCTAATTCTAAAATATGTGATAAGTTTCAGGTACATTAACATGAAAAGAAAATAATGATTTGGCATGGATAGAAGGCTACAATACTCTTAGCAGGAGTTGAAAATTTGTTATCAATGAGGGAACTCCTAATCTTATTAAAGATAAATGAGGTTTTTGGAGGATAGTGAGGGACCAATTTGACTGCCGACATTGGACGATGAGAGATTACGATAATATGAAAAATCGTTTATCTATTATTAGAAGCACTTGCGACAAGTTTCATGTTTTTCGGGTATCCGCTGAAAAATTTTACCCGTGTGCCCCACCTTTACATGTTACCAAGATGGAAAGAGAAAATTGGGCAGAAATGTATGATACACAGTTCATGTTTGCAATATGCTACGATATTCTCTACAATGATTATATTCCACCTTCAAGTTCATCAGGTAGGTAGAACACAGCCAATGTGCATATTAATTTTATTTTTTGAAGTCATGATTATGTTTTTTATTCAAACACCCTTCCTGTATTCAATAAGACATTTTGAAGAGCCGCTTCTACCCCCCCCCCCCCCCCTCTCACACACACACACACACACACACGCACCCGCACGAGAATGAAGAATAAATTTTATAGCCAAAAGGTAGTACAATTAATTTAAACATTAACTGGCATGAAAAGGTGGAGTACACAATGAAATTGGTAGATATGTGTTCAAAAATTCAACTAAAGATCCCTAAAAGAAGAGCCAAAACATGGGGAGGGTTAATTGATGTTGGTTTAAAAAGGGCAATGGACAAGTTGACCCTGCATGTTTTTATTAACTGCATGTTTTTATTCAAATAAAATCCTTCCATGTTTGAATATATTCTTGACAGACAATTTTTATTCGAATAGAATCTTCTATGTTCGAATACATTTAAGTCTGTGTTGTTTTATTCGAGCAGGGCGTGTTTCAGTTTCCTTTTTGCACTTTTAAGGGCAGTTTTGTCTTTGTTATGTAATTACCTTGTACTTATGATCCCGCTTATATAAAATACTAAACTTTTTGCAAAAAGAAGAAGAAAAAAGACAGATTGACCCTACAAATTAAAACAATGGAGCGTCGTATTTATAGACCGCAAATAAGGACAACCACTAGCAAAGAGGTTAATTAATTTAGTTCAGAGTCAAACATGTCAAACCAAGGATCGGACTCAAAGAATGAGGATGATGCTTCCATTAAGAACTCTCCTACCAGTGATTATTTGAAGGCCTCAAATATTTTGCATGATTCAATTTGGGACAAGTTTAAGAAAAAAAAATATTATTTACTTTTTGAAAATTATTTCAGAAGTGTGTATTGTACTCCCCATTTTTTATGACTGTTTCACAAGTCTGTATTGTACTCCCTTTCATAAAATAAAAAAAGGTCTTAGCTATTGGTCATTAATTCAATTTCATGATGTTACGTTCACTTAGAATTTTTCAACTATTTAATTTTCATAACTATACCATTACGGCCAAAATGTATACCGCAACATTCTCATATGGTCAAAATGTAAATCGTACTGTACTTTATGACAGAGTTATAAAATTTAAGAAGTTGTTGACAGTTATATATGCTGACGTATCCATCTACCTATGAGACTAAAGATTAACAAAATTTCTTGAATAAACACAAGCCCGTTTCTTCGAACATACGGCAAATGAGAATACCGAATAAACAACAATATCAAAATATTACACCGTAACATTTAACTTATATCAAAATAATCAGTTCTACTTTAATTGAATAAGATAATATTAACAACCACTTCAATGATTTGTGTCTATTGCAATTTAAAGGCATCTAGTCACACGGCTAAAACTCTCAATATGAGGCTTTCACTCATCCAGAACATCAAATCCCCCTGAATGCCAATGTCTTTTCCATGTTGGTATTGGAGGCAGTATCGAATAACTATTACCTTTCATAACTAACCAAACAAAATTCAACATTCTGAAGTACCCCAAGTAGTCCATGTTTAAAAGTCCCAATTTTTTCTTACCTAGCGGAAGAAATGTAAGACATGTCTGATTAGAAAATACAACTAATGCAATGTTGAACATGGGAACGATGATATGCCCAAGCTCAGATAAGCCCATCCACTTATTCCCTCCCATGAACATATCGATAGATTCGTTGTAGGTTTTCTTTCCATATGAACATTCTTCACTTTTGTCAACATCGATGTCTGTGAAATGCACATTGGAGAAAATCCATATGTATCTATCTTAGATTTCTTTTAGAGCTATAGACAAGTGCCTCATGGAAGATTCTATCCCCTTAATGTAATCAAATTTGTAGATTGGGTTGGTGATATTTAAATTCATGCACGAGGCAACAACTCAAAATCCATAATTACCATCTGGTTGAACATCCTCTATTTTACTTATATATTAAGAAAATACTCTAAGAATCTGGTCAATCCTCAGGCTTTTCAGAACACATTTGTTAATATCCCCTAAGTGAACATCGTCACCTTTCGCATCATTTCCCTTGTCTTGCGTAACTAGCCTCACTCTGTGAGATATCGCATTATTATTTTTCAATCCTTCTCTTTGTTTGCCAAGAGGAATCATTGTTGATGTTTGTTTTGATCATTTTGCAAGAATTACTACTTCTACCGCTCCACCGCTAAAATCACCACATTCAAATTATTAACATCTCTATAATGCACAATATGGGCCACCTGCACAACCTTCTTAAGCTTTGCCAGTACATTATGAATGATGGATTTCTACTCTATAAATGTAATATTAGATTGTGAGAATACAGATATAAATATATGTAAGAAATATTCTGAGGTAACAATATTACTCGGACACTTGGCCTGAGTCAATTCCTTCATTTTCTTTGACTGGACAACCTTCTCAAACAAAGCATCTTTACCCCAACCTGGGAAATGTTGGGATGAATCAATCTTTCTTTTCGTAAGGGCCATCTTCCCATAGAATGTAACACTTTCAGGGAGAAAATGAATATGACTTCTCAACAAGAACCACCCCATTTAATTATCAGTACAATTTCAACCATTGACCACCTTTGGCCTACATATCTTACACCTCCAAGGTCCCACCAATCCTAATCCCACACATGGCCGACTCATTACAATTTATCAGTTTCTTTAGATCTAGTCGTCCTTTGTAAAATAGGCTTTATCAAAAGTGGTGGAATATATTGCACAATGTTAAGCTGTCTCAATACCCTCATGGGCTCATATGCCTCTAGAATGTTGAAGCATAAAAAAATACCATTGTAGTAAACCCTTTTGCCCATTGCCTTTGTGGTACTCATTTCAGTAAGATAAGGATCAAAATAACCTCTAGTAATTAAAAGGGAAAAGTGTGTTAAGCTAAGGCATGTTAGAGGATATGGCAAAAAAGAGGACATTTCCATAGCTTATACGATTGTAAGCATAAATACGGTTCAAATATAACAAGTATCTAGTACATTACATTTAAATAGAAAAAGGAAGTAATCCTGAATGTTAGGACGTAACCAACACTTATGTCAGGAAGTAATCTTGAATGTCATCTCTCCATTGTAGGTATGAAAAGTATTTGCTTTTGAAAACCACCTATCAAGAAAACCGTTTACCAAAACTTGGTTGTTTTGGGGGTACCAAACTTCACCTAAAAGACCAAAACCGGTTGACTTTATTATGGTTCATAACTTTTGGCACTCATTTCCTAAAGGCCATCCTTTAATATTCTCCACATGCTGAGCAACCCTAACAATTTTATAGTTCCTTTTTTTACCTTTCTAAATTTCAGAAGCCCCATGTGATTTGTACATCTCAAGAATTACGAACAGTTCTGGACCACCGAGGAAGGATTTTGGATCACCTCCATCGAATTCTATTCCAGATTCATAGAGATCATTAGAATTCATTTGTTCTGCATTTTCTTCATCAGGAGGACTCTCTTCTGCAATAACTTTTGCCCTCTTAACCATGGTCATTCTAAAGAATGATTTCCAAAAGCCGTTAGTACTCTATTATGCAAAAATTTTGCCACATAACTCATGTTTTGCTGCAAAAAATATTAGTTCTAGAATTCATTATTGGATATGGAAAACTTATACACCATATAGAATATATTACGACTTCATTAACAGAGAATTTTGGGTTTTAATTTGAAGTTTGTGACATCCCGCCATGCCAAGCGTTAAAAGACCCCGCTGAGGCAACTGGCTAGGTTTCTCACTACTCCAAGTAGATTAAAATCATAATTTACAAAAAAATATTCTTAACAACAATCATGTATAGTATAACTATATGTATTATAATAATAAAGCATATCACATAACTAGACCATGATATTTATATATAAGAGTGTATATGATACATAAGGAAGGCCTGAATATATACATAATAAATGTCACCCACCAATATATACATCAAAGTACAGATAGTTTAACTCTGCTCTGATGTCATCCAATCTATGACTAAGGATCTTTCGATGTCTAGACACTCTGATGGTATCAGTTGCCTTCATTTCCAACCTGCCTATAATCCTTTATCTGATCATCTATAATTTCATAATACTCAACTGGTCCATTGTCCTCGACACCTATATCTAAAATGTATTAAACTAGGTGAGCAAACTCCCCAAGTCCTTGCAAGTACCAACTAATAGCCGTAATGATCTCGTATTGATTCAATAGCATAAAAATAGATAGTGTAAGTTATACTCAGTAAATAATCAATAAAATATGTAAATATATTATAAAGATAATTTGATAATTAGGTAATAAATGTTAGGTGTATGGGTTTTTCTAGTTCAACAATCCGCGTCGAACTACCTCCCTTTTCATCCCCTTAGTATTTTAGTAAGTTCTTAGTATCACGCCATGAAAGACCAACTAAAGAATACCCATATGACACAACCTTTTCCTTTATTTTCTCATTCGAAAGACACAAAGCATCTGAGTCAATGATGGCCAACACTTTTGACAGTCCACATTAACGAAAAAGCGTACCTCGTTACCTCTTTGGGATGGCTCTTTTGATAGCCTAAGTTGACGAGGTAGCGTACCCCGTCATCATATAGAATGTCTCTGTATCAAGGCAAAGTACCCAATTACCTTAACATACCATCTATTTTGACAGCCAATGCTAATAAGGCAGAGTGCCTCGATGCCCTTATAGCCTATGCTACTGAGGTGGAGTACTTCATGATGCACCCTTTTCGGAGGCCCTCTGCAGAGGTAAACTAGGCTAAATCCTCTTGCAAGGGAAACTGAACATATAAAGTACATCCCCAGTCGGTACGGGCTTTTTGAACCTTGTGGTGACATCTCGTGTTTTGCACAATGCTCAGCTTATGCTCTAACCCCACTCTTGTCCTATCAACATTCCTTGGCACCCTCATCAGTTGACTTAGACCCCTTTATAATATGACAATACAAGTCATCTTATCACTTGGTCAGGTTATATATCAAGCATTTAGTGTAGGTGTCTGACTTCTTTCGGAGGGAAAGTCGGCTCTTACACCATGGGGTTTATCCTTAATCGGAGGATTCAAGCATATAATCTGGAATGCAGAAAATCAATAGAAAATATACTTGCGTAGAGGCCTGAATGTGGCGCTCAACGACCTCTGAATAAAGATTTTTAAGAAAGATCATATTACTGATGAGTAATTGAAGGTTTGAGTACTAGCTTTTATAGGGTGGTCGAAGGTAAAATGCAAGAGCTCAGAGGGGAGACCTCCCAACCTCTACTTGGTTTTCCATCTCTTCTATTTATAGATGTATAGGAAGCTGAGTCACCAAGTGTGGGTCAGGTTACATGATTACTATCAGGATAATCTGGAGCAAGTATGGACGCCGGACATGTCTGTACTGACAAGGGTATGGGCGCCAAACATGTCTGATATGATAGCTGCCTGTCCCGTCATACTTCGACCATGTGCAGCAATGGTCAAAGTATTTCTGCTGCGATGTGTGGAGTATGTTCTCGAGGCTTCGTGTAGAAGGCAACAAGTAGAAGGCTACAAGTAGAAGTCTTTGAGTAGAAGGCTACAAGTAGAAGGCTGCAAGTAGAAGGCTTCGAGTAGAAGTAGGCTTCGAGTAGAAGGTTGCAAGTAGAAGGCTTCGAGTAGAAGACTGCAAGTAGAAGGCTTCGAGTAGAAGGCTGCAAGTAGAAGGCTTCGAGTAGGCTTCAAGTAGAAGGCTGCAAGTAGGCTACTACATTCTCCCCCTCTCAGCGAAGGTCTCGAAAATAGTTATAAATGCCTTTGCTGAGAAAACTGTTTGGCGTTGGAAGTTGAGCGGTTTGACTATTGGTTTTCTGGTAATAAACAAATATTGGTGGGGGGTTATTCAAATGATAGGTCTATTTCGCGGCCACCATTTGCTTTTACTGGAATCATTTGCGGAAGAGACGGTGGAGCTGGAGCTACTGCGGCTAGGAGCGAGGAGAAGTGTCCCAATGATACATTGCGGCGTCTTGATGGCTTGTTGAGTGCTTAGATGGATATAGAAGGGTATTTTTGTTTTCTGTTTGAGTTGTATATCTAAACTTGGTAAAGTATCTAACCTTTCGAAGTAGAAGTCTAAACTTGGTGAAGCAAAAAGTATGATCTGTCGATGTTGAAGTCTGAGATGTCGATGTGGAAGTCTGAGCTTGCAAAGTAGAAGTCTGAGCTTAGTAAAGTAGAAGCCTAAGTTGTTGAGGTAGAAGGTTGATCTATCGAGGTAGAAGGCTGATCTGAAGTAGAAGTCTGAACTGTCGAGGTAGAAGGTTGATCTGAAGTAGAAGTCTGAATTGCCAAGGTAGAAGGCTGATCTTAAGTAAAAGTCTAAACTGTCGAGGTAGAAGGCTGATCTGAAGTAGAAGTCTGAACTGCCAAGGTAGAAGGTTGATCTGAAGTAGAAGTCTGAACTGGCAAGGTAAAAGGCTAATCTGAAGTAGAAGTCTGAACTGTCGAGGTAGAAGGCTGATCTGAAGTAGAAGTCTGAACGGTCAAGGAAGAAGGCAGATCTGAAGTAAAAGTTTAAACTGTTGAGGTAGAAGGCTGATCTGAAGTAGAAGTCTAAACTGTCAAGGTAGAAGACTGATCTGTAGTGGAAGTCTAAATTGGCGAGGTAGAAGGCTGATCTGAAGTAGAAATCTGAACTGCCGAGGTAGAAGGCTGATCTAAAGTAGAAGTCTGAACTATCGAGGTAGAAGGCTATCTAAAGTAAAAGTCTAAAATGCTGAGGTAGAAGGCTGATCTGAAGTAGAAGTCTAAACTAGCGAGGTAGAAGGCTGATCTGAAGTAGAAGTCTGAACTGCCAAGGTAGAAGGCTGATCTGAAGTAGATGTCTGAACTGACGAGGTAGAAGGCTGATCTGAAGTAGAAGTCTGAACTGCCGAGGTAGAAGGCTAATCTGAAGTAGAAGTCTGAACTGGCGAGGTAGAAGGCTGATTTGAAGTAGAAGTCTGAACTGCCGAGGTAGAAGGCAAATCTGAAGTAGAAGTCTGAACTATCGAGGTAGAAGGCCGATCTGATTGAAGTAAAAGTTTGATCTGTTTGAAGTAGAAGATTGATTTGTTTGAGTAGGCTTTGACACCTTTGAGCTGGCTGTTGAAGGTAGAAGTCTGATCTGGTTGAAGTAAAAGTTTGATCTGTTTTGAAGTAGAAGTTTGGTTTGTTTGAGTAGGCTTTGACACCTTTGAGTAGGCTGTCGAAGGTAGAAGTCTGATCTGCTTGAATTAAAAGTTTGATCTATTTTGAAGTAAAAGTTTGATTTGTTTGAGAAGGCTTCGACACCTTCGAGTAGGTTGTCGAAGGTAGAAGTCTGATCTGCTTGAAGTAAAAGTTTGATCTATTTTGAAGTAGAAGTTTGGTTTGTTTGAGTAGGCTTCGACACCTTTGAGTAGGCTGTCGAAGGTAGAAGTCTGATCTGCTTGAATTAAAAGTTTGATCTGTTTTGAAGTAGAAGTTTGATTTGTTTGAGTAGGCTTCAACAACTTCGAGTAGGTTGTCGAAGGTAGAAGTCTGATCTGTTTGAAGTAGAAGTTTGATTTGTTTTGAAGTAGAAGTTTGATTTGTTTGAGTAGGCTTCGACACCTTCGAGTAGGCTGTCAAAGGTAGAAGTCTGATCTGTTTAAAGTTAAAGTTTGATCTATTTTGAAGTAGAAGTCTGATTTGTTTGAGTAGGCTTCGAATCCTTCGAGTAGGCTGTCGAAGGTAGAAGTCTGATCTGTTTGATTGACTGTAGAGTGATCGAAGTCTGGAGAGTATCAGAGATATATAGATCAAACTTTGAATGTTCTGCTGGACATCGAAGGTCAAAGCCACAACGATGATGAAATTTAGAACAACTTCAAGGTCGCCCCTGAGTATCAGTCGGGCCGAGGGGACGTGATACCTAGAGGAAACCCAAAAATTAACTGATCGCCTCCAACGAATTCCCGAGGGTCCGGTCGTTCGGCCATCCTTGTCCCTCGAGTTTGCTCGAATATTGGAAACTTGAGCAATTCAAGGCCGCCCCCAAGTATCAGTCGGTGTAAGGGTGGACGTGATACCCGGGGTAAACCATGAAAAGGACTAGACTTCGACAGTTTCAGAGCCTGGACGAAGTATATCTGATCACCCCCAATGCATCCCTGAGGGTCTGGTCTTTCGACCTTCCTTGCCCCTCGAGTTTGCTCAAAATTGGAGATTTGAGCAATTTAAGGTCGCCTCCAAGTATCAGTCGGGGCGAGGGTGGACATGATACCTAGGTTCATCCAGGAAGAGGACTTGACTTCAAAGGCTTAAGCCACAGCGAAGTATATCTGGACTTCGAAGGCCTAAGCCACAACGAAGTATATATGGACTTTGAATGCCTAAACCACAACGAAGTATATCTGAACTTCGAAGGCCTGAGCCACAATGAAGTATATCTGGACTTCGAAGGCTTAAACCACAACGAAGTATATCTGGACTTCAAAGGCCTAAGCCACAACGAAGTATATCTGGACTTCGAAGACCTAAGCCACAGTGAAGTATATCTGGAGGTTTGAAAAATCCTGAGGTCGCCCCCGAGTATCAGTCGGGTCGTAGGGTTGACAAGATACTCAGGCTTAACCAAGAAATTCACTGAAAATAGGAGATGAAGTTGGGGTAGAAAAACTGTGTTTTGATTATTCTGTGTTGTGAAAGAAGGCTATTTGGGCGGCCACTCCCGTCAACGGAGTTCTCGGCATGGATAGAATCTAGAACGGAGGATGGGTGACATTGAGGATAATCTACTGAAGTTGAAAATAAAAGTAGGGGAAGATGAGAAGGTGACTGGTAGGGTGGGAAGCACAGACGTCACCAAATGTAGGGGCCTGAGTTCTTTCGGGGGGGGGGGGGGGGGGAAGTCGGCTCTTACACCACGGGGATTATCCTTAATCGGAGGATTCAAGCATATAATCTAGAATGCAGAAAATCAATAGACAATATACTTGTGTAGAGGCCCGAATGTGGCGCTCTACGACCTCCGAATGAGGATTTTTAAGAGAGATCATATTACTGATGAGTAATTAAAGGTTTGAGTACTGGCTTTTACAGGGTGGTCAAAGGTAAAATACAAGAGCTCAGAGGGGAGACCTCCCAACCTCTACTTGGTTTCCCATCTCTCCTATTTATAGAAGTATAGGAAGCTGAGTCACCAAGTGTGGGTCAGGTTACATGATTACTGTCAGGATATTCTGGAGCAAGTATGGACGTCGGACATGTCTGTACTGACAAGGGTATGGGTGCCAACCATGTCTGATGTGATAGCTGCCTGTCCCGTCATACTTCGGCCATGTGCAACTATGGTCGAAGTGTTTCTGCTGCGATGTGTAGAGTCTATTCTCTAAGCTTCGAGTAGAAGGTAATAAGTAGAAGGCTGCAAGTAGAAGGCTGCAAGTTGAAGGCTTCGAGTAGAAGTAGAAGGCCTTGAGTAGAAGTTGGCTTTGAGTAGAAGGCTGCAAGTAGAAGGCTTCGAGTAGAAGGCTGCAAGTAGAAGGCTTCGAGTAGGCTTCGAGTAGAAGGCTGCGAGTAGGCTACTACATTTAGCGTCGCATATATTATTACTAGTCTGGATTTCAATTCTCGGTTGCCACTCACCCTAGACTATCCTAGTATACATTGCTGATAGGACAAGCTTCTCACCACTCTACATATATCGGTGAACTTTGGAGCCCAATCCTAGGGTACCTAATCCATTGGCGCTGGCAAACTAACAAAACTATAGTCAAATATAATAACTAAGAAAGACAGCCTTATTTCACTCGATGTAAGTAGGTCTTATAGTATCCCTCATGCAATGTAAAGTAAAGAGAATTCCTTTTAATTAAAACCCACTAGTTTGTCAACCTTGGATTGATCACCAAATTCCCAAGGTGAATTTTTATTTCATTTTTATAAATCCAAAAGGTAAGATCCACCAGGATGTCGCAATCAGTAATAAAGGAAGTTGGTTGATATCGACCAACAATTGAGTGAACAGATGATACCACCAAAAGCAGAGACAACTATAAAGTAAAATAGACAAGTAATTACTAGTTGTTTGATGGGTAAGATAATAATAAATCCTAGAAACCTAGAGGCCCTCCCTCATAGACCAATAAATAGGAGATGGAGGACCAAAGGAGAGGTAGAGATAGCTCAACCAAATCTCAAATAAGCCCTTATATAAAAAGATACTCAGATATATATACATACCATTATACTTCTAAATCATCAGAGGAGGTCATGAGAAGTCCTCTTGATAGGAACACGCGTATATATTAACTGTACCCCTTTTCTAAGTCTTCATTTATAATTATCATCGTTTCGTTGTAAGGTCGATTCTGGACGTCCTAGAATTATGCCCTTACAATTGACGATGTTTGTATTTAGCAGCCCACACCACACAAAGCCATACTTCTTCAAATAAATTAAAAAATGACATGGTACCCACTCTTCCTTCTACTTCAATGATAGTCGGGGGTAATATGAAAGAAGACGGTAATGCCTAGTTGGCTCATATGCATGACTTATTCATCCAACTTGAAAATTGAGATGCTCAGCAACTTCACCTCGAAAGTGATGTGCATCCCAAAGAGCTCCAGGAAGAATGCGATTGATGAAAAAAAGACATTAGTCAATACACCAGAGACATAGATGACCTGCATCGTGCAGTCCGTACTCTTCAAGATACTCAACAAGTCAAGTATCCTCACTACCCCAACGGAATGGCCAACTCTATGATTTCTGTCTGAGATTGGTTGGGGCCAACTCCTCTAGTCCAGCCCATACATATCCAACTTAAACCACCTTCTACCGCGTCTCTCCATTTGGGAGAGATTACCTCCAAAGGATCTAGTTGGTCCACTCTTGGCACTAGTGAAGAAAGATAGCGGAAATCTACAAAAGACTGATTGGGCGAGCGTACCGTAAGGCATCGACTACAGCGCGAATATCCCATTGAAGGATCACCGCCTCGATCAATGTATGTCACTCAAAGTGAACTCAAGGGAAAAATCTGCGAACCCATTCACATCAGCTCAACTCCAATTCCAACTTTATGGAGTCACCTCAACAACCCCATCTGTAAAGAGCTCCTCCCTATTGAGGTCCCACCAAACTTTACATACCCAAAATTTTTAAGTACAAGAATACTGACCTAGAATCTCACATCCTCGAGTTCCAAAATTCCATATGTCTTCATGCCACGTCCGACCACATCTTATGTTGAGTTTTCCCATCTTGCCTATCCGACAGTCATTTAAAATGGTACAATAGCTTGCCTAATGGCTTGATACACAACTTCGAAGACCTCTCCAAACTCTTCATCGCCAACTTTGCACATAACAAAGATAGAGAAGAACAAGTTGACTCTTTGTTCAACATCAGGCTGTCTCCGGGTAAAACCTTCGAGTTTTTTTACCAATTATTTCCTTAATGAATCCAGAAAAGTCGAAAACTTTGAGTCTGCCAACGCCGTCCTTGCATATTCCAACACACTCCCAGACAACGGCAGAGTCAAAGAATATATTATACTACATAAGCCCTCACCATTCGAAGAAATGCTTATCAAAGCTAACGGGTACATCGACTTAGAATAAATAAAAGTAAACAACTGACAAGCGCTCCTACTCTTGTCTCTCCCCATAAAACCCAAGACCCTGATCGCCCTAGTCCATATCGACAAATAGTCATGAATGCGACCAAATCAGGATCTATAGGTTGACCAGACGCACTGGAGACTTCCCCTTCCTGTCCTGCCAAAGCTCAAGGTTAAACTCGCACAATTATTTCACCGTGTCAAAGCCGAACCAATCTGGAGAGCCCCCAAAAGAGTCCTACTGCCTAAACCACAAATGCAAAAATCATTCTACAGAAAGATGTTATTCCCTTAAAAAATCGTTAGAACTCATTTTAAAGCTGACAGAATGCACGAGTATATTGTCGACATGCCGGGTTACCTCGATGAATCATACCTTAAGCCCCAACAAACAAAACTTGATGGGGACAAAGAGCTACACATATATTAAGCCTATATGATTTAAGTTAATAATATCGATATTGGCCACACTACCAGTAAGAGAAAGAGAATAGAAGACTGTGTTAATTTGACATACAAGCAAAAACTGCTCACCCTTCTACCTGAGTCAAGCCAACATTCTCGACCAGTGGGTATCTCTTTCGTCAGATATGATGTTTCACATGTTCGTTTCGTACATTCTAACCCACCTAGTCATCACACTCAAAGACAAAAATATTAACTTACACACAATATTGGTCGATACAGGAAGCGTAGCAGACATACTTTTCTACACTGCAATTTGACCCATGAAAATGGAAGATCGTATTACTCCCACCAATGTTGAACTTAAAGGCTTCAATGGTTCTACCAAGGCATCCGCGAAAAGATTAAGTATTTCCCGTCACCGTAGGACCGATCGTTTTTCAAGTCAATTGTCTTATAGTCGACAAAAAATTAGAGTACTTAGGGATTGTTGGCCAAGAATTGCTACACACGAAGAAAGCTATCTCATCTAGTTATAACCATAAACATTTCAATTCACTATAAAAGATGGTATTTACGATATGAAAGAATCGCAATGAATAGCACGTTCATATGAACACCCCGAGATCAAAATAACTCGTAAATTGGTGAAAGCCTAACAATTATAGAACATTGGGGAAACTCACAACCTCGAAGATAATATTGAGCAAACCTCAATAGAACTAGTTACCAATGTAGAGTTAGATGGGGCAACACGCGGTGCCTATTTCGGCACACTCCTAAATAACGATGAAAAAACCAAACTCATCGGTTTCTTCAAAATCAACAAAGATGTATTCGTATGGAACGTAACCGATATGCCTGGCATCGACCCAAGCCTTGTATGTCATAAACTTGATCTGCTTGGCAATGCTACAGCCATAAAACAAAAAAAAGGAATCTCTCTCCCATGTTACGCGATACCGTAAACGCCGAGATCGACAAACTCCTAGGTACAGGATTAATTTGTGAATTTAAATCCCCCAAGTGGATCTCCAATATTGTGGCGGTCCCAAGGAAAAATGGCAAGATCTACGTCTATATTGACTTTACTGATCCTAACACATGTACACCTAAAGACAGTTTCACGCTACCAAAAATTGAGACCATACTCAATTTAACAGCAGGACATGAAAGGCTATCTATGATAGATGCTACCTCATGCTACAATCAGGAAAAAATAGCTTTTATAATAGAACTAATACTATATTTCTTTAATGCCATGCTATTCGGACTGAAAAATGCAGGAGCAACATACCAGCGGCTCGTAACAAAAATGCTTAAACCCCTACTCGGAACCACGGTCGAAGTATATACTGATGACTTACTATGAGAAAGTGCGAAGAAGGGGTCACACATAGAAGATATAACACAAGTCTTCCAGATACTTTGATCATACTACATGCGACTAAACCCAGACAAGTGCCAGTTTGGCAAATCCTTTGGTAAATTATTGGGATATTTGATTAGCCATTGAGGAATAGAAGTCGACCCTCAGCTAATCCTAGCTCTCATCAACATGCCCTCCCCTCGCACCAATAGAGATGTACAGAAGATAGCAAGAAAGATAGCTGCAATAAATCGTTTCATCTTAAAATCATCCTAACGGTGTAAATGGCTCTTTGCCCACCTCAAAGTTGAGCCATTCAGAAACTATAACAAGAAGAACAGAGACCGTGACTAGACCCCAAAATGCTAACTAGCATTCCAAGAATTAAACATATTCCTAGGTCGACCCCCATTCATGAGCACATCAGTGGAGGCTGAAACACAATCGCTCTACTTAGCAGCTACCGAGGAGTAAATAAGCTCTGTCTATATTAGGATTGATAATAACATATGAAAACCCATTTATTTCATTAGAAAAATCCTCACCCATGCCTAAATTTGCTACACGAAGCTAGAGAAACTGATGCTCACCCTTGTTTACACCTCACGGAAGCTGAAACCAAATTTGTAGGCCCACATGACCAAAATCATCATGAACTACCCTTTCCGTGAAGTCCTAACCAAAAAGGAGAAGTCAAGATGAGTACAACATTGGTCTGTTTTTCTAGGCGAGCATGATATTTCTATAGAGACAAAGGTCTCAAAAAAAGGGCAAGCCGTAACAGTTTTTTTGTCTAATTTTTCAGTCGAAGGCCCCTATTGGGAAGAGCATAATGATGAAATCCCTGATGATTGACTCACTCCCCTCAATCCATGGAACTAGTACATCTGATGGCGGCTATTCACATATGGATTTGTGGGAACAAATAGATCAAGAATCAGAATAGTGCTGGTCACCGCCTCAAATGACCGAATCGAGAAGGTACTCAAATTAGGTTTAGAATGTACAAAGAGCAAAACTGAATACGAAGCCTTAATACATGGGCTCGACATGGCTCAGCCTCAGTGCCCCTAAACTTTCTATTTTTACTAATATTATAGAAGTTAATACTATTTTACCTCTGCAGCAATTATCGATAGCAGAGATTAATAGAAATAAACTGGCAGTAGCTACAAGATGATCTGTGGGTACCGAAGTGATGATCAGTAGATGCTGAGTCAAAGACTAGGTCTCTATCTTTAAGATGTTTTGCCGTACAACCCTTTGCAAATAGTTAATTATTGCGTTGCCTCCAGGATAAAACAGTAGAGTGGGAACTTCTCTTGCAAGGAAGAAAAACCTTCGTATGATTTGCACTTTTAATTAGTTTACTCGGATTCTAGACTCATGATTATATTAAAGAAAATAGATGAAGTGTGTATTCGATGGATTGATAAAACTGAGGTACAGTTTCTCTTTATATAGAGCAAGTTCAAAATGGTTACAATAGTTAATTGTAGGACATGTCATCACAAATGTTCGAAACGGAAGTGAAACGTTTAAGACTTAAATACGAAACAGTTACGTTTGAGGAATTCAAAAAATGAAAATGTTCAATTTGAATATGCTCGGTTCAAATTTGGTCTCCTGGGAACTCCAGGTCGAAATAGACTCAGTTCAATTTTGGTCTTCTGGGAACTCCAGTTCAAATTAGGTCTTCTGGGAACTTCATTTCGAAATAGACTTAGTTCGAATTTGGTCTTCTGAGAACTCCAGTTTGAAATAGACTCAGTTCAAATTTTGTCTAGGTCGAATAGAATTGGTTTTTAACAAAATCAATTCTTTCATAGAGGACCAAGTCCGAGGTCCAAGCCCATGAGCCAAATAAAGTTTTAAACCCATTTTTTCGGCCTGCCCAGCATAGAGAATAAAGAACCTAGGCTATTTGAAGGAAACAAACTACTCTTCCAAGCAATGCTGGACTAAAGAAGCCATTTATAGTTTTGGAGATATAAAACCCAACAATCCCCCACTATATCGAGAAAACATATCCGAGTAGAAAATCTAAAGCAGTGCATAAGTAGAGGTGTCTTTCGACTTGAACCTTTACATAGTGAATATACTTTTTAAGTACTAGAAATTATAGTGACATTGGTCTTAAACTCTAATTCTAGAAGGTACAACTAAGGCACACCACACATAACTTTTATAGTACAAAGTTTTAAAATATTAGCGTTATACATCTTAAACTCTTCTGGCTAGGGCCTTTTGTCTGTTGGCTTTCAGTTTCTGGTCCCTGAAAAATTACTCATGATAAAATGTATAAAAGCTTACTTTGCCGCTGGAAGTATTTCTTTGGTATAATAAGAAGGGTAGCGAGGAATTATTTATATGTTATACGGTTGGAACTACGTACATATTAAGCGCTTAGGTGTGAAGGGTTCGCGCCATAGTCTGATATGGGGTGAAAAAGACTACGTACATAAAGGAAAGATGTAAAGTTAGTATCAAATTTATTGCGTAGATACACTCTTTTATGGAAAGAACCACAAGGATTACCGACATTGAAACTTTTACTTGTTTGTAAAGGTTCAAGAAATATAAAATAGAACTGTTCCAAATGTTGGTTAGACAGTCTAGTATCATAGTTTGTCAAGTATTTCTTGCATGTGATATACCAATTTTTTGTTCTCTCTTACTTCCAGACGTGTTGAGCTCCACATACCCATTTTGGTAGCTGTGACACTACCTAGAAAATGGAAAGATGTGGAATTCTATTTTGCTAGTTATATCAAAAAAGTGTTGTATAATCTATGAAAGTGCAAAGGATGTATACATTTTTTTCCCATGTTTACCGAGTTAATGTGAAGTTGATGGATTACTATCCTGTCACACTATTTATTAACACATTTTTGTTTAGCCTTTTTTCGAACCTCATTATAGAAACCAAGTATTATTAACTAGAAAGACTCTATAAGTTGTAAGTATTGTATCCAAGTACGTCTAATTTGGAGTATCTAGCCGACACTAAGAAGTTTAGATTTACCCTTGTAGCTGACACTAAAGATGTTTAATTTGTATGCTTTTAAAAGTTTACAAATTGATCCAGATTAGTAAAAACACACAAAGGCACTCAAAGGTTTAAAGTATTCTGGCAGTGAAACATCCGAGACCCTTCTTTATGGTTGCTTTATTAGTTTTTGTGTGCATTGGTTAAGTTTACTAGTGATTTAGCCCTGTAATTTAAATAATGAAATGATTAAGTTCAAACACATTGTATTGAATGAAAGTAATATAATTTTTGTAGAATATGGTGGTGGCCCTGTAGAGAGGAGAACATGGTAGTGAATTGACAATATTTGATTTTTAATTTTTTTTTGTATTTTTTAAGGTATTGACGTCATTTTAAAAATGTCATTGTTGATATATAAAAATTCTACCGCGTCACATCAAATATGACGTTAAAAGATTTCAACTATGTCATTTTTTAATGACGTTATTTAGTGACGTCAATAGAATACATTAGCCGGCCGTCTACCGGAATTTGTTTCAATAACAACATTTTTTGAAACCCCATAAACGTCACTTAATTAATAACGTTAGTGCCTATCTTTCCTCGTCACTTATTTAATGACGTTGTTATTCCCTACCTTTCCACGTCATCGCCTTCGACGTCATTTTTACAAATGACGCTAAATCCCTTTTACGTTATTTTTTTAATGACGTAAAAACCCATATTTGTTGTAGTACATGCTGATATGCACGATTAGTTAAAGCTAACACCAGTTCTCGAGGCCTATGTTCATAGCCACCATCGACCAGTACTAAGGTCTTATTCCAGTGTCTACCGTTGGTACTCATGTCATAGAACTACTGACGTCTACTATCACATTTTTAATAGTTTGTGATTTTCCACAGGCTACAAACTATTTTATAATAAGCAACAATATTGAACAAAGAAACAGTCGACTGCCTAGCTCAAACCAAGTCCATGCTTAACACTTTGATTACCCACATCATTTCATAAAAATTGTCGTTCTGTTGGCAAGGTTTTACATCAAAGAAGTTCCCAACTTCCTTCACCAAATTACTTAAAGGGATCATCATCCCGAGCCTCAGTTGGCCGAGAAATACTAGCACACCAGAATCGATGTGATCACGATGATCCCCGTCATGGAGCGTAATAGTAACCCGCAAAATTATGTAGTATTTATCTCAATGCAACCACAATTTATTTTCATGGAAAGTCTCCACAGGTACTTCCTCGCCTTCATCTGTGCCATCTTCCCCCTCCTCCTCGATCATCATCCTCAGTGGTCGTGAACTACCCTCCCCGAATGCTCTTGCAATGGGGGTTGTGTCAGTAATATCATCCGTCGACATATCTTTATCACTATCGAATGGATCACACTGGCCAGATGGCGGCAGCTCACTAATGTTTAAGTCTTTAATGTCAAAGTCTAGCAACCCATTAATAGGCTTCCGGGTATGCATTTACCTACAAAATAGAATGAAGGGTCGGTTAGGTCGATCCCGACAATGAGATATTTAGGGTCAGTCTACTTTTAAGAACGTCGCACCCAGGATACTCCATGACGTTTTCTTTGTAAAAAGCAATGGTATGATTGTTCATCTCAGCGACCTCTAAAAAATATTAGCTCGATACCACCCATCACAGAATAATAATCAGTTAACTTTGGAATCAAGCGATCATACCACATTCCTTACAAACCCTAACAAGTTACAAGATTTCATGAGGTACTTCTTCATTTCCAAGATCCACCGTTAATGGTGGACCGTAGACTATAATTCAAGTTCGTCTTACATAGTCGCAAGGACACCTTTAATCGAAAAAACACATAACAGAAATAGAGTGAGAGAGAAAGAGACTTACCAATGTCAATACAAGTTTTCACAACGGGGTTCAAACATATTAAACCTTTTTCTCGCTCGGCAATAGCATGGAAACGCTCATCACAAGTTTACAAAGATAATGAGTCAAGAAAGTTTTTCGCATTCTCTAAGGAAATTAAAGGGTGGTAGGTTAACAGGAAATCATGGCAAACGTTGGCAGTTATCATTGCCTCATCGCTATCTCTCTCTCTCTCACTCACACACTATCTCTCTCTCTCTCTCTTCAGTTATTAAATTTAAAATACCCACCCTCAACATTTTTTTGCGCCTTTGCTTGGCCATCTTCAATTTCTCTATCCTCTTATATTTTTTATGTTTCCCTACATTTACCAACCTAACCACCTCACCCTTTAACCTCTCTATAAGGCCTCTCTCAATCAAATCTCTCCTCCCCAATTCTAATACCATGTAATTATTGAAATACCCTAGCGAATCTTTGAAGGCAAACCCATCAAAACATGGATCAGCACTTCCCTTGGCAACGTTCTTCTCATAAACATTAACCCTAAACATAATAAGATATCAACATAAGAAACTACTTGTTCACCTCATATTATGCCTACTTACACCTACTACACTGTCACACTTCCAACAGTCGACCTATAGTCGATCATTATGAGCACGATCCTGGCCCACATCCCTAGCATCACTCACAATCATTACATATCCGCCATTTTCTCCCAAGGTCTACTTCAAGAAAACTACCTTCTTACACAAAGGACCTAGAGATAACAATAGCCTACATAACTTATGTAGGCATACCTAGACGTATTTGATCTTATGTGAAAATGTACTATATCTTATATCACTTTTCCATCCATCGTCCATATGACATTACTCGCCCAATTGGTCGAGACAAGATCGCTCATTAAATCTAGCAAATCGATAATAAATATAAGGAAACATTTGCCAAAACAATACTGTCAAAACATTTTCTTTCATTCCAAATAGCCTGAAGGCAACATTATAGACACATACCCATAAAAAACAAAGAGATAACATACAATAAAGCAAAAATACTAATCGATTTATAAACAGACGTCTTAAAAGACCCGCAAGCGCATGGTGTACCGTTGATTACAATAGAAAGCGGGGTCGTATCCTAAGAGACTTGTGGTACGAATTATGTTTCGAGCTACAAATTTTATCCAATAAGAATGAGTTTTGGGTTTTTCTAAGTAAAGAAAAGAAAATGCTATAAAATATGAGGTGTATGAGTCGGGGTAAGAACCAAAGCTTAGATTCTACTCTGCCTTTTGTAACCATTAGATAGCATAAATAATTAAAGTAAATTATGAGTTCCCGTATCGCATATCCTTAGTCGGGCATAAGCAATACATCAAAAGATACAAGAGATTTAGTTATTGGAAACTACCCATAAACCAACTTACCCAACCATGGTCCAGTTGATAAGTATGGATTATTTTATCTTCTCCATGTTCCTAACCTATCTGGTTATGGTCCAACATGATGGTTATATAGATTCATTATTCCTCCTAATCCTAAATATGATCAAGCATAGGATGAAGGAATACAAATATGCAATATTCTGGGATAAAGAGAAAGTAATTACTCTAACTAAGATACATAATCTACACTAAGGCTACTTTGGGTAGAGCTTTCTCTAGCCTTGGCTAAGAAGATTAGCTACTCATCCATTTTATCAATGTCATACTACTATTACTATGATAAAAGTAAAAGACAATAACATAAGAGAAATAATATCCTTTATTACTTTAAACTTTGATATTACACTCTTCAAGATGATCCCTCATAGGTGGGATTCTCCTCCCATTTATAGAGTATAGGAAGGGTTACAAAATATCACCATTAATATAAAATCCCCAAGAGAATGCCTAAAATCATGCATATATATTTCAACTCATGAGAATAATATATATATTTAATTATCTTCAATGGGCTTCCATGCATGGGCCTTTGGTTGACAACTTTAAATGAGAATCATTACTGGAGTGCATCACCCTTGTTCTTCGTTAAAAACCAGAAAAATGTTTGACTTGTTTATCATGTGATCGATTTCTGTAAATACAAACAAAAATACTATTAGTGTCACATTTATTTAATAAATGACTAGGTAGAAATAAATTTAAGAGTTGTACACGTAAATATTATGTATCTATCAAATACCCCCAAACTTATATTTTTCTAGTCCTCGAGCAAAAATAACAAAAAACATTTTCACATGTCACGCCGCTGCATTTAGCATATGCAACAAGCCATTAAACCCACAGGTTTAGCCTGGTGGACGAGTATTATCTCGTGAGGGTTTGCAGTGACTATACCAACTAAAGTCAATAATAATATTTTAAACAATTCTAAAATACATATAACTCATTTCCTGTGAACTTATCCTTACTTAGTTGTGACAAAAATATTCCAATGAAAAAATCCTTAAACTTGTTATTTTCCTAAGTATACCAAAGAATAATTTAAGCTTATCCGAAACTAGAGGTACTACCTCAAGATTAGAAAGAGATTCAAGTATTTTGCTTTAGCTATATTTGAGTGTACAATAAAATTAGTTTTATCGCCTAATACGTTGTCTAGAATAATTTATTCAGTTTTTGGTAGTCTAGATCTTACTGAAATAAATTCAACGACCAGTTTGACTAGTGCCTTAGTCAATTCGTGTTCCTAGAATTTTACTTTTTTTTTTGCAAGCCTTTTCTTTTAAGTACCTTTTTTCTTAGTGATGCCTCCGTAACAAGGAGTTTTTGGTTAGAAATCCCTACCAGTTGGCTAAGGTTGCCAGGGTGTAGTGCCCTATCATGACCTAGACTCAGGATTTTCACAAGTAACATTTTCTTATGCTCCTTTTACATAGTTTATGGTCAAACTTGAGATTTGTGATAATTTTTCCTCTTTCAGTTCTTAATCATGCGAGTAGCCTTGTAGCGTGAAAGTTTTTAGAGCATATTTAGCCTATTTTTTATTTTTTTCTTAGGAATAAACTTATTCTTAGGCAGTTGTCACCCTTGTAGCAAACTATTCCTAACATAAATGCTAAATTTCAATTATACTGAGCAAAAATCTATTGAAGGTATTAATTGTAAAACTACAATGAAGTGCACGCTTCCAAAATATACCAAGTTAACTTGAATTAGTCGCTAATAAAAAGATAGTACATGTAAATAAAGATATTTCAAAATATTTTAGTGTATCTTGGTACAATTTTAAAATTTAGGTTTTTCTATAATATTTATGTCAAGGTAAAATCAGTTTAACTATTTAGAAATTCGTCAAAAATATATCATAAATTGTCAAAGTGCCATTATTTCGCATTTTCTTCAAAAAACATAACAAGAAATGGTTTCCTACCCCCAAACTTAAATCAAGCATTACCATCAATGCTGGAGAACAAGAAAATAAATGGAAAAAGAAAGTTAAAATGTCTCACCTGAATATGTTAAGGGTTGCCTCCCAGGAAGCGTTAACTTTATTGTCTTCAGCCAGACAAATGTACCCCCATAATTAAATGATTTATAATGGTACTATAGGGGTATATAATATCAATTCTAATATACTGGATCATTTAGAAATGTTATCTCTTCATCAAAAGTGTAGAACTCTAAGTACGATTTTAATCGCTGCCCATTGACCATAAAAATATTTTCGTTCTTAGGATCTTCCACCTCTACAGCTCTATGAGGATAAATAGTTATAACTACAAAAGGGTCGTACCAACGAGAATATAATTTCCTAGGAAATAAACGTAGCCGTGAATTATAGAGTAACACTTTCTGATTAGGCTCAAAAGTTTTGCGAACAATCGACTTATCATAAAAAGTTATAGTTCGTTCTTTATAATTTTTTGCATTTTCATAAGCCTCGCGATGAACTTTGTCAAGTTCAAAAAGTTGAAGTTTTCTATGTGATCCGGCTTTATCCATTTCAAAGTTGTAGGCCTTTGTAGCCTAGAGAGCCTTGTGTTTCAATTTCACAGGTAAGTGGCAAGCCTTCCCAAAGATAAGTCTACAGGGTGACATACCAATCGGGGTTTTATAAGCTGTTCAATATGCCCAAAGGGCATCATCAAGATGATCAGACTAATCTTTACGATCGGTTCGAACAGTTTTTTCTAAAATTCTTTTGATCTCCCGGTTGGATACTTCGACTTGACCACTTGTTTGTAGATGATAAGGTGTGGCAATTTTATGAATGATAGAGTAAGCTTTCAAAATATTTTAAAAGACACGGTCACAAAAATGTTTACCACCATCACAAATAATTGCCCGAGGCATGCCAAAATGATTCAAAATAGTTTTTAATAATTTTACCACGGGCTTATGGTCATTCGTTTGACGGCACCCCCTCAGCCCATTTTGAAGCATAATCGATTGCAGCTAGAATGTAAAGGAAACCGCAAGAAGAAGAAAATGGGCCTATAAAGACAATGCCCCAAACATCAAATAGTTCAATAATAAGGATGTTGTTCAAGGGCATCATGTTTCGATGAGAAATATTCCCGGTCCTCTAGTACCTATCACATTTAGAACAAAAGGTATGTGCATCCCAAAAAAGGGTAGGCCAATAAAGACCAGATTGAAGGACTTTTGCAACAGTTTTCTTGGTCTCAAAATGTCCTCCGCAAGTTACGGTATGGCAAAATGTGAGTACACAAGGAAACTTATCATTTGGGATGTATCTCCTTATCACTTGGTCGGAACAAAACTTATAAAGATAAGGATCATCCCAACTAAAATATCTAACCTCGTGCAAGAATTTGGTTCTATCTTACTTTAACCAATGGGCAGGTAATCATTGCGTAGCAAGATAATTGGCAATATTGGTATACCAAGGCAGCTGTGAGATAGCCATGAGCTTCTCATCAGGAAATGTCTCTAAGATAGGGAAAAAATCTTCAACACCCTTAGTGAGAATTTGAGATAGATGATCGGCAACCACATTCTCATTACCTTTCTTATCTAGAATTTTGATATCAAGTTCTTGTAACAAAAGAATCCATCTGATTAACCGAGGCTTAGAGTCTTTTTTAGATTGTAAATACTTTAAGGCCGCATGGTCGGTATAAATAATGATTTGGATCCAGTAAGGTATGATCGAAATTTTTTCAAGGAAAACACAATGGCTAATAACTCCTTCTCTGTGGTGGAGTAATTTAATTGTGCGACATTGAGCGTGTAACTAGCATAGTAAATAATATGAGGCTTATTATCTACTTTTTGCCATAAAACCGCTCCAACAGCATAATCTGAGGCGTCGCACATGAGCTCGAAGGGAAGTTCCCAATTAGGAAGTTGGATGACAGGGGTTAAAGTTAATAAAATTTTGAGCTTCTCAAAAGCTCCTGAACATGCATCATCAAAGTTGAAATTAGTGTCCTTAGCAAGTAAATTGCACAAGGGCTGGGAAATTTTACTAAAATCTTTGATGAACCGGCGATAAAACGCAGTATGCCCCAAAAATGATCGAATGGCCTTAACCGTCCGAGGTGGAGGTAAAGAAGAAATATGCCAATCTTGGCCTTATCGACTTCAATCCCTTTGTTGGAGATAATATGTCCAAGAACAATCCCTTGTGCCACCATGAAGTAACACTTTTCCCAGTTTAACACCAAATTGGTTTATGTACATCGTTCTAGCACAAGCTCTAAATGGTGTAAACATTCGTCAAAAGATGATTCATACACAGAGAAGTTATCCATAAATATTTCAAGAAACTTATCAACCATATCATAAAATATTCTCATCATACAACGCTGGAATGTAGCGGGTGCATTTGACAACCCAAATGGCATACGTCGATAGCCTTATGTCCCGTAGGGACATGTGAAATTTATCTTCTCTTGATCTTATGGGGTAATGGAGATCTGATTATATCCAGAATAACCGTCAAGAAAATAGTAATGACTTTTTCCGGCTAAGCGTTCAAGCATTTGATCAATGAAAGGAAGAGGAAAATAATATTTCCTTGTGACCGTGTTCAATTTCCTGTAGTTGATACATACACGCTTGAACGGGACTGACCCACTTACTATCCAAAATGTGGTATATGGTACCCGAGTCCAAAAGTTTGAGAACTTCCTTATTCACCACCTCCATCATGGTAGGATTCAACCTCCGTTGCATCTCGCGAGAATTTTTAGCACCTTCCTTGAGATTGATGCGATGCATGCAAACGGCTGGACTATTCCCTATCAAGTCTATAATAGACCACCCTAGGGCTGATTTGTGTCTTTCAAAGACACCCAACAATCTATTTTCTTGGTCAATATTGAGGTTGGAAGCTATGATCACTGGCAGAGTGTTAAAATCACCTAAGAAAGCATACTTTAAAGTCTTAGGTAATGGCTTGAGGTCTAACTTGGGTGTATTAACAATAGATGGAATAGGAAAAGTAGTGGACGATTCCAGAGGTTCAACATGAGGTCTCATTTGGACTTGTTAAAAATAGGTATTGAGTCGAGTAGAGCATTAAGCTCTTCAACTCTCGGATTTTCATCAAAGTCTTCACCAAAGTTCACAAGACATGATTCTAAGGGGTCCTCAAAAAATAATTTAGGGAGCGAGTTGTAAACTAGGGAGTCAATCATATTCAGCTCAGTCATGTCATCAGAATGAGAGACTTGAGTATTATTGTTAAAAGCAGTAAGCTTGATCTCAATGTCCCCCATTGATAGTTATAAGACCCCATTAAAGCAATTAATAATGGCATGAGCAATCGCAAGGAAAGGGTGACCCAATATGACGGGGATCTCACAGCTAGGATTATTTACATCTTCAGTGTCCAAAACAACAAAGTCCAAAGGAAAAATGAGAGTATCAACCTTGATAAGAATATCCTTAAGGATACCATGTGGGTATCGTATTGACTGGTCAGCCAATTAAAGTGCCATTCGGTTAGGTTCGAGTTCTCCAAGTCCTAATTCCTGATAGACCGAGTAAGATAAGACATTCACACTAGCCCCTAACTCGAGTAACGCCTTATCCACTTTGTGATCTCTAATTTTCCAAGGGATGGTTGGGCTTCCAGGATCTCGAAGCTTAGGAGGGGTTAATGTCTCAGTCAAGAAGACTTTCTTGTGCACATTGATAAAATTTTAAATTTAGAACGCAGTCCTCCAGTGTTGTGTGATCTTGCTAAGAAGGACAAAGTTTTGTCATCTGAGGTGCGAGCGGTGACCGGAGTCGACGACTGTTGCTCTTTTAGTACAGGTTAGTATCTCTGCTTCCAGCTTTTCTGCTATTGTATTAGTTTCTTGGAAACTGGTAGGTTGCATGTTTGAACTTTTTGGGTAGATTAATAACGTATTGGGTACGGCTAAGGGAGGAGGCCTGTTTGATAAAAAAAAAACTCTGAATAGATTTTTCCTGTATGTGTGGTAGATGCGCTCAAAAAACCCGAAATCCAGTAGTAAATTTGTTGTATCTTCCAGTAGTGAGGAATCATCATTGTCTGATAGGACTATGTATCATTCTGTGGTAATTGGTACTGTAACTGCTGATAATCTAGCTATTTCTACTGGGAGGGATGTGGGATTGTATGCGGAGAATGAAACTGGACAATTTTTTAAGTATCCTGAGAATGTAGACGTAGCAAAGAAATTTTAACAGTATAAAAAGAGTTTAGACGGAGAATGGGGGAATTATGTAATGAATGCTTGGTTGTGGTTTAGAACTCTTGTGATACTGAGTGGTAATGTAGAGCATTATCAGGTGCCATCTCTGGATTGGTGGAAGAGAAGTATGGATATAGGAAATGATATAGATATCGTTTATTATAATGGAACTGGCGCAGAGGTCGTAGAGGAAGGATTCCTCTATTATTTGAACCAGATCGCATATGGGTTGAGTATTCCCCTAACCTTTTTCCAAAAGGGGGTAATGAATGCACTAAAGAGTTGCCCTGGTCAATTAAATGGTAACATCTTTGAGATGATGAGAGTCTGTGAAGCCCTTAACTAGAAGTGGAGAGATGGTGGTATTGCAAGACAATTCGTTACGGATGATGTCTTGAAATCCTATAAGTTTAAGTATGTGAAAGATCGAAAGAGTGGATACTTGTTTAGTGATTTGGCGAGGTCAAAATTCTTTGATTTTGAATCTTCTAAGAGACCCTGGTGCGCCCATCTTGTGATGGTGAGGGGTAATTATATGTAAGTGCCTGGGGAACCCGCACTCGAGCTGATATATAAGAATTTTAACGAGAGTAACTATCTTCATTCTGCCTGCAGTTTGTCATTTAACTTATTGCGAGCTGCTAACATAGTTTGTTATTGTTTTGGCAGAGCCTAATCCAAATTTTTTGCTGATACATCGAGTTTTTTCGACTTCGTTAGTCGAGAAGGAAACGAACTGAACAAAGTTCTTGGAGAACTAGGAATTTGCATAAAGAAGAGGCTTAACTCTGTAGTTGAAAAAGTATAACAAGCACATAAAAAATGAGCTATGGCTGCTTCTGGCTCTGCTTATGCTGATATTATGGAGATTCTTGCCTGTGCTGTGGGTACTTCGATCTCCCTAGTTCGGCGACCTAGAATAAAAAAGACGGTGCCGCCTTCTGAACAAATAGCTTCTGTGCAGATACCGCCGATGGAAATTGAGGGGGTGGATGTTGATGTAAATATGGCTCCTCCTCTGAAGAAGTAGAAAAAAGAATCTGGTAAAGATATCCGAGCTTCTTCGAAGGGTGTCAACCTCAAAGCCATGGAGCAGGAGGCGTTGGATTTGGCTACGCGTGATCCCATCCGCCTAGATACTCAAATTCGATCCAGCATCTCTCAGGTATGCAAGGTGTTATTTGATAAAATCTTTTCCAGTAATGATCCGATCTTGTAATACTGTTTTATTGTATTTGTGGTACAACTTTCTATTGCTTGGAAGTCAGCCACGGAGGTGTTGAAGCTAGCTGTTGTGAATCGTGGCAAACTTGTTCGGCAACATGATGCAGAGAAAGCTACTCTGCGAGAACAGCTTGAGCAGGAGAAGGTACTGCAGTGGGAGCAGTTCAAGAAGGAGAAGGCTCTGCAGAAAGATAAGTTCGAGAAGGAAGCTGCCGCTACAAAGCAAGAGGTTGAAGATGAGGCAAAGAAGGTTATTGATATTACGGTGGCTTCCCAAAATAAGTTTATTCAAGCCTTCTACTTCTGGGGTTTGAGCAGAGAGGATGTCGATCTTGCTCTTGTAGGGAAGTATGACGAGATCGTCTTCCCAGGGGATGATGCCTCTACAGTGGCTGAGCAAACCCTGGCTCCTCTAGTGGCTGATGATCCGACCAAGGAGGTAGCAGGAGCTAATCTTGATTCAGCAGTTGTAACATAGTTCTGAGACTTAGTGAAACTTTATCCTTTGTACTGGTGGCAGAACTATTTTTTTGAGACTTTGAAATTTTTGTGGTTGTTGTTGATATATGTTGTTTTGATGTGAATGTATGATTTGTATGTAGGAGGTAGTTCATTTGAGGGGGAAGGTTATCGAGATGGAGAAGGCCTTGAGTCGAGTAAACTTGAATATGAGAGACACCTTCATAAGTCGAACTTTGATAACACCTTTAAGGAGTTATTCGAGCTTCAATGTAGATATGGGAAGATAAAAATTGAGAGGGATGAAGTTTTCTTAAAAGAGACCGATAGGTTCGTTTTACTCCAAAAATCCCTTAAGGATAAGCGATTCGTAGATGAGTGCTATAAGTTAGAGTGTCAAAGGTCATTATTATCTTTGATGCTTTATTTTAAGGCTGAAGTTGATAGTGAGCGAGATTTGAAGGAGGCCTATTTAAAATTGTTAACTGAGAGAGGCATAGTGCTGGACCCAGCTCGGGTGAAATTCTTAGCGCAAGAAGCGCGTAATCGCCATTGTATAGAGGCGCAAAATGCTCAGCTCGGGGTGGAGTATCCATCATATGGGGTGGTGTAGGCTCATTACTTTTGTAGGGGCAAAGAGTAATGAGGATCCTTTTCTTTATCATAACAAAGGAGGATAGAAAGATTCACGCACAATTAAAAATTGATCTGAGGCATACTTGTGACAAACTGGAGCGGTACAAGGGTCATAATGCATGTCTGGAGAGGGAAAAGGTAGAGTGTGCTAGGTTATTGTAGAGCTCGGAGTTGAGAGTGACATTGTTAGAAGCACGTTTACTAGATACGCAGCAACGTCTGCAAGTATCCCTATCGCGCTTGAAGAAGAAAATTACTCCAAAGTGGGGAAAACATGCTATTAACACGAACCACGAACGTCAGATAGCCGATGTGATCGCGTTTTATGGGGGCGAGCTCGAGAGAGTAGAAAATGAATTTAGACGTTATATCTCGAGCTGTGGTAAAGATGTGGAAGTATATAATAATAAGGTTGAAAATATGTGGTTTGCAAAAGGGAATGAGGGTAGGGGAGATTCAACCTCAAAGCCGCGAGCTGAAGAGTCTAAGGAGGAGGAGGTCGAAGATCTGTTGCCTCCCACACGGCATAAGACCCGTCCGCAGGAGGTCGTAATCTTTATTGAACCTTTGCAAGTAGATGCTAGTAGTAGTAGGGTACAATCACAAGCCAACTAGATTGTGGCATTTGATTGTACTTTGCATAATGTAGTTGATTCGTGTATCATAGCTTGATGTTGTAATAAATGTTATAGAATGATATGTCTTGATGGAATGAATATCTATTGATTGATGTATTGTCTCTTGTGATCGGTTCTTCTAGGTTGAAGATAAAGAATAGGACAAATTAACTGCCTTATCCGCGCCAAATAAAAAATTGTTTGTCAAGTTACAGCAATGTTCGTTGGCAGTTGAAAAAATGACTTTGTTGAATTCAAAGCTGGAATCTGAGATATTGGAGCTGCAAAGTTGGCTAAATGCGGTGACTGTAGAGTTGTCATGTAAGGATGCAGAGATATTGAGCGCTAATAATGAAGCCGAACTATGGAAATAATCTCTGAAGAAGAAAAAGTTAGAGACCATGACTGCGAATCAACAAGTTCTAGATCTATTAAGTATAATTGAAAAGCAGAAGAACAACCTGTTCTCCCATCAGTCGGTGGTAACAAATAATACTGATCTCTTAAAGAAGTAAGATGCTGAAATTCGTCATATGAGAGAGCGTCGGAAAAAGCTGAACTGGGATTTGCTTGAGTCCCGAGACTCATGCAAGAGAAAAAGTGATCGGGCCAAAACTCATGAGGAAACGTGATCCAAGAGAGATCAAAAGTTGAATGAAACCACCAATAAGTGTAACACACGTATCGCCGATCTTGTCCGGGAAAAACAAGCTTTGATACTGGAGTGTATGCAAGGTAATGAAGTTTTTGAGGAACTCCATGTGAAGTATAAAGAGTTGCAGAGGACGGTGGACGCAGCTGAAGCCGAGATCAATTATTCGAGGGAGGTATATAAGAAGTTGCAACGTCTGAAGTAGGAGATGGAGCGCAGTGTGCAGATAATAAAGCAATATAGGGGCTCGTTGCTGCAGGAGAAAAATCTCTGGAAGGTCGATGTAAAGATCTTGAAGACGAACTAAACAAGGTAAAAACCAAATTTTGTGAAGCTACGTTGTTTACTATGGCTATTTTGCATGCTGATGTAGAGAAATTTCGGACAGTGCGTGAGTCGATCTTGGCTGCTATAACTGAATACGTTACGGAATATGACTTGCAGCTAGCATGGTTATCTTATATAGATAATTTGATGCCGAGAGTTATGAAATTGTTGAATGCACCTTCTATTGAAGTTGATACTTTTAAACCTTTCCCTGCCTTACTTTCATCTGGGCCAGGGGAAAGTTTGAATGTTGTACGTCCAAAGGTTGAAAAGTAGTTTCATTATTTATATTATAATGAGACAGAGTGTAAATATGTCTTTGCTGTAGAAAAATGTCAAATGTTGAGTAGATAATAAAGTTTGTTGTTATCTCTATGTATAGTTGAATTGGGTGATCCAACGAACGACCATATAGAGATGTATTGATGTTGTATTTTAACGTGTATAGGTCAATTTGAACAAATCCATAAAGACCGCAATGTGATATTTGAAGGGCATATCACTGCCAGGTCGAATTGATTGTCTCAATAAGAGACCCTCTTGGCAACGCGTATATTTGAAGAGCTATGAAGTAGATCCCAATAATAAGTCGAGCTGAGCGACCGTGATGGGACATGTATTGAATATTTCATAGCTGAATGGCATCTCTGCCAGATCAAATTGATTGACTCAATAAGTGATCCTCGGAGAACGTATATATTTGAAGAGCTATGAAGTAGATATTGTTGTAGAAATTCTCCATAGTAGGTCGATTTGAGCGAACCATATGAAGATAGGTAGAATGTTTGAATAGATTTGAAGCATGACGATGAAAATTTGTTTTATTAAATGAAATCTGAAGTTACAGCATGTTTAATTTCAATACAGCTTCAGTCGGCGGGTATTCCATGGATTTGGTATAGGTACTCCATCATGTAACCTGAAATTGTAGGACCCCAAACTGCTCGTGCCTGTTATGATGAAGGGACCTTCCAATTGTCTGCAAACTTTTTTGCATTAGGTACTTTACGATGTTGGGGAACTTCTCTGAGAACGAGGTCCTTGAATTTGAATTCTCGATGTCGAACGGGCTTGTTATAAGATCGTGATAAAGCAAGCTAATATCTTCTCAGATTGGCAATGACTTTGTCGCATGTTTCTTCGATCATATTAAGGTTACATGCGATCTGAAATTCGTTTTCTTCATCTGTCATCTCGTGATCGTGTATTCGGTGATGATACTGAGTGGGTATTATGTCTTCCGTCCCGTAGGCCAGTAAGAATGGAGTACAATCTGTTGTTATTCTTGGAGTTGTTCAATATGCCCAAAGTACGTACGGTAACTAGTTCACCCAATTCCCCTTTTTTTCATCTAAACGTTTCTTGAGTCCATTCACAATCGTTTGATTAGTAATTTTAGCATGTTTGTTTCCTTGAGGATAGTAAGGGTTGGATGGGGAATGAATGATATTGTGCTCATTGAGGAATGCGACGACTTTGGAGCCAACGAACTGTGGTCCATTATCGATTTTGATAAGATGTAGTCTGCCAAACCGAATGATAATGTGCTCCCAGATGAATCTGATGACTTCTTCTTCTCGTGTTCGGCACAATAGGACTTCCTTTATCCATTTAGTAAAGTAGTCCGTAGCGACCAACAAATGCTTTCGCTTTCCTGGTGCTGTAGAAATTCTCCTACGATATTGAGAGCCCATCGTCTGAATGGCCAGGTGACTTGACATGAGTATAGTTCGAGCGCTGGGGCTCGTATCTTCGGGCTGTGACGTTGGCAAGCATCACATTTATGAGCATACTCGATTGTTTGTGCTTTCATCTTAGTCCAGAACATTCCTTGAGTTAAGGCTCTGTTTGCAAGAGATCGTCCTGCGGTATGGGACCCGCATGCGCCTTCGTGTAGATCGTGCAAGAATTATCGTGCCTCTTTTCTGGATAGATAAAGAAGGTATGGACCAGTGACTGATATTTTGTAAAGGAGGTTATCCCGGAAAATGTATCTATGGGCATTGTCAATTAATCTCTTCCGTTCTGTAGGATCCTCTGGAAGTGGGTCATCAAATTAATTGTGAGGTCCAATGTATCTGATGAAAGGCTATCTCCAATCATTTTCGATCTCCTCATTGCCCCCAGTATTAATGGTATTGGACACGATGGCGTTAATGCTGGGGTTAGAAATGACGTCAATTTTTAAATAACGAGCTTCTAATCCAAGGACCCCAGCAAGGTAAGCGAGTGCATCTGAATGTCTATTTTCTCCCCTTGGCAAATGTTCCATAGAAATTGTATGAATTTTTTCATTCGTTCGACCACTGGAGTAACATAGTCAATCATTTTCCCATTGGCTTTATATATACCCGCGTTTTGATTGGCGATCAGTAATGAATCAGTGTAGACAGAGAGTTCTGCTACTCCCAGTATGAGTGCCATGTCCAAGCCATGAATTAGTGCCTCATATTCAGCTACATTGTTGGTTACTTCGAAATTAAGGTGAATAGATTATTCGAGTCGATCATTGGAAAGAGTAATAAGAACAATCCCTACTCCAGATCTGGCTGGTCCGACGGAGCCGTCTGTCAAAAGTCGCCAACCTTTCTTTGTTACCCAATCGAACATATCTTCAGACTATACTGTGGGTGGTTCATCTTTGTTATCATCAGCGTCTTCATCCCAATCAGGATCGTCTACTAGAAAGTCAGCTAGAAAATATGTTATAGGCTGAGCTTTCTTAGAGTGGCATGGCCCAAAATGTATGTCGTATTCTCCGAGTATTACTGACCATTGCTGAGTACGTCGAGAATTTTCGCGTTTAGATATGATTTTACGGAGTTGATAGTTCATCAAGACACGAATAGCATGTGCTTGGAAATACTGCTTCAATTTCTGCGATATATAGATGAGAGCTAAAAGAAGCTTCCCGATCTTGGTGTATCTTGTTTCAGCGGGGGTTAGAGTCTTGCTGATAAAATAGACTGGTTTCTTGGTCTTTTGTCGAGTTGGAGGAGAACAGAGCTGAGAGAAGTATCTGTGATGGCTAGGTATACTGTTAGTTCTTCTCCATCTACTGGTGTGCTGATAACTGGTGGTTTACCCAAATGTTGTTTGAGTTTAAGGAAAGCGGTTTCGCATTTATCTGTCTACTCGATCGTGGGATCCTTATTTGATTTTCCCTGCGATGTACCATGTTTTAGCAGATCGAATAGAGGTCGGCATCTGTCTGATGATTTGGACACAAATCTGTTAAGCGTTGCGATCGTCCCGACTAGTTTCTGAACATCCTTTTTTGTTTTCGGTGAAGGCATACCCAAGAGAGCTCGTATGCATGATGGATCAGCTTCAATTCCGCGTTTATTGATTAGGCGGCCCAAGAATTTTCTGGATTGTACTCCGAACAGGCATTTGTCAGGATTCAAGCGCATTTTGTAAGCTCGCAAAATCTCAAAAGTTGTTCATAAATCTGCCAGATGGTCTTCTTTCTTGAGACTCTTGCAAAGCATGTCGTCGATGTAAACCTCCATTGTTTTACCGAGTTAATCTTTGAACATTTGCGTCATCAGTCTCTAATAGGTAGCGTCGGCATTAATTAGGCCGAAAGGCATGACCTTATTGCAATTCAGGCCTTGTTCGGTGATGAACGCAGTCTTATCTTGATCTTCAGGGAAAAGTAGCATCTGGATGTATCCTGATGTAGCATCCATCATAGAGTGGAGTTTATGCCATGCTGTTGAATCTAGCAGATGGTTGATAATTGGAAGTGGAAAGCTATCTTTTGGAGTGTGTCGATTGAGATCCGTAAAATCAAAGTAGATTTTCATCTTGCCATTTTTCTTTGGGACTGCAACAATGTTCGAGATCCAGTCCGGGTAAATGGCTTTGCGGATAAAACTGATCTCAATTAATTTTTGATCTCTTTGTTCACTTCGTCTCGTATTTTTGGTGCTAGAGTTCGTTGCTTCTGTTTAACTGGTTCTGCCTTCTCTTTCAACTCTATCTTGTGGCACGCCATGGCTGGATCGATCCCTGATATTTCATGGAACGTTCACACAAAAACATCGTGGTTATCCGAAAGGAATTGTATAAGACTTGAGTGTTCCTCCGTACTTAAGAGGGTCCCGATGTGAGTTCCTCTTTATGCGCCGTTGATCTCGATATATTTTGTTGGTTCGGTACTTGGCAACTGATGTTCTGCTGGTACTGAATGCTGTAATTGCTATGCTAAAGTTGTTGTAGCTGGCCCAGCCTCAATAGTATTATCGTAAGCTCGAGCTAATTTTTGGCTGACTTTGATTTCGTAGATCCCTACTTTCCAGCTGAACCGTAATGCTTGATGATATGTGGAGGGAATAGCTTTCATGTTATGTAACCATGGTCGTCCCAGGATGCCCAGGTAACAGGATTTTGTATTGATAATGTAAAAAACTACGTCAAGTGTGATTGGTCCGGCCGTGATAGGAAGTGTAATTTTTCCCACGCGTTCTTCCTTGGAACTGTTGAATCCAGAGATGTTGATGCTACTTGGTTCGACCTTGTCCGCTAAACCCATTTGGTCGATCATGCTCTGGAATAGTAGCTCGATGCTGCTGCTGGTGTCTACCATCATTGTATGTAGAACTATGTTCTTCATATTTAACATGATGACGAGAGCATCGTGATGCGGGAAGTTGACGTGACGTACGTCAAAGTCTTTGAAAAAAATCCCAAATCTTCGGCTGCTGGATTCTGGCAACAAACGAGCTTCTTTATCTACCATTGTCATATCATGGCATTGTCTAACGCGCCTACGCGTGGATCTGTTAGAGTGGTTGACTGTCTGAGTCTCGATGAAGTACAAGTACTTTTACTCATTCATTTCGTCAGTCTGGACGACCGTGATTTCAGTTTTGTAGCTGCCATCTTGGTAAATTTTTATCTCCACAATATATTCAAGCATCCGACCATGTAAAAATATACTCAAGAGGAAAAATTTCAACATGAAACACTGCTCTGCGTCATGATGGTGGATCTTATGGTGAATGCAGTATGGCTTTCCTGGTATGGCTTGAAAAGTATTGGCATTTCAAAAGTGTTCATCCTTTTACAGTAGTGGATATATGTTTGCAATAGTAGTTGTCAACTGTGGTAAGCGCGAAATTGGTCTTTTTTGTTCTTGGCGTGTTTGATCATCATAGGACTTGAAATGTTTCTTATCACCTCTGTAGTCTTTACTGCTGTTGCGAGTACGTTCTCCGGTATGATCATTTGTGGATAGAACGATGCGCTAAGGTTTTTGTTTCTCAGTTGTCAGTCTTCCGAGGTCAATGAAATTGTTAACCATTTCCATCATATCCTCTAATGTCAACGGTTTATTGAGGATCGAATGTTCCTTGACTCGTCCATCTATGAGTAACGCATTGGTAAAAGCGGAGATCGTGATCTTTTTGTCGAGGTTATCGAGTTTTCGAGCTAGCCCGAAATTTTTTCTGGTGAATGTCTCCAATCATTCCCCTGGCGCTTGCTTGAGACTAAACAAAGATTAAAGACTTTCCTCCTTATCTTTATTATGTGAATAGTTCTTGACGAACAGTTCGCGAAGTTGCTCGAAGGTGGGGATAGATCCTTCATCGAGTGTGTGAAACCATCGTAGAGGTTCGCCTTTTAAGCTGGTCGTGAATTGACGGCAGAGAAAGCGGTTGGAGGAGGAATACAGCCCCAATGAAATTTGAAATTCTTGGACGTGTTCTACAGGATCCCCCCCTTCCTATTTATGTATCGTTAGAGTGCGAAGACTGGTTGATACTTCTTTGTCTAGCAACTCCAGTACGAGTGGACTCTTCTGTAATCTTGCATAGTTACTTTTTCCAGTGAGCATTTGAGCATCTAACAGCTCTTTGATACGTTTGTCCACCTACTCTGGAGTGAGATGTTGTCAGGACGTGACAGCTCATCTTATTGTTTGTCCTCTCGCAGGATTATGCTCTCCTGTTGCTTCCCCCATGCGGTCATAGACTGAAACTCAAAGTTTTTCTCTATTTTTCTCCTCTTATGGCTATAGATCTATTACCGCTCCAGGGGGTAATGGTGGATTAATGTGACTCCAAGGTAGGGCTAGCTCTTGCTGAATTTGAGGAAGTACAGTATTTTTATCTCGATGTCCCAAGCGATCATCGACTGAAATCCTCGAGGCTTCAGGTAGAGCGTTCTGCTATCTCGGATTTGTCGTTATTTGAGCTCTGAGTACTCTGATTGTGTCCTGCATGCTGGCAATTTGTTTCTCCAGCTTTATTCGTCATTCAATTTCTGCTTGCACAGTTGTTCGTAGATCCGTCACTCCTTCAGCAACGTCAGGCAGGGCATGGTGAGATTTTTCTTGATTTGCCATCTTTCAAGGATGAATGCGGTGAAAACTGGATTGGAGAACACTGAGTGTAATCTTCGTTCCCACAGACGTTGCCAAATGTAATAGCCTATTTTCCTATTGTACGAAGATAGCGCTTTACGCCTTCAAAATCTAGTATCTTTAATTATGAACGGGAAATAAGCAACACAAGATTTAGCGTGAAAAACTCATGAATGGGTTAAAAACCACAACCTTTTCTGAGGATTTTAGAAAGGGAGAGAGGTATATTTAGACTGCTAGCTATTACAAGGAGAGAGAGAAATGTAGAAAAGATCTCTTAGAGGTTCTCAGAGCAGCCTCCTCTAATTCATAGCTATCTAGTCTAATTTAAAGGTCTTATAATATGACCGTTGGTTGCATTGATGAGGAACGTTACAATATCGAGTTTTGATGACTCTTCATGGTAGTCTTTTGTAACGTCTTGATACTTGTTGACCTGTAATGGATCCATTAACATTCTTTAGCTATTGCTTCAGACCGTTGGGAAGATACGATCTCTTGTGATGCTCGTGTGCATACGACCTGTTGATAAGTGGAGGAGTATCTTCTGTAGCGCGAAGTCACAGGATGTTTTGATATCTCCGAACTGTTAATGAAGATATGATCTTTAATAGTGTTCACGTGTATTCAAACTATTAATAGATATCTGAATATTTTTTGTAGTGCGATGTTATTGAATGCTTTGTCATCCCCGAGCTGTTGATGAGGAAGTCTGTATTACAATCTCCTTGCTTTTAGTCCTTGATTGGTTATCAGTATGTTTACTCGAGCTATGTGAGTTCAAATATCAGACTCGGTACGAGGATTATAATTAAGCCCTTACAGTAGCAGTTTAAAGTTAATGTAGTATTTCAAAGTTACTGTAGCAGTTTGAGTATTAGAAATAAGTACTCACAAGTACGATGGCAAAAAGGCTTTAATTTCTATTCTCCCCTGCGTCACTATGCTAGTACCAGCTTAAAGTAGATGTTCAGTCTTCACGCCCGAGCGAGTCGCCTTATCGTATGCCAGCACTGGGAATGATGGCGTCGTAAACCTACAACCAGTATTTTGCGGCGCTAGGCTGGGTCCGTATCCTATAAACCCATGTTTGTACCCCAGTCCGGTGCACCTATCCGTTGGGTGATGAAATCCCGTGGTGTACCACGGTCTGGTACACCTATTCGTTGGGTGATAAAATCCCGTGGTGTACCACGGTCCGGTACACCTATTCGTTGAGTGATGAAATCCCGCGGGAATCTTGCTACTCTTTTTTATTAACAGTTATTTTGAGGTTTGGGACATTCAATTTTTGTGTGATACAAATTTCTTCGTATCCCTAATGGGTGGTTCCACTTGTTAGAGAGCTTTTTGGATAATGAAATCCCACAAGTCTCTAACAGTTTATACATTTACTAATGTTGGAATGAAAAAGAATATTAAACACAGCAATAGGTCAATCCAACCATAGCAATTTTTTTATCTATAAACCCATGTTTGTACCCCAGTCCGGTGCACCTATCCGTTGGGTGATGAAATCCCGTAGTGTACCACGGTCCGGTACACCTATCTGTTGGGTGATGAAATCCCGCGGGAATCTTGCTACTCTTTTTTATTAACAGTTATTTTGAGGTCTGGGACATTCAATTTTTGTATGATACAAATTTCTTCGTATCCCTAATGGGTGGTTCCACTTGTTAGAGAGCTTTTTGGGTGATGAAATCCCACAAGTCTCTAACAGTTTATACATTTACTAATGTTGGAATGAAAAAGAATATTAAACACAGCAATAGGTCAATCCAACCATAGCAATTTTTTTATTAGAGCAGCGTGTATTTGCACAGTCCACACGACTCTATATGTCCTAGTGCCGGGGCATAGCGGATATGTACTCCTTCTAGATGTCAAGTTTTGAGAAGTACCAACCTACGAAAAGGGTTTCCCGGTGTAGTTGTGGCCACCCCTTCACTTAGGGGGTGAAAGAAGGAAGTCCCCCTTCACTTAGGGGGCACAAGAAGGAAATTGTTGAAGTAGCTTGGAGCCTTTTGTATTTTCCATTCACCACTTTCTGTGCCTCTTGTATCCCTTATCGGTGCCCAAAATTGTTAAAGTGTAATCGGTTTTTCTTTGATCGAAAATGGAGAGTAATAATCAAGATTTGCAAAAATGGTTTTTTAATACAATTCAAATAAAACTTGCAAAAGCAACTCGTGCTCAAGCACGTTAAACCTTTTGTGGCCGGTAAGAGGCTTCAAAAATATATACCAAAACTCGTACTCAAGTTCGTGCTCGTAATAAAAGCAACTCGTGCTTATGTTATAACAAAAATAGTTCGTGCTCAAGTGGGACCACCCAATGGAAAAGAAAACAACTCTTACCAAAAACAGCTCTTAACAAAAGAAATAAGGCCCACAAACAGTTCGCGTTTAACAAAAGCAACTCGTGCTTAAGTTATACATTAAAAATAATTTATGCTTGAGTGGGCCTGCCCATTATAAAAGAAATAAATCTTAACAAAAGCAACTCGTGCAACAACTTATAACAAGAGCTCGTTATGTTGGACCTACAGCTCATTAAAAACCAAAGCTTGATTTTGTGCTCGAGTTATAAAACAGTTTGTATTTAAGTACGACCACCCAATAATCTACTCTGTAACAAAAACACAATCTCAAGTTAATAAATTATTAAAAACAGTTCGTGCTCAAACAGATTGTACTCAAGTTTTGGAAAAAACAAAGTGGACACATGCAAAAGAATAGATTAAGCACGTCAAACTTCAATGCTAGTTGGTGAGTTCAAATAAGTCTAGCCAAAAACCAAAAAAAATTGATATCAAATGATGTTGTTAAAGTATTTAATCTCAAATCAAGCTTCACTAACGCAAGAAAACATAAAATCACTCACACATCATGCCTTAAGTATCAAACAACTGTTACTATTTGTGCTCGTGCACCCGTACGTCCAAAGCAAAGAAAAGTAAGGAGAACAAAGTTGAGAGAGAAGAAATAATAAAAGGAAAAAAATTAACTTTAAAATAATAACTCAAAAATAAATGCACCTTTGCAAATCCCAGGCAATGGTGCCAAAAACTTGATCAATTTATAAACCGACGTCTTAAAAGACCCGTAAGCGCACGGTGTACCATTGAGTACAAGAGAAATCGGGGTCATATCCCAAGACACTTGTGGTACGAATTATGTTTCGAGCTACTAATTATATCCAATAGAATGAGTTTTGGGCTTTTCTAAGTAAAGAAAAGAAAATGCTAGAAAATATGAGGTGTATGAGTCAGAGTGAGAACCAAGGCTTAGATTTTACTCTACCCTTTATAACCATTAGATAGCATAAATAATTAAAGAAAATTACGAGTTCCCGTATCGCATATCCTTAGTCGGGCATATGCAATCCATCAAAAGATACAAGAGATTTAGTAATTGGGAACTACCCATAAACCAACTTACTCAACCATGGTCCAGTTGATAAGTATGGATTATGTTATATTTTCCATATTCCTAACCTATCTTGTTATGGTCCAACAAGATGGTTACATAGATTCATTATTCCTCCTAATCCTAACTATGGTCAAGCATAGGACGAAAGAATACGAATATGCAATATTTCGGGATAAAGAGAAAGTAATTACTTTGACTAAGCTACACAATCTACACTAAGGCTACATTGAGTGGAGCTTCCTCTAGCCTTGGCTAAGAAGATTAACTACTCATCCCCTTGATCATTGTCATACTACTATTACTACGATAAAAGTAACAGATAAGAATAAGAGAGAAAGAATAACTTTTATTACTTTAAACTTTGATATTATACTCTTCAAGATGATCCCTCATGGGTGGGATTCCCCTCCAATTTATAGAGTATAGGAAAGGTTACAAATTATCCCCATTAATATAAAATCCCCTAAACAATGCCCAAAATCATGCATATATATTACAACTCATGAGAATAATATCTATATTTAATTCTCTTCAATGGGCTTCCATGCATGGGCCTTTGGTTGACAACTTCAAATGAGAATCATTGATGGAGTGCATCACCCTTGTTCTTCGTTAAAAACTGGAAAAATGTACAACTTGTTTATCGTGTGACCGATTTCTGTAAATATAAACAAAAGCACTATTAGTGTCACATTTATTTAATAAATGACTAGGTAGATATAAACTTAGGAGTTGTATACGTAAATATTACGTGTCTATCAGGCACAAACACAAAACCACCAACAACCTCCAACATCTAAGTCGTGCACCACAAACTCCCCCACCACCTGTAGCGGCCTCTTCGTCCTCATTTTGAATGGTGTATTGATTGATCATTAGAAGCATGAGCCCGCGGTGTACCACTTCCACAATTTCATTATAAAAGGTGCTACACTAGAAGAGTTGGTCAAACTTCACCAGGTGTTCAGCAACAGACATGCCCACAAGGTTCTTCTGCACAGGCCTTAGAACGTGTGTACTCAGGGGCAGCCTCCCAAAGTACCTCTCCCTTAAATCAGCAATCTTTATGGTGAGCCTATCCTCTGCCACATGTTGACATCTTTGCTAACGAGTCCTTACCATGTCGATGAGAGAAGGCAGAGAAAAGACTAAAGGTAATTAAGAAAATTCAACACAAGGATTAGCTTTTTAAAGAGAGTTCAGTGATCCGGTATTAAACGCTTAAATGGCGTAATCAGTGCAAGACATTAATGCCCTCGTTATCTATGGACCAGTCAACTCTATCATTTCCAAAATCTCTTCCTCTTCTTCTCAGCAGTAATCACCTTGCACAAAATATGTGATCTTCAATCATAGCAGAGAGGGGATGATTATAGTGACCTACTCGATCATATCTATCTTCAGTAGCTACACAGGCCAAGACCCCATACTCGACATCGACATCCTCCAGGATGCCACAGCCAGTAATAAAGGAAGTTGGTCTACATCGATTAATAATTGAGCGAACGGAGGATACCACCTAAAATAAAGACAATTATAAAGTAAAATTGACAAGTAATGACTAGTTGTATGAAGGTTAAGATAGTAATAACTCCTGGAAACCTAGAGGCCCTCCCTTTGGTAAATATGAGATAGAGGATCAAAGGAGAGGTGAAGATAGCTCAACCAAATCTCATATAAACCCTTGTACTAAAAGATACTCATATATAAATATACATACCATTATACCTCTAAATCCACAAAGGAGGTCGTGAGAAGTCCTCTTGATAGGAACTCACGCATATATTGTCTGAACCCCTTTTTTAAGTCTTCATTTATAATTATCATCATTTCATTGTAAGGTCGATTCTGGACATCCAGGAATTACTCCCTTACAGATAGTATATGGTGGATAATTATATTTGTTCCTAGGATCTGGACCGACCTTTCTACAGATGTGGGATATTACAATGATACCACTAAATTATGATAACCCACCATGAGAAGCGCTGAAAGACCCCGCTGAAGCAATTGGCTAGGTTCAACGCTACTCCAGGCAGATGAAAATTTAAACATACAAAATTTTTTCCATTATCGGATTATCATATTATCTTTGTAGTATATTTACATATTCTATTGATTATTTACTAAGCATGCCTTACACTATCTGTTATTATGCTATTAAATCTAGACGTGATTTTTACAACTGTTAGTTGGTACTAGGTTTACTTACAAGGACTCAGGGAGTTTGTACACCTAGTCCAATACATTTCAGATATAGGTATCAAGGACAATGGATCAGTTAAGTATTATGAGATTATAGATGATTAGACAAAGGATTATAGGCAGATTGGAGATGGAGGCGATTGATATCATCAGATTCTTTAGACATCGAAAGATCCTTAGTCATAGATTGGTTGTACATTAGAGCAGAGTTAGACTAGGAATATTTTGATGTACATATTGACGGGTGACTTTTATCATGTATATATTTAGGCTTTGCTTATGTATCATATACACTCTTATATATAAATATCATGGTTCCGGTTATGTAACACACTTTATTATTATTATTCATATAGTTAGACTATACAGAATTGTTGTTAAGAAATTTTTTTGTAAGTTAAGATTTTAATCTACTTGGAGTAGCGGGGAACCTAGCCGACTGCCTCGGCGGTCTTTCAGCACTTTCCACAGTGGGGTATTATAATTTAGTGGTATCAGAACTTAGGAATTAGGTCATTGTAGGGACCAGATTTCCTAAAGCTTGAACTGGCTTGAAATTGATCCTTACACTAAGAACTACTATGCCAAGAATTAAATAAGAGATAAGACATGACACAGGGGATTTAGCGTGGAAAACCTGTGAATAGGTAAAAACCACGACCTCGAGTGGAGAATTTTGTGAAAGTAGTATTATTGCTTGAGAGAGTGGGAAAATCTGATTACAAGAGTTAATCTAATGATCTAATAGCTTGATATTAGATAATTGTATGTATATCCCTCCCCCTTTTTTCCCTAGGAGCTCTGCCCTTTAATAGACCCTGCTTTCAGCATGACATCATGCTCGAACACGTTTTCCTGAAAGTGGGAGTCATGGGAAGTTGAGTGTGTAACTGTTAACGTGTTTATAACTGCATGAGTCTAGTACTGGATAAGATCGAGTCTTATAGAGATCGAAGTACATATGAGATCGAGTGTCCTTAGCTCGAGGGATAAGTCCCTGCAATTGCCCCCTCGCAACTGAAGTCACGTGTGGCTTTAGTTGAGAAAAAACCCTAAAATGTGGACCTTGTGATGACGTAAGCAACGCTTGAAAAATGGAACGTCCGTATTGAAGAGTTGGTTGCCATTATGATACGCGAGTGTCATGGGTGGACTGTTAGTTTTCCTGCGCGGATGACTGTTTAGGGAAACAATGTGCATTAAATGCGGTATTGCTATAAATAGTGGATTTGAGTGTCGAATAACCTGCAATACATTTCACCAGTTTTCTTTTATCATGGAGGGATTCTGGATATGGTTTTGTGGTTATCAGAGTAGGGAGACTCCCTTTGTTGTTTTCTTGAGGGAGTGTTGTTTGAAATATTTCTGGGTACAATGTAGCATCCGTTTTGGCGGATGGGGTGTATGTGATGCAAAATCCTTGGTCTCTACTGATGTTCTGGTTTCTAAGGTAGGAGTCCTTCTCAACTTCCATGAACTCCGGGTTAGTGTGGATGAGGAAGAGACGGCGGTAGTGAAGGTAGAAGATGCATCGCCTCTCTCAGTGCCATCGCTTTTCTTTTAATTCTTCCTGCACGGGAATGAAGGGGAAAGAGGTTTCTGACCTGTTGCAGTCTTGTACTTTGCGATCTGTGATGGAGGTTTCTATGGAAGATCAAGAGTATCTCGACAACGATAAAAGAACTAGAGACCTGTCCTCGTGTTTGAGAAAGTATTTATAATATCGAGCTTTGAAGATATTGATTCTGTAATTGCAAAGTAACACTGTAGGAATAGTCCTAAAACCAGCTTGTTAGATAAAAATTGAGCGTAATAAAAGAATATCTTGTTTGCTTTTTACTAGCAAAAGGCTGAAATGGTCGACATGTCATCGAGTTGTACATACTATGGGAGGGAATAGTTGGTGGTATAACATACCTTATTTTACCTCGTAAATGAATCGAGCTTAGAAAATGTAAATATAAAGCTCGAATTATAATCTTTAGAGAGCCGATTAAGCACGAAATGATAATAGCAAGTAGCTCGAACCCGGGAAGAGTGGGTTACAGAAACTGAAATACCTTGCGTATAGTCAATCAAAAAATTAGTCCTGTTAACTGAACAGTATAAAAGTGTGACTTATTCTCTAAGAAGGTTATTCATTAAAATGGTGAAGACTCGTTCTCAGAGGGCTGTTGAAGCGCGTGTGTTGAACGACTTGCGTTTAGCATTCAAGATTGATGAAATAAGGGAAGCTATTTTCGGGCAGCAAGGTTATGATGCGGTTCTGGTCGAATCCCGAGAGAACTACGAGGGTAAGACTGACGTAGAAAGGGGCGAGGAAATGAATCGCGCGTACTAGTCCGAGTCCATGCGTATCTACTGGCGGTCTATTGAAAATTGTAAAAAGTTTGTCCTGATGATGGACAGGGAGGAGATCATTAATGAGGATATGGATGTCATCGCAGGGCTGCTGAAAGCTTGCGGTGTTGTTGGGCACACCAGTTACTTCAAATGCAAATATCTCGGGGATTGGAGTGATTGACTGTTTTATTTTTGAATTTTTGAAATGTAATTGCCTAAATTTACTTGAAGAAAAAATTTATTCACGAAAATAGGCTATGACTAGGATTGTTTGTTGAAACTGAATTTTTGAATTTGTGTTGCTAACTGCTATTGACGTTAAAGTCAAGGTGTATAAGTAGGGCAAATAAATGTACGTGAAATTTTTGAAGTAGAAAGTTCAGGGTCATAAGTTTGGGGTATTGTGAAAAAAGTGGGACCAAGAGGCTGAGAGATACGTTAAAGTATAATATGTGGTGTAATGATGGGAAGGTGTTTTCACCGAAGCGGTACGACACGTCTGACAGGTTTAAATAAACTTATAGCTCGGCTCAGGAATCTAGGACTGCTTACTGGAAAACACCAAACCGCCAGCGGTTTGGGGAAAAGTGCATAAGTACCCCCTCTCTTCCTTCTCAGAATACAAAAAGCCAAAAAAAGAAGAAAAGGGTTAGAGAGAGAGAGATCTCAACTGACAAATCCATTACCGCCGAAGGAGGAAAGGATAAAAGGTAAGTGGTGATTAAGAGTCTCAATTGCAAACTTCGAGAGGAGGCTGATATCGAGGAGGTTTTGAAGAAGTTGCAGAAATTGAGCAAACTGGTGCGGACCAACGCTGCAGACTCTCACTCGGGTGTTGAAGGTAAGTCTGTATTTGGGTTTACAAGTATTTTTGTATAAATATCTTTATTGCGTCGGGATAAGGATGTAATCCCTGCCAAACACAAAAATAAAATAAAAATAACAATGGGAATAAAGACTGTGAGGTGATAAAAATCGCTTTAAGACAGTTTGTGATTGTATAAGTGATCTAATAGTGCGAGATAAAAATTAATATATATACCTCGACCTCTCTATAGGTTTTGTTGGACTAGCAGTTTAAAGTAGACCCTGTAGATAAGTATGGCTTCGATTTCTGGTTGTGCAAAGGTGGATGAAGCAGACCTCGCAGGGCATTTATCTTCCGTTATTAGAGTAGGGGATGAGGAGGATACTGTAGCCGAATTGATAGAATGGCCTCGTCTGAAGGGTTCTTGTGTTGGGTACCCAACAGGCTCTAGTCGGTTTAGGGAGTTCTGTAAGGCCAAAAGTATTATAGATGGGATTTGGGGGCACGCTGTTGCATATAGGGGTAATTTCTTTAGGACCTGCAGTGTCAGTCAAGGAGGGGATTACTTGTATTTGCTGCCTGATTTGGCCAAAGAAAAGAAGTGCAGGCATTTGGGGGATGAAGTATCCTTGGAGTATGTCCAAGGCGTTGTGAAGGATAGTCGCACTGATGGGTTTTGTTGCTATTTATCACAGTTCGATTAAGGGTTGACTCTGCCTAAGAACAATTTGGCAAAGTGTGTGATGAATTTGATTGGGGTATGTCCGGCACAATTGAATTATAATTTTTGGGAAGTTATTTTTGTATGCGAAACCTTGAATGGGAGATGGGCTGCATCTGGTAGCGAGAAGAGGATTACGGCCAAGGATTTTTTGGAGTATTATGTTGCGAAGTATGTCACAGCAACTAATGGTGCATATCTCTGTTCTAGTTCTGCAAGACCATGCTTCTTCGACCTGTCTTCAGTAGGGCGAGTGTGGAACGACAACCTTTTATGGGTGTCTGGTGAATGTCTTCAGCGATCTGATGAGGAACCCGTGGAACTTAATAATAGAACTATAACAAATGGTAAGTATACCATTGAAAATTGAACTATCATTTGTATGTTGAACTATACTGCTATAGTTGATCTGTATCTTACGTTGTCGTTGTTTATGCAGGAATTAATTGCAAAGTGTCGAGGAAGGAATATTTTATAGACATCGTTGCCAGGGAAGGCACTGAACTCGAAGTTGTGCTCAAAGAGTTAGAGATAAGTAGGTTCAAAAGGGTAGCTAGTAAAGATGACAAGGTCAGGAGATCGTAAGCGAAGAGGAGACTGGTTAGAAAAACTTTAGGCTCAATGGAAGAGAAATTGACAACTTTTAAACTTAATATTCCCTTGAAGCTTGCGCGGGTCAATGAAATTTTGGATGGGCCAGTGGACATGGCCACGGTCTCTAGCACTATTGTAGGGAACTTGGCGAAGAGGAAGGCTGTAAAAAGGGGGGCTGCTCCTCATTCTGTGTCGTCGGCCAGTATAAACGATAGCAGTAAGAGGAGGAAGGTAATTTCTCTCACGAAGTCGCAGGAGATGTTAGAGGAAAGTGATAAGATCACTGAGGGAGCGGACTTGAGGCCACATTTTAAGGTCGAAGCAGATCTCTTGGAGGAACAATGCCGAGCTAAAGCTCGAGAGAAGATGGTTGCTATTATGGATGATGAGTTTAAGAAGGATAGTAAAAAGTTGATTTTGTCGAGCTGTTTTGTTGCTCGAGCTGACATATTTCTTTTTGGAGTTTGCTCGCGCTCTGAAGGTCGTTCAGCTTGGTTCCCAGGATAGGTCGATGGAGCTGGAAATTATGGATGAAGAGGAGGTTGAGGAAAGGGAGGGTGGTCTGAATACTACAGAAAAGACCGATGCCAATAATCAGGAAACTATTAATCAGGTAGGATGATCGTGTAATGTAACATTAGTTGTGAAAAATGAAATTGAGCTTTGTAACTTTATTGCCGTTTGTTGCCAACAACATTTTACTTAGGAAATTCCGTATTGCAGGAAATAGAAAACTCGCGCCTCAGAGTTGTGGACTTAGAGGGCCTACTTGAAGTGGAGAAAAAATCCTCTGCTGAATTGCAGGTTAGATAATTCAGATTAATTAATAACTAGATGAACAAGAATAAAAGGATATGTACCTTGTATGTTTAGTCTAGTTCAAAATGTTTGTATATGTATCCTTTGTCTTATGCCCAAAAATTGTTATTGTCGGTAGGCTAAGGAGGAATTGGTTGTCTCGAGCTTGTAGGTGTCTGTATTGCAGGTTTATCAATATGCTTCCGTCGACCTGTTTCTCCATTAGGTACTAATGTTGTGAGTCCCTGCTAACTGTTATGCAGAAGGAGCTAGATACTGCTAGGGAGAGAGAAGAGCAGACTCTTTTGTATAATGCTAAGTATGCAGAAGAATATGAGGCTTTGATTTCCTAGTATGAAGATCAATTGGATGATAATGTGAAGATTTCTTTAAAGCTCGAAGAAGCTAAGAGACAAGTCGAGGAAAAGACTGCAACAATTTTGAGCAGGGATTTGGCTTTGAACCAGCTTACCAGCGAACTTGCTGAGTTGAAGGAAAAGGCTGCGTCAGGTTCTCGGCACGAGGCTGAGTTAGCCGAATACCGTATTAGAACGTTAAATGAAGAGATATCTGATATGAAATGTAACATTACTACTCTGAACGAGCTGTTGTTGAAGAGAGAGATTGACCTGGATACTACACGAACTAACTTAGTCGTGTCTGAGGCTGATTTTAAAAAATTGAGCAGTATTATTGTGGGAAAAGATCGAGAATTGCATAACTCTTAACAAATACGTGATAGTTTGATTGCCAGGTTGGATCGTTTGAAGGATGATTTACGTTATTTAAAAGGGAAAGAGGCTCAGAACAGGGTTGATTTAGTAGAGATTTAAGCCAAGAACCAAATTTTGGTGGATGACTTGGCCCATGCTCGTGGAAACGTGAGGAGGGCTTCGCAATGTAGGAAAGAGATGAATGAAAGAATTAATCAACTTTGTGCGCAAATTTCCGAATCGGAGCGGGAGTTACGTGTACATGAATTGAAGTATCAGAAAGATCTAAAATTTGAATTGGATAAAAGGGATTATGAAATTGCTTCTGGTGAGGGGAGTCGAGAGATTAAGAAATTTCTTCTTAAAAAGGAAGAGTTAGTGGATAATATGCGTATTGATCTCGCAAACTCTCGGCAGAAGTCGATAGATCTTACAAGGCAGATGAGTGAGCGTATTGATCAATTAACAGCTAAACTGGCTGAATCGAAAGCTCATCGTTGGAAGGATAACAAGCGTGCTGCTGTTACTCACCAAGCCTTCAAGGAACTAGTAGTTCATGAATAAGAAAAATGTGATGGGGAAGTATTGCATCAACGGCGATTAAGCGCATTGGTTGTATTTTTTGTTGAGTAAATAAAATTCCTGCAAGTTGAGAGAGATTTGATGCAAGATTGCTTCTCTGGAAGGACTTGCGTATGTAAACTTGATATCTCGAGTATAGGTCCAATTGGTGTCATGGATCGTGGTATCGGGACCACAACGGCTGAACATATAGCTTGAGGGAGAGAAATTATTATTGAACGATCTCCAAAATATATTCCATCCAGGACTAAAATAGGGGGAAGCTAAAGTGTAGTCTCACCTATTCCTGTTGAGGGAGGAAGGTCGAGTGTAGTCTAACCTACTCCTGTTGTGGGAGGAAGGTCGACTACTCTCCCATCAAGAAAATCCAGCAGAGTTAAAAAGAAATAGAATTGAACTCTGAAAACGAGTACCTTTTGTATGTAGCAGATGTTGATGCTTCAGTGCTCGATGTAAGACTTTGAGAGGAGCGTTGTAATTTGAAATGCTGATATTAGATAATAATATTTCCACACCTACAGTAGAGTTATTCTCTGGTTTGACCCGTTGAATAAGAAGAAGTCCGTGGGTGTAGAAGTAAGAATTATCTGTGCTTCAACCCTTGGACTTCAGGGAGGCTTAGCAGTAGCGAGCTAGTATTATCATTGCTCGTACTTTAGGTGGTCACCGCAGGCTAAGAGGCTCTTTATAGCCCCCTCCTCGGATCTGTGTTTCCTCAGGGGCTCGGCTAGTATTATCTATGCCTTGATACCATATTGGAGAGTTTGGCTTATCAGGCAGCGAGCAATGTCTCACTCGTACTTTAGGCCTGATTAGCAGGCTGAGGCTCTTTATGGCCCCAGCCCCAGAGGTTTTGTATCCTCAGGTGTTCGGCTAGTATTATTTATGCCTTGATACCAATGTTGGATGTTGGAGCTTAGCGGCAGCGAGCAAGTTTTTTCCTCACTCGTGCTTTTGGCTTGTTATCTTCAGGCTAAGAGGTTCTTTATGGCCCCCACCTTCAGATGTATGAGAATCCTCAGGGGTTCAGCTAGTATTATTTATGCCTTGATACCAATGTTGTATGTTGGAGCTTAGCGGCAGCGAGCAAATTTTTTCCTCACTCGTGCTTTAGGCTTGTTATCTTCAGGCTAAGAGGTTCTTTATGGCCCCCGCCTTCAGATGTATGAGAATCCGCAGGAGTTAGGCTAGTATTATCTATGCCATTACCAATGCTGGCTGTTGTTTACCTTTAGGGATCGAGCTAGAATAAACTGCATTTTTACTCTTGGATTAGATTGCATTGATTGACAGGGATTTGTGATAAAATAAGATTTTATTGATTGAAAAGAGTTTGTACATACATTGGAGTTGAAATCTTGACGTGGATTGAACGCTGCTGAGTGATAGAGGAACTGTTCGGCGTCGATAAAAATTCAATCTTCTCGTATTCCATGGATTTGGAATTTTTTCACCAGCTTCCGTCATGAGATTGTAAGAACCCAGACCAGTTCGACCTATGACCATGAAAGAACCTTTCCAGTTTTCCGCTAGTTTCCCAGTATGTGGATCTTTTCTGTTATCTGGGATTTCTCGAAGGACCCAGTCGTTGATGGAAAACTCCCGAGTGCGAACTCATTTGTTGAATGAACTTGCCAGTGTTTGATGATATCGACCAAGATTTGCGATAGCTCGATCTCTTGTCTCATCGATCCAATTGAGGTTGCAAGCCAATGCGAACTCCTTCTCTTCGTCTGTGAGCTCGTGGTCTCTCACAGGATGGTGGTGCTTTGTTGGGATGACTGCTTCAGTTCTATAGGTGAGCAGAAAAGGAGAGCATTGCTTTGACTTCCGGGGCGTAGTTCGATAAGCCCATAAGACGTGAGGTAATTCACATATCCAGTTGCCCTTCTTCTGTAACATAAGGCACTTTTTGAGACCATCCACGATGATCTTGTTTGTGATCTCCGCATGTCCGTTTCCCTGGGGGTAGTATGGGTTTGATGGAGAATGGATTATGTTGTGTTTGTTGAGAAATGCTATGACCTTTGCTCCAACGAACTGAGGACCGTTATCGATACGGATCAAATGTGGGCAACCAAATCTTGTGATAATATGCTTCCAAATGAAAGAAATGACCACTTCTTCTCGAGTTCTGCATAGAGGAACTGCTTCGACCCATTTGGTGAAATAATCCGTAGCAACAAGGATAAATTTCCGATTACCCAGAGTATTGGGGAATTCACAAACTAGATCGAGAGCCCATCGCTTGAACGGCCAGTATACCTTACTTGCATGGAGTTCGAGGGCAGGGGCCTGAATTTGATTTCCATGGTGCCGACATGCATTGCATTTCCTTGAGTATTCTTCACCTTGCTTCCGCATCCCTGGCCAGAACACTCCTTGGGTAATAGCTCTGTTAGCAAGAGTTCATCCTGCTGTATGGGATCCGCAGATTCCTTCATGTAGATCTCGAAGCATGTGGTCGGCAAGTTCTTTATAGAGGTACTTGAGGTATGGAGCAGTGACCAAGCGTTAGTAGAGATCGCCGTTTGGTTGGACTGTGTAGCGTTTTGAATTCTCGATAGTGTGTCTGCACTGCTGTGGATCATCTGGCAGTGGTCCGTTGCATGAGTTATCCTGACCGGGATAAATAACAAAAGGTTTCCTCCAATCATCTTCTGCCATCTCATCGCCCCCAGTGTTAATCGCATATATCATAGTATGATTAATACTGGGGCTAGAAATAACCTCGATTTGAAGGTGCCGTGATTTTATACCCAATACTCTGGCTAAGTTAGCCAAAGAGTCAGCGTGGCGATTCTCTCCTCGAGGAAGGTATTCAAGTGTAGCTTTGTGAAATTTGTTTAGTTTTTCTGCAACCAGAGCTGTATAATCGACCATGATGTCGTTTATCTTGTAATGTTCTGAGTAGTGATGAACGATTAGAAGAGAGTCTGTCTAGGCTGAGATTTCAGTGATTCCGAGTTCGAGGGCCATGTCCAGGCCGTGAATGAGTGCCTCATATTTTGTAACATTGTTCGAGGCTTCGAAGTCGAGACGGATGGATTTCTCGATTCTCTCATTGGAAGGTGTAATGAGAACGATCCCAATTCCTGACCCTGTAGGTCCTGCTGAACCATCGGTGAGGAGCCACCACCCTTCTTGAGATATCCATGATGCTCGATCATCAAAAGATTTGGAGGGTGGAATCTCATCTACTGCATCTTCGGTGAGATCTGGATCATGTTCTTCCCAACCAGGATCTGAAAACTGTAAAGTCTGCTAGAAAATCAGCGACTGCTTGACCCTTTTCGAAAATTCGCTGCTCGAATTTGATTTTGTGCTCCCCCAAACTGACGGACCACTGTCGTACTCTTCTTGATTTCCCTTTCTTAGACAATACTTCTCGAAGTGGGTAGTTCGTCATGACTTTGACAGGATGTGCTTGAAAATAGTGTTTGAGTTTTTGTGTGGTATAAACAAGAGTTAAAAGTAATCTTCCAATTTTAGAGTACCTTGTTTCCGCTGGAGTGAGTGTCTTGCTGATGAAGAAGATCGGTTTCTCAATTTTTCATTTGAGCCGAATGAGAACCGAGCTGAGAGATGTATAAGTAACTGCGAGTTAGATAATCAGTTCCTCGTTGCCTATTGGAGTACTCATGATTGGAGCCCTCCCTCGGTAAGTTTTGAGTTCTAGAAAAGCTGCTTCGCATTCTGGTGTCCAGTTGATATCATCGTTCTTTGAGCCTTTGTCTCGTTGAGTAGAACCTTTGAGCAGCATAAATAACCATCTGCATCGGTCTGAGGATTTGGATACGAATCTGTTGATTGTTACAATCTTTCCTGCGAGCTTATGTACATCCTTTGTTGTTGATGGTGAAGGCATGTCTAGAAGAGCTCAAATCTGATCTAGATCTGCTTCTATCCCTTTCTTGCTGATAAGATGTCATAAGAACTTGCCTGAGTAAACGCCGAACTGACATTTTTCAGGATTAAGCTTCATTCTGCGGGATCGTAATATACTGAATACTGTAGAGAGGTGAGAGATGTGATCTTGTTTCTTTAGACTCTTGCAAATCATGTCATCAATATAGACTTCAACTATTATTCCCTAAGTGTTCTTTGAACATACTCTTGACCAGCCTTTGGTAAGTGGCTCCAGCATTTTTAAGGCCGAATGGCATGACCTTGTAGCAGTAGAGACCTCTTTTTGTTATAAACGTAGTCTTTTCTTAATCTGCTTCCAAGAGTGGAATCTGATTATACCCCGAAGCAGCGTCCATCATGGAAAAGAGTTCATGACCTGCTATAGAGTCGAGGATCTGATGAATGATCGGAAGAGGGAAGCTGTCCTTTGGAGTGTGTTTATTGAGATCAATAAAATCCACGCAGGCCCGGACCTTCCCATTCTTTTTTGGAACAGCAGCGATATTAGAAATCCAGTCTGGATACTTGGCTTCTTGGAAGAAACCGACCTCGATAAGTTTGTCGATCTCCTTGTTCACCTCGTCTCTGAGTCTTGAAGATAACCTGCATTATTTTTGTTTAGCTGCTACGGCACCTTCGCGGATGTTTAAGATGTGGCAAGTTTTGAGGGGTCTATGTCTGGCATTTCTTGGAAGTTCCATGCGAAAATGTCTTTGTTGGTTTGAAGGAAAGAAATAAGAACTTCTTTCTCTGTTTGAATTAATTTAGTACCAATGTAAGTACCTCGGTTAGCTCCACCAATCTGGACGTATTCCACGAGCTCGGCTGGAGAAGACTGACCATCGAGGTGACCAGTCTTCTGTGATTGCTATGCAGCAATCTTCTTTGAATGGTCGAGAACTGGTGAGACTGTATTGTCGCAAGCTCGAGAGAGTTTTTGGCTTCCTTTGATTTCATAAATACCATTGTTATGCTTGAACCAGAGTGTTTGGTGGAAAGTGGACGGGATAGCCTCCATATTGCACAGCCAACAGCGTCCTAGTATCCCCAAATACTTTGATTTGGTGTTAATGATATAGAAAGTAACATCGATAGTGGTAGGCCCTGCTGTGATCGGGAGAGTGATCTTCCCAACTCGTTCTTTTTTTGACCCATTAAATCCACTGATGTCTGTCTCACTTTGAACGACCTGATCTGAGAGTCCCATCTGGTCAATTGTACTCTAGAATAGGATCTCAACCCCACTTCCTGTGTCTGCCATCATGGTATGCATTGCGAAGTTCCTCATTTTGAGCATAATTACTAGTGCGTCATGATGAGGATACTTCACATCTCCTGTGCCGCAGTCTTCGAAGGAGATTCCCTTTCAATGACTGCTAGACTCTGGGAGGAGTTCGGCTTCCTTGTCTTGGACGGCAAGATCACAGCACTCGCCCAACCTCCTCCGCTTGACTTTGTTGGAATTTGAAACCTGAATGATCTCGATCATATTGTTGCAGTAGAGATGATATCGATGCTTCTTCTCTTCTTGTTTTTTTTCTTGAGCTACGTCATCTTTCAGATAGCTCCCGTCTTTATAGCTTCGAAGATCGATGATATATTCATGCATCCTCCCTTCCTTAAAAATGATTTCTAGGAGTTTTTTCAAACCATAGCAATTGTCGGTCTTGTGGCTATTAATCTTGTGATATTTACAATAAGGTCGACCTGCTATTGGATCAAGATGTCGAGCTGGACGGAAACATTTATCTTTCTGGAGAATAGGATAGATCTCAGAAAGCTTGACATTCAACTTTGGTATGAATGTTCTAGATGGTTTCTGCGACCTCTGATTATTATCTCTTTCTGGTTCTGTTTTTTGCTCGTTTAGGATCGCCTGGTTCGCTCGAGCTGTGGTTTTTGTTGAAATCTGTAAAACGAGCCTTGGTGTTGTGGACTGCGTTTACAGGTTTATTCGGTTCGGGCATCATCCACTCCTGATCGGTGTAATTGTTGACTTTCCTGATCATATCTTTGAGGGTCTTGGGTTTCTTCAGGAAGAGATACTCTTTAGCTTTGCAATTGTACTGCGGAGCATTTGTGAATACGGACACGACTGTCTTCTGATCTAGATTGTCGACCTTCTGAGCAAGTTCGAGAAAATTCTTGGAGAACTCCTCGAGCTTCTCCCCATATGTTTGTTTGAGACTTATAAGAAAATATAAGTTCTCTTCTTTGTCTTTGTTGTGGGCATAAGCCTTGATGAAAAATTTCGGTAACTGCCCGAAGGTATGAATCGAACCTTCCGGCAAAGAGTGAAACTAACGGAGAGGTTCGTCCTGAAGACTGGTAGTGAAGAGCCGGCAAAGGATGTGATTCAGATTAGAATACAAACCCAATGAGTCGCGGAATTGCTGAACGTGTTGACCTGGATATGTTCCTTTGTATTTGATAATCTTGGGTGTATGAAAACCTGTTGGGACATTCATATCAAATAATTCTTTATCAATTGGGCTACCTTGTAATTTGTGTGAGTCATCCCTCGCGTTTAAAGACGTTGGTTCGATGATTTCCCTGATACGCTGGTCCATGAGTTCCTGAGAGATATAATGCTGAGGGATAGGAGCTGTTGGAACTACTGGAACTGCCGGAGGTGCTGGAACTACCGGAGTTGCTGGAATTATCAGAATTGTCTGACGTATGAGTCTGGGAATGTGGTCACCTGTTTCCTTGCTCACACGTTCAGGAAGTGGGGATTGGTAAGGAGGTTGCAAGGCTTCCTTGGGCTGCTTGGAAGGTCTACAATCTCTGCTGATCTCTATTTGTGCCTCTTGTCCCAAATGAATTGAGACTATCGGTGCTGGTGGATCCTCACAATGAATCCTAGAAATATATGTACTATGTACCTCATGTGCCCCTAGCCTCTCGTGAATGGAAACTCTTGAGATTGTTGGTACTGTTTCGCACTCTCTTAGGGCTGGTGGTTGTTGGCTACTCTGTAATGCTTTCAGAGCTGCTTGAAAAGCTAACATCTGAGCTTCTTGTTTCTTTGTCTCCAGAACTCGAGCTTGACGCTCTCGATCTGATTCCTTCTCGCGGAGTTCTCGATCTTCCAATAGCTGGCGCTTGAATTGACTCTATTTCTCGGTTTCAATAATTAAGCTCGCCCGAAGCTCGGTAACCCGATCAGGCTTCCTCAAACTTTCAGGCTGAGCTCCCGAAGATTGATGTGTTTGAACCATAATTGAATACTACTCGACTGATGAGTATTAATCGTGGTCCTTAAGTACGTGGAAAAATTGTACATTCCCACAGACGGCACTAAATGTAGGGACCAGATTTTATGAAGCTTGAACTGGCTTAAAATCGATCCTTACACCTAGAACTACTATGCCAAGAATTAAATAAGAGATAACACTTGATACAGGAGATTTAGCATGAAAAACCTGTGAATAGGTAAAAACCACGACCTCGAGTGGAGGATTTTGTGAAAGTAGTATTATTGCTTGAGAGAGTGGGAGAATCTGATTACAAAAGTTAATCTAATGATCGAATAGCTAGATATCAGATAATTGTATATATATCCCTCCCCCTTTTTTTCCTTAGGAGCTCTGCCCTTTTATAGACCCTGCTCTCAGCTTGACATCGTGCTCGAACACGTTTTCTTGAAAGTGGGAGTCATGGGCAGTTGAGTATGTAACTATTAATGTATTTGTAACTGTGGGTGTCTGGTACTGGATAAGGATAGTATTAAAATTAACAAAATCCTGAAAAAAATTACAACCAAATAACTAAAATATGTATTATTGTTTTCTTATATATATATAGTAGTTGGCATTTGGTTCATTAGATAGGAATCATACTAAAACACTCATTTTTGGGTGTAGAAGACATATGACAAATACTATAGATATAGGACTTGTTGTTCTATTGTGCCTTGTCAAAGACAGAATTGGGGAAGAGATAGGCGAGTAATAAGGAGTTATTTTGGTGAATAGAATCCAATAGATGATCCATGATTTGCCCAATTGTTCAAAATGATTGAAAATTTACAGACTCAATTACAAGCCCTACCTCCAGCAGTTGTGGGGTTAGTAAAAGAAGTTGAAGTACCACCACCGCCTTTACCAGTAGTACCTGAAGTTTTACCTGAAGCTAAAATGGAATTGGTGCAATCACAACACCTCACAAGTAATGCAGAGGCTAATTGTAATTCAAATTTATTGAGTTCAGTGAGATGACTGGGTAGAATACAATAACCTAGCAAGACTAAAGTAGTGACGTGCTCCAGGGGTATTAAGCATATCTATGACAGTGAATATAAGCGGGCTCTAAATAAGTAGTGGTTTATGCCAGGTCCAATGGAGGAAGACTAAGAGGAGGAGGAAGACCCATCTGAGGGTAAGAAGATTGATGATGTTGGGTCTTGTGTATAGCTTATTAGAATGATACTTTTTGTGAAGATAATATGTTTGTGGTATAATAACTAGGTATGCAATGTACAATACTTGTTTTAAACATTATGTATATCTTAAAATATATATATCGATCTTTTGATCTACAAAAAGTTATATTCTCTATATCTTTCCATTGAGAAATCAATAAATACCAAAGGTTAAAATTTGTTTTTGTCATTTGGAAAATACTTGTTGGTAGATCTAAAAGAATTTTAACATTTGGGTGCATATGTCTGGTAGTTTAATATGTTTAGCTCGATTCACATAGACTTTTTAGATTCAAGAACTTAAAGCAGAGGGAAAATGAGGTATCCACAACCCTATAAGATTTAGACGAGTGAATTGATGATATGGAGTTAAGATTCTAGTATGCCATATTAGAAGAATGAGAGAAAGTAGTTTGGTAGCATATTCCCCACATTCGACAAGAATAAGCCAGTAAAGCGTAGTCAAAAACATCCATACATGGTCGAAGGTCAACATTCAAGATCAAGTCCTCGACCTACCAAAAGTAGTCATTGTGCCTGGTCAAGAAAGGGCTGTTAGAGATCCATGAAGTTTGCCCACTCCCCCCGGAATAGGAGACTGTATCTTTTTGTAAAACTGCATGTATCAACTATAAATACAGGCAGAGAATAGATAATTGAGGACCTCTGAAAACCTAAAAACTTTACCATTAGATACTTCTTATCCCTACTATCACTCTAAAATTTGTAATAACTAGCAATATACAGGATTTTACATCAAAATATGCTTTGAGGTCATGGTTTTTCTCAGCTTTTACTGAGTTTTCTAGGTAAAATCTTGATTTTCTAGTCTTATTGCATTCTCTTTACGAATAAGTATTGGCGAAGATTCTCCTTCCAGAAAACATGCCACTACAATTAGAACTGTCTGTGGAAATTACCATACTTTTTTTACCATTTTTGATCTAAACACCTTCTAATGACAAATATGAACCTGAGAAGCCATTCAAGTACCGTCAAAGATCAGGAAATACCAAGAGTTGTTGATCTACACAGTGCAGTACTCGAGCTTCAAAAACAAAGCCTCCTTCTTATCTTTCCCTAACACTTTCTTCGCTTCAAATAGCGCAGCCTCGCTCGCCTTTTTTACATCCAATTTGTACCTATTCAACGTTGTATTCAGCTCAACCTTCTCCAAAATCAATTCCTTCTCTATAGTTTTATAGGCAACAATCTGATTTTCCAGCTCACAACAGCCCACAACGCGACCCATGGCTTTAGTCACCAACTTCTTAATCTGCATCAAAGTCCTATAATGAGTATTCGAATGGCCTACCAAATTTTTCAATCGAACCAAAGCATTAAAATTTCTCACCTTTGACAAATTCACCTGACCCTCATCGAAAAATGTATTCAAGCTCTCAATCCCCACCAAAAAATCCTCCAGCTCCATCTTAAGCTCATCCGTCCCAGACGTATAGGAATCCATGGTCCTCTAAATTTCCATCTCAGACTCTTCGACATATTTCTTCTTCAACGTCCCACCACTAACAGTCTTCTTAGGGAGCACACTTATTGAAACCTGTGGAGGTAACCCACCCAATATAACAGCCTATTTGGCAGTAAAATCCACCCCCTCTACTGCCGACTGTCGAGTAATCCTCTTATGAGGAAGCAGCAGAGGAACATCAGAACTCGCCGCCCTCTTTTTTTTATTCCTTCCCAAAGACCCTCCAAGCATGGCATCTATCTCTGTAACAGTGTTGCACCCCGCCAAGGAAGGATTTTCCAGTGGAAAACTACCGTATGTGGCTCTCTTATTCTTCACCGACAATTTTCTATTGATAACAGGCACTTCAAAATCTTTAGCCCTCGACCTTTTTAGACCAGCCTCTTGGAATAGCGTACTTAAAAGATCTTGGTCGATAACTAGGTTATCGATCCTGCCAAAGAATCTTTTCCTTATCTTATATAATTCCTCGTCTACTTAAGCTTTCTTCCCGACTTCCTTCAAGGCTGTAAACATAGAAACAACAACAACATTACAAACACATATTTAGCTCGAGTTTACACCCAACTTAACCATTTATGTTACCTAACCACAGACCTAGATGAAACGCTTTTCTTTTTAGCGGCTCCCCAGGGTCTTTTTTGTCAAACTCATAATTTCCAGACACTAGTAGACGTTCATCGGTGTATCGACCTCCAGTTGACACCATGTCATAAAACATCGGCCACTTTAGGAACCTCGCCAAGTAACGATACCCTTTTAACTTTGGGTTCTTCTTCAACATGTAGTAAACACACAAATCATCGACAGTTATCAACTCCTCCCCCTGGCCTTAAATCGACCATTTATTACCCTCATACCCTAAACAGTTCGTATACATTCGGATTGTATTGCCCAGGAGCTACATCAAAAAAGTATATTAACTTTTTCTGGTCCACTCTGAGGGAAAGCTTCAATCCTTTCTTTATTTATTCTCGATGCACCAGAATACCATTCAAGGATATTTTCTGGCCGATCATTTCATACTGGTACTCCTCTAACCTTATATCCCCAGGAATATAATATTTCTTCTTGAAGCATAATATCTCTTTGGTCTCTGGACCCTCTCCATAACATACTTCCTCGCCCTCTTCCACATCTTCTTCCCCATCCCCACTACCTTCTCGGTCACTAGCTTGGGGCTCGTGATCCACTTCCATCTCTATGGCTTCCTCATCAGACAGTTCCACAATACTAGATGCCACCCTAAACTATTTTACACTACCTAGATCTGTACTACTCGACCCCACCCTATATTTCCCTCCCAATTTTTGTACACAAGTCCTCACATCAATCATCAGAGGCTCTACATCTTTAAGATTCGCGTAAATATCTTTCTCATCATTTTTAATTGGTTCAGCTATTTTAAAGAACCTGTGAATCAGATTCCGTATTTTTACCACAGTTAATATCTATCATATGTGATACATATATATGTTCATAAATTCATATATTCATAATCATATCGTTGTTAAAGATTACTCTCCAATACGTCCTTCTCTTTGCAGTCTGCTACTATCATTTTACATTTATATTTAATACTACAGTTCTCGATATACTTAATATGATTTAATTCATATTCCTATCTTTGATTAGTAACAAATATGCTCAGTACTCGATGACTTTTAATTTAATAAATAACAATCGACAACGTCTTAATCTGTTTTCATTTTGGTCGAATTTCAGAGATCCAAACAGCTTCTCGAAGACACTTCACATTTTTCCTACCAAAAATACCATCATTATAAATTGAGAATTCGCCTCCTCCAGCACAAAATCTGGCAAAATCCCAACAATAAATAGAATTCTCGACAATCTCGCCACATCAAAGCAATTTCTCTGCAACCGTGCTGTAACCACAACTCCACCACCCGATTACTCACTCCACTCATATTTACACATTTATCTAGCCGTTTACACCATAACCCATCTATAACCCCCTACGACTCCATTTCATCCACCTTCACACCAATAACAGTCACAATTAAATCACAATTTCATAAACCCTCTGTCAAGCCCTAGCACTATTATATTGTCTCCTCCTTACAAACCAATCAATTTCAATCAAATTCATTCTAAAAACAACATTACACATACTAACTCTTATTTGTTTCTCATTCTTCAATCAATAAAAATAAATAAATATAAAAAAAATAACCAAACTAGCATCACTAACATTGTTTACGCGCTGATTCCTTATCCCTTTCCTTTGTTTGCTTGGCTCTTGCAATCAGAAGGCTAATCTCCTCCTTTGCAATTGTAGACAATAACTCTAACGATGGGCAAAAGCAATTCGTACTAGAGGAAAAAAAAATATGAGTTGGAAAAGTGTGAACAGACGCCCACATCAGAACTATTTATAGACCCTACGTGACTATTTATCGCACCACTTCACGACCGTTCAACTCCTAGAATGTAACGGCTTCTACTTCTCTTCCCAGTCTCTTCGATACTTTGCCTTCACAGCGAGAACAAACCCTTATACTCCCGCTCTAATCCTTCTATATCTCGAAGAATTTCTTTAACTATATTCATGCGCAACAAAACACAACCTATCTTGTCACAAAGACGATGTACATCAATTTCCTTTTATTTCATAATCTCCCCTAATGGAACACATCTTGCCATATTCATTATTCTTGTTCGTTCCCCTACTTTTACTTTACCTACAAATTCCTCTATTTTTGGATACATATTCGACAACATACACAATATCACAATATTTGACTTTCTACCAAGAATTTGCTAAAGCTATTTTCCATTCCTAAATTTTAACAAGTACATATTCAATTCAAAAAATACACATCACATTGTTTCAATCAACAAACATCCTGACCACTATTACATTTCATTGACCATAACAACTTCTTACAAAAGACCTCCTCCTACAAATATTACAATTTCATAAACCCCTAGCTGCAGCTCCATCTTCCCTCTTTACCAACAACTTCGCTCGAGTCCACATACCACCACAATGTTCAGGAGGACGCCAAAACTGTAATTTGACACAAAACTCGAAGTTCCCATCAACTTCCTTCACCTCTGCCTCGCTCATTCCTTCGTAATTAGGCTCCTCAGGATCTTCCATATGCATATCACAATTCTGAGAACCAAAGTATCGAGTATAAAGTACCCAGTACATCGCCTGAACACGTTTATACACCCCATTCTGGGCCTGCGATCTCGTCTTCACAATCTTACATGAATGAATCACATTTACAAAAACAATAGTTATTTATAACCCCTCTGGTCAAGGTCCACCTTACCTGTATTTACTCTGCTTTGGAACTCTACAAATTCAGAATCAAATCAATCAACCTCAAAATCCGTCCCTGGCCCCACACGGTCAAATCTTTTTGACTTTATAACATGGCCACATATTCGGCATAAATATATTCGACTATACTAGTACTCCAAAGTACTTGGTAACAATAAAACAGACACAAAAAAACTTTAACAACAATAATTATTTCTTTAGAAAATTGCTTATTACATTTGATATTTATCTCATTCGATTACATTTAATTTCTGACACTCGCTATCTACCTTATTCGATTACAGTTGTTCACCTAAATTTGGCATCTTCTTATAATCCTTGCTTCGACATGTCACTAATTTTGATGTTTGGTTTTCACCAAAATTTGACATTAATGCCTATTTTCAGTGCTAAGAACCTCAATGAATCTTAAGTCACTGAATTTCTAAAGGAGATATTTTTGTCATGGGTCTGAGAAATGGGATACACATCTAAGTGGTGACAAAAATTAATAGTTGTACATTTTATGAATTAGTGTTAAACGTTGATAGAGTGGAAATAACTATGATAGCTCCTATGGAAAAGACACAACAAAACTCTTTGTAGATGTTGAGACATATCAATGAAGTTAATCCAAATATTTTAGGATTACAAGAAAGGGTATTGGTTAACCAGAATCATCGTGTGATTGAAAAGCAAAAGTTAAGTGCTATCATTGCGGGGGGCGGGGGGGGGGGGGGGGGGGGGGGGGGGGATGTCATATGGTAAGAAATTGTCCTAACTTATGAGAAGTAGGGCTGCAAGTTGGGTGAGTTTTACCCGACCAACCCGCGCCCAACCCAAACTTTGGTCGGTCATGGTCTCAAAAATAATATGCCAAACCCGAATATTTTTGGATTGATCATTGTTAAAGGCTTTACCTAACCAGATTCAACCCGAACCCGAAAATGGTATCAAAGATATTTAATTCATATCTAGGTTTTACTTTGATTTAACTTATTAATAAACATTATAGCCTCTATTTCAAGTATTTTTCACATAAACCAATATTCTTAAAGTCGTTATAAGAGTTTGATTCACTCCTTACTCGACACATAACTATTATCCCATGATGATGATGTACTTTATGCTTAGAGTGAAGCTTATTTTAATGATGATGTATTGAATAAAGTCTATTTTATTGAATTTGGTGTTGGTAAATTTGTGTAAATGACGTCGAACATGACCACCTGATTGACCAACCCGAATATCTTTAGTCATTTGGTCCGCTTTAACATGTGCGGGCAAACTTTGGGTTGGTCACGGTCATGAATTTCCAACCCAAAGTTTGGTTAGGTTGGTCATGGGCAAAGCAACCAAAGTCATGTTCGGGATTGGGCACTCTTAAAAGCCCATCCAACCCGATCGATATGCAGCTCTAACAAGAAGATAAAGATAGTAATAAGTACTACGCTTGATGACGGTTAAAAGAATACAGGATTTACCGGTATAATTCTTTATTTAAGTTAGGATTCATGAATATTAAAGATTCATTTTATATGTACCGCATAATAATCTATAGAACGAGTAGCTCCAACTACTTGGTTAATACTTAAGGATTTAAGTATTTAGGAAAGTAACAATGGGAGTTTCCAGAATTCAAATGAATATTTTAAAGTTAACAATAGATATTTAAATTCTTTCCTCAATAAGGGTATATATTAATATCTAAATAATAAATAAAACTTAGCTAATTTGAGTTAAAAAGAAGAACCAAATTACAAGTATTAAGCAAAAATTATTATTTTTGAATGAAGCTAGAAAAATGGCACTAATGGATACATTGAGGATAAGCATTCTAGAGATTACGTTATCAATCACTAATAGACTTCATACTAAATATAGTTACAACAAGAAACTAATGAATTAAGAAAATAATTTAGAAAACTTATAAACATATACTCACAATAGAAAAATGTTAAAAAAAAATTATGGACGTCATATAAATATTGACCAAGCCAATTAATATATAGTCGAGGTTAGGAAAATTTAAGGATTGTAAGTTAAGCGTGAAGTTATTAAAGTTATTAGACTTTGTAAAGGTAAGAAATTGATCTCTCACAATTGGGGTCATTAGTTAACACCCTAAATAATAACATATAACTTGGAAATAAAGATTATGAAAAGAATAGAACTAGATATTATCAAGTCGAAGTGAAGTTCTCAATGACTTATACTATAAAATATCAGTGTACACAGTAAATCATCACAAGGCCAAGCCAATCACTAGTTACTAGGGGTATTCTCCAAGAAAATTTAATGGCAGCTATGGTAGGTAGACGAAAGAAAAATATGAGTAACTTAAAACACACGCTTACAGATGACAAGATGTTATGTCGAATAGTGTTATACAATTTAATGTCTGAAGCTGAAACTTCAAATATAGATTCACTAAGGTCACAGGAAGTTGTGGCTAAAATTCCAGGAGTTATAATTCCAGCAACATAACATAATATTCATGCTAAAATATCAAACATTTAAGAATATAGAAATTAAGAATCAATAAACAAGTAGTGCAATCACATCAATTATCGCAACTAGAATCTAAATGATTACTACTAATGTTATTTGATATGAAAATACTAGCCTTAACCGTCAATTTATGCCCAAGATTCCAATTTTGTATTCCTTTGCACTTACCATTGATATTCTCTTCTTACCAACTTCAAAATACAATGGTTTTGGTGCTCTGGTTTGGAGTAATAATGTTTGATGATGATGGAATAGATTAAAACTTGGTATAAGATGATGATGGGTTTAAGTTGTTGATATTCTCTCTCCCTTTATCTCTCAAAACTTCTCCCAAATCTCCTTAAAGGAAGAAGTGGTGATGTTTATAAAGGATTTGAAAAACATAAGGTGTTTTTCTCATAAGCATGAGGTGTTAAATGGCCTTATTCTTATAATGACACATTGCTTAGGTGGTGGAAACCCATAACTTTAACACGTGGAACCAATAATAGCGTACCAACGATAATGTAACTTCATATATAAGTTGTCCCAAATTACTATTTTATCCCGAACTTTACACGGTTATAACTCTCACACCCGAACTCTGATTTAAATACTGTAAAATCCTATGGGTTCCTAAGATTATACTTTACGATATTTATTCAATTACCTAGGTGAAATTTTAAGCCTATTCTTTACAATAAATTATTATGCCATTAGCTTTCTACGTTATTTAATCTAAGGGTCCAAATTTTAGGATGTTGCAGAGTTTTAAACGTCATTTTCCAAAATTTAAATTGTAAACTAGGGTAAATTGTTAATTGAGAACAATAGTGAGAAATATTTTAGCAAAATCTCAATTAACTCAAACAACAACCACATATAAAATTTGTCAAATAGGTTAGTTACGTATCTTGAAAGCACAATGATGGTTCAGGATATCACCTAAAAACTATGAATGAAGGGCAGTGTTGAGAGAGATTAAGAAAGATGGTGGTGATTAGGAAAAGAAAAATCATAGCGAGGGGTTTATAACAATTTTTTGTAGCCATTCTGGGAGCGAGAAAATGTGATTTAGATGAGATGGTTGTAGCAATAAAAGATGGAAGCAGTTGGTTTATGGTTTCAACAATTTTGGAGGGTACGATTATGAAGGGTTACGATTGGCCGAGTAATGAATTCAATAAGACGCGCTCTGACCTATAAAAGAGTACACAATTTAAAGAAAAACGAAGCCCAATGGATACGTCAAAACAAGAGGTGGTTACATTTTTTCAATTGGACATATCGTCTGGAAACGGTGAAAGTTTTCAGTTTTACATTTCGCGAACTCACAGCATCTAAAGGCTTGAAAAAATATGTTAAAAAAATATTACACTTACGGTACAATTTTAAGATGTATATAGTATAAAGAAGTTTCGTCAGAACTAATGATTATTAGGTTTATTCTATCATTGTTCCTGGGTTTTTCTTCAAAGGTCGATCTTATTAATAGATAACTAAGAGAACAATAACTGCAAATAAAATAGCATATCATCCATTTCATATTGTATGTGGTATGTTTACAAAAGTTATGTTAAAATATTACAAAAGTTACAGCTGCAGATCCCACAACTTTAAGATAGTTACAAAAAGCTCAAAAAAATTACAAAAGTGAACATAACATTTAACACGCTAACAATATAGAAAACAAAACTTTCATACTATGTCTTCATCAAATATACAGTGGCCTAAATATTGCATGATGATTCATCATGGTTTCCCATCAACTCATTCCACGGTCTTATTCATTCTTGGCGTATAATACTTAGTATAGTTATCCACGATTAGATCACCATATCTCTTTACAATTGGTGGTATTGGGGCTCCCTTCCCCAGGTTAATATTCACAAACTGATTATTGTTTACCCAACCAATGCATAGCTCATCTTGTGACCCCAACTCCTTAATCACAGTCCTTTTCTCAGTTACCAAACTCCTTTTAGGTACAATGGTATAACATTCTCTTTTTGAAATTAACACAACAAGAATACGATATGTGTTCGCAATGATCTGACCATGCATAGGCACAACAAACCACTTATGGTATGGGATATCAATAGTGGTATTGTACCAATCTATCAGATCATACACGTACTTTGATATGTTACAGAAGTAAAAAACATTGTAGAATGATTATTGAAACAAACAATCTCATCAGCAACTCGATCTCTTACATAAAATTTGCTACTACTCTAAAGCCACAGTTACCATCTCTAACAACATCCAGAATCTTCCCATCAGCTAATTTTCTTTATTTATCAGTGAAATAGTGGTCATACCACCTTACAAAGTAAACACGAGTCTCCTTAATTGGCGGTGGCCTAGGTGGTTCAACTAGTTTCTCTTTCTCTTTCTATTTCCCCTTTCCCTTCCCCATTACAGGTCGTAGTCTTCTATTTTCTATTTGTACTCCCAAGTGCATCAATTGGTTGGACCTCCCAAGAGCAAGGAATCCTAAGTGTCAATTTTGTCATTACTTTCTCCTTTGCAAACATTTTAGACACTAATTTTACCCTTCACGTGCACTAGACAGCACAACCGGTGGTGATAAGGTAGCAGTCTCAAGACTCGTGATCGCCAATAGCTGGAAATGTATAAAAGCTTTTCTGTCTTTACTGGACGCTCCAAATTTTTCAAGAAGCATCTAAAGAAAATGTTTAATATCAGTCTCCTTCGGTACATAGACAAGGTCATCGAAAAGTTTTCTTTAAACCAAATCAACCCCATATATAGGAATGGAATCCCCATTACTACTGTACGTATAACTCTCATATGAACAAGAAAGCCATGTGTTGCTCGTGTAGTATGCCCACAGTTTTCAGAAAATGCCCTAATTACTCCTAATTATATTCTTTTGAATTGTTTATAAATAATATCACATGCCCAATGAGAAACATGACCACTCAACTGTATAAACAATAATATCTGGTATGCATGCAGCCAACTATCTATACTTATATTGAATGATGCTCGTATCTCAGTGGTAATATCCTAGAACATACTATGGATTACCTTCCATGCGTTATCATAATCACTATCAAAAGATCGAATGTGAATCTTCAACCTTGAATTTTAACCCTTAGCTCTCTGGGTTGTGGCATTCCCAAGGTGGTTCAATTTGTTTACCCACAACAGAACAAGCTTCTCCCTATATCTCCCTAATACATCTTTCACGTATTTTGCAGATAAAGTACAGTTTTCAAAATCTGTCTCAAAGGTGGTCCTATTCATTTCCAAATCCCTCTAGATTTCATAAACTCGTCAGAACGATCAATTTTTTTTTTCCTTGTACGCCCCAACACATTTTTCTCTATGTGCCAACTTCATAGGATATGCAGGGTTTGAAGAAAAACTATATTTATCGCATTTATAAGAGCTTGCTCATTATTCGTAACCATAACCTCCATATGGAAATCACCTAAGATTATTCGTAACCAAATCCTGAATGTAAGTAGTTTCATCTTCGTGCTTAAAGTATGCTATACAAGAAAGAAAAATTTTACCAGTTGAGGTGATGCCAGCAACCTCAAATATGGGGCGCTTTCGACTGTTGGTCTTGTATGTATAGTCCATCAAGAAAATTGTTGGAAAATACCTAGAAAGTTGGGTCCCATACGGATGAGAATACAGTATACCATTCACAACTTTGTCTCTATTGAATCTCTCTTAGGTAGAATATAGTTGATATTGATTTTAATCACATTTCATGATAATTGCTGTATTTAATTTCTTTCATGCAACTCCTACTTGTTCAGCTTCTTTATCATATTGTATATTCTTTGCTTTTTGCTCATGTTACCAGAAAATTCTTCTTTGATGGCCTTCACAATCATCCACGGTGGAGAATTGTTTAGATACAGATGAGTAACTAACCTTATCTCTACAGGATTAAGCCTTGAGGGATATACCATGCCATCTAGTTTCTCCATAGGTGGGTGATTGTGACCCCCATAATGAACTCTAACAACCCAAGGAGAAGCTTCTACTTTAGTCAATGCATAGCATCTCACCTGAAAAGGGCAAATTGTACAATTTTGTTTTACTTCTCTTCTTCTGTATGGGATGTTTGGTGTCACGCCCCAAAATCTGGTAATTGGTAGCTTGACCAATTACTAGATTCTAAGTAGTGCAGGTTGGGGAATCCAAATATTCTACCCCACAAATAGCCAAGCCATAGACAGATTCTGGCTCGGCTATTCACATATAGCAATAATCATCAAAGTAAAGAAATGAAATAACAACATAGCGGAAGCAAAAAACATATATACATATCTGACATAAATATATACAATATCCAAAATAAGGTACAGTAATATACGCTGAGATAACAGCAAAAGTCTAAACTAAAACTGGTCGGCAGCATCAACTGCTCCAAATACTGTTGAGGATCTCAGCAACTCAAACTGCTCAACCTCTGAAAAGGGGGAAGCAATGTGAGAGTGAGCAAAACCACGGCTCACTGAATACCCAACAAGTCTAAATAACATACTAGTAAACATATACAGATAAGGAGAGTGAAGTGAAACAGATAGAGTAAGTTAAAGTAGAATAATAGTAACTAATAGATTCATGATCCAAGTAAATGAGTAGTAAGAACAGAAAGGAAATATAAGAGTAACCGTAGAAAGAATAAGGAAAATAAGAAAAGGAGGGAATGTGACAATGAGGGAAAGATGCAATGATATGCCAATGATGTGATATGTGCTAAGTTCTAAATACTAAATGAGTTGATGTTGAAAACGTGATGCAATCCTATTATAATAATTAATGGTTGATCAACCGCTAGCATGTTTAACTTAAAGAGATCTGTTAAAGGGATACAATGGGTACAATTTTTTTCAAGCTCGACCAAGCTAGTGGATATTCACTTGATCAAAGTTTTCCGGGCATTTCAACCTACGGAGCCAACGTCCAAACTGTATTTAATTCTGAGGAGTTTCAACCTCAAGGACAAGCCCTGTACCGAATTGTAAATACTTTCTCATACCTTCCCACACTCCCGGATGGGTTTATAAGGTATGATAGTATCCATCCTGGACCCACCTACTATTTCAACCCGATGTAGGACTCCTGCGATCCTATCGGAGGTCAAGCAATGTAGAGCTTTGTTATGTATCCGATCTCGATAAGTTAAAAAGAGTTTCCATGATTTCGAAAGATGTAACAGATCCCAAGGATCACAATGTAACAGCCGTGAACCCGACAAACAAACATAGGATAACCACCTACAGAAGAGCGTGGCAACAATCCTAAACAAAATGCCCAATGACTCGGTTGCACCATCTAAACCGATGAAACAACAACCTTAATCATCACAACTAAACAACCTTAGTCTCTAGAAGACTGAACCCAACAACAAGAATGCAACTACTAGTAACTACACTAACAACTTCTAGCACAACCCAATGCCAATGTAACTATAGTAACTAAAGAGTTAAAAAATATACGGAGAAGTAATATGAAAATAAACCCTAACTGATCACAACACCTCTATGCTCAGAGTACTACTCAAATCAACATCTATTAACTAGTAGAAGAATTTATAAATGAAGGGAAAACTCGCCTGAAGGAAATCCTGAGTCCTGCGGAAAACTAGCCAGAAAACCCAACTACGATCCGCGGAAAAGAAAATGGAATGCCTGGTAATCTAACACACACCAGGAACAGCAAACAACCAACAATTTAAGGAAACGAAAATAAAATCCAAACCCTAAAAATCAAACCCTAAGCCAAATCAAGCGGAATTGACGAAATGGAATAAGGGAATTACTTACCGAGGATAGGAGAAGAGATCGCGGCAAAGCTGAGGAAGAATCCGCGAGCGAAGAGGAAAGTTGGATTAGGAGTGTGGAGAAGAGAGGAAAAGGTTAGGGAGAGGGAGAGAGTGAAGGAGTGAAGAGAGAAGTGACGAAATGAAGTATATAAATCCAGACGCAGTTGAAATAGCGCATCTGTTCGAACAGGGAAGATTTTGTTCGAACAGGACAAGGCTTGTTCGAACAGAATGTTGCAGGGATGAAAGAAAACTGTCCCTGAAAGATCCTGTTCTAACAGAACTGGTCTGTTCAAAAACTGGACTTACCAGAAAAGCTAAGGAATTGCCGAGAGACACCACGGACCACCCCGGGCACCCCGGAACTCCACGGACCACCTCCACCACCACACAAGCACTTCTACAAACCCAGCCAAGGTTCCCCAAGGTAAACACACCACCTCTACCGCCCCTTGGCAACCAAAATGCCTAAGCCCCCAAAAAATTATATTTTCCTCGGGCGACCCCAGAAATCCATCGGCCACTGCAACGGTTCACCGGAACCACCCCAAATTAGACACACAAAACATAAATACCACTACCAAACTTTTTACAGGCTCCCAAGGCCACAAAACCACCTCTAACACCAAAACACCTCTGAACCGCCCAAAACTGCTAATGGAATCTAATACTAAACCACCGAAAGGAATAAATGGATTCATATAGGATGAGTAGAATTGATGAAAGAGTACATGCGGAAAATGAATGCGGAACTTAACGTGAAGGAAAGGAATCTAATATGCCAATGAGATTAAGAATAGGATTAAGAGTGAATATTAGGAATAATTAAATACGGGTTATTACATTTGGCTTCTCAACAATAGCATCTAGACTTTTCTTCGCTCTACGATCGCAAAATGTTTTACCTCCAAAGTACCCCTTTATCATTCTAGTTTTTTTATTGTTACCAGAAGGGTTGGATTTACTTATGGTGCTGGAAAAACCTTTTGATCAAGAAACCTCAAGGACCCATTTTCTTACGACTTCTCGAGTGAGAAATATTTGTTCAAAAAATAAATGGACTTGACAAAGTAATATTGGTAATTTACAATGATTATTCAATAAAGAAGCACGACATATATTATCTGTCGTAAGTCCTCTGTAAAATCACAAACAATCTTTAAAAGTGGATTAGGGTATGCATATTGGTCAATAGCCCCATCAAGATTTTCATCATCATGTTCAAGATTGTCGTCCACATGTCTTAAGTCATCATGTACGGGAACATGAACACAAGGTATAACATCCGCACATTGGCGCCAATATGAACCACATCATTGACATCACGATCAACTACTTCATCACCATCATCACCAACATTGAAGTCATCATCAAAGTAGGTGAAGTGGCTTATTCCAAATCTCAAACTCAAGCCTCATCTTCGACCATCATACATTCACTCGACCTCGTCAACATACACATTGCACATTTTTGGTACGTTATGGAACAACTACAGAGCTTTACTTATTATTCTCGACCTCAACATCAACAGCTCGATTCAAAAAATACTCCATCATTAATGAAGCCGTTACAAGACAGAAAGATCAGACCGTTACACAACCAGTTCAATGACTCATCAAATCCATATTGTAATGTCTACCATTAAGAATAATAATGGTCGTCAAATGGTCATATTATTAGACCTATAAATGAGGCCAGAGAACTACAGATAAAGGACATGAAACTCTGCACATAAAATTTTATACGGAATACTCAGAGCATTCTTTGAAATAGCTAGTAATCATCAAATACTACCTTTCTTTCTAAATCCTCAAGAGAAAGGTTGCGGTAATTAACCTATTCAAAGGTTTTCCACGCTAAACCTTGTATTAGCAGTTATATATTTCTTACCAACGTTCTGATTATCATCGGTGTGAGAAACTAAGTTTAATATACAAAATTAGGCTCTTACATTTGGCGCCGTCTGTGGGAATGAAGCATTTAGCTATAGTTCTCATAATCAGTTGATACTCTCTTCACAGAATATTGCTTCGAGACCAGAATACGCCAATTGGCCCAGCAGAAGGAAGTATCGTACTAGCAAAATTATGGGCCACTCTATACTCTGAGATAGAAAGATGGTCCATTCTTGAATAATAGTTGGTGGATGTATGAGATACATTAGAAGTTCTACAGGAACAACATATTACATCCCAGAAGAACAAAGACGTGCCAGCCACCATACGAATTTCTGTTCGGGACAGTTTAGGACCCTGAGGCAACAACCTAAGAGCTGACATTCGATCCAATCATAATAAGCCAGAAGCTGAGCTCATACATATACAAAGACTCCTCCAAGAAGTTGATGGCGTTCCCGCTGAAGTCAAGCAAGCAGAGGACCCACCCAGGGGAAAAGTTTGTATTTTAGCACTTGAACAATAAAGTGAAAGAAGTGGTGACCACATTCCTTGAGAAGGACGTATCCTACGTCAGACTATCATAGATAGTCATTACGTGACTCAAGAATACGTCCAAAAGTACATCAAATAATTATTTGAAGTACAGGTTCAAACCGCTAAAGGTATCCACAATAGATTCTAGGAAAGCCTGATTACTCAGGAACTATTGGGTGGCGAAGTTCCCACCAGTTTCCACACCCTAAAAATCTAAAAGTACAGGGGAACTGACCCTGTGGAACATGTCCAAGAATTCCAAGACGCTTTAAGCTTGCATTCTACCTCGAACCACATTTTATGCCATTTTTTTCTTACCAACCTACAGGGCAAACCTTTGCATTGGTTCCACTCACTACAAGAAGGGTTCATTAAAACTTTCGAACAGTTGAGAGAATTCATCGTCAAGAACTACTTGCATAACATAGACAAGGAGGAAAATATGTATTTACTATTCATCCTTAAGCAGATACTAGGCGAGAAGCTCAAAATATTTACAAAGAAATTTTTGGAGTTGGCCAGAAAGGTAGACAGACTTGATCAGAAAATTACTATTTCGGCCTTTACTAACGCTTTGCTTGTGGATGGAAGAGCGAAGGAGCACCTAATCCTCAACAAGCCTGCGACCTTGGAAGAAATGATCAAAAAAGTAAATGGATATATCAATCTCGAAAGGATAGTATCCGAAAGGCAGAAGCCCCAGAAGTTAATCTTAATAGCAAGAGATCAATCTACATAACGAAATTTTAATCGAACTACATATTACAGAGGAAACATAAAGTATACCAAGTCTAATGACAATCAAACTCAGAGAGGTGGTAATTTTCCAAAGCCATGTCTTCCCAAGTTAACTGTCATAATAGCCAGCCTATATCCCATACTTTAAAAGGATAAATTCTTTCGCAATACTCAATATCTTCAACCCATCGAAAGTATACCATATTGTATACACCACAAAGTCCGATATCATGAGACAGAGCATTGCTTTAGTTTATAATGATTTTTGGAGTATATTTTTATAGAAGGACGAATGCATGAGTACATAGTGGACGTCGAAAGTTACAAAAATGTGAGTTACAAGCTTAATACTGAGATCGTATATATAGAAGGGGCAGCAGAGGAAAAGCATTTATACCATATCTTCCTTAGCCATTTTATCGAGACTCGTTCAATTAATAGGTCGATCAAATTCAAAAGAGGACGTCTCGGCCAATGCCACGTTTTGTCTATGGTCGATGAAGAAGCTCGATTACTCTCTGTATCTAGTTCTCAATGAACAGGGATCACCTTCGAAGATTGCAACGTTTTCCATGTCAACTTTCCTCATCATGATGCACTCGTGATCATATTATAAATGACCAATATCGTACTACATATAATGATGGTAGATACTGGAAGCAGTATTGAACTACTCTTCTAAAGTATGATTGATCAGATGGGACTGGCCAACAAGTTCAGCCTAATGACATCGATATCAGTGGGTTCAATGGCTCCAAGGAAGAATAAGTAGGAAAGATTATATTTCTTACTACCGCAGAACCTGCGACTGTTGACATTGTATTTTACATCATAAACGCCAAATCCCACTATTTAAGAATCATGGGACGTTGATGACTATATAGCATGCGAGCTATCCCATCGACCTATTATTTGGCGTTACGGTTCGATTGGAATAGTGGCATCTACGAAATCTAAGGTAGGTAAAAGCTCGCTCGAGCTTGCAAAAATATTGTTACCATTGTGACAGAACCATCGGCACAACAGATCGTTTAGCATTGCATAATACTACAGAGAACATTACAGAAAATACTACAGAGAACCAACTACCAAGTGCAAAAATAGATAACTTTAGCACCAAGCCTACGAGAAGAAGTCAATAAAGAGATTGATAAACTTATTGAAGTTGGATTTATTTGAAAAGTTAATTACCCTGATAGATTTCAAACATCGTAGCAGTCCCGAAGAAAAATGGCAAGATCAGAGTATGCGTGGATTTTACAGACTTAAATAAGCATACTCCGAAAGATAGTTTTCCCCTTCCCATCATCAACCAACTGCTCGATTCCACTACAGGACACAAACTCTTATCCAAGATGGACATCGCGTCAGGGTACAATAAGATACCCATGTTTCCCAAAGATCAAGAAAAAATAGCTTCCATCACAGAACATTCTTTGTACTACTACTACAAACTAATGTCTTTCAGCCTCAAGAACGCCAGAGCCACTTATCAGAGACTAATGACTCAAATGTTCAAAGGCCATCTTGGGAAAACAATGGAAGTTTGCATTGATGATATGATGTGTAAAACTCTCAAGAAGGAAAGCCATCTCGCAGATTTGCACACGACCTTTAAAATTCTTTGGTCCTACAAAATGAGACTAAATTCTGACAAATACCAATTTGGAGTCCAATCATGCAAATTCTTGGGATACTTGATAAGCAAGAAAGGTATCAAGGCTGACCAAGATCGTATTCGTACTTTATTATCCATGCCTTCTCCAAATACAAAGAAAGACGTCCAAAAGATAGCTGGCAAGATAGCAACAATAAATCATTTTGTCTCCAAGTCTTCAGATCGGTGTCGATGGTTATTCGACCTCCTACGAGAAGGGATGAAGAAAGGGAAAACTTCAAGAGATCCTGAGATCGAGTAGACCACAGAATGTAAAGCAGCATTTCAGGAATAAAAACGCTACTTGGGGAAACCACCAGTAAGGAGTACCCCCAAGGAAGAAGAGGAGCTTACGGTATATCTTGTAGTTGCCAATAACTTAGTCATCTCAGTTCTCATTCGACTCAATGAAAAGATGAAAAAACCTATCTACTTCATCGGCAAGACTCTCACGCCAGCAGAAACATGGTACACTAAGATTAAAAGCCTACACTTAGCTCTCGTCTATACATCGCAGAAGTTCAAACAATATTTTTAAGCTCATTCAGTACGAGTAATGAAAAATTACCCCTTGCACAAAGTTCTATCCAAACGGGAGAAATCCGGATGAGTCTAGCAATGGCTGGTTACTCTTGGTGAGCACGATATACGTTTTAAGCCACAACATTCCAAAAAAGGGCAAGTAGTAGCAAATTTCCTCGTAGATTTTCCAGTAGACGACCCTGATTGGGAAGAGGATATTACTGAGACAAACGAAGAACAGTTCGAAGAGAAATTGGATTGGATATCCAAGAAAAGTTGCCGCCTTTTAACTGACGGTTATGCCAGACCAGCTGGGTCAAACATCGGGATAGTACTTATCACACCTTATAGTGACAGATTTGAGAAATTAATCTGACTCAACTTTGAAGCTACCAACAATAAAACCAAATAAGAGGTACTAATCTATGGACTGGATATGACACTAGAGATTAGTGTGCCCAAATTATCTATTTACATTGATTTCTTATTTATTGTGAACCATTATACAGACAAATATTTAAAAAATGGAAAGATGATCGACTATACGGCAGCAGTAGCCGACAGAATGAGCAGATTTAACAAGCCTACAATCGAACTCTTGTCTCATGGTAAAAATAAATATTCTGATTCACTTGCCTATCTTGCTGGAGTGCTCAGAATAGAAGCTCGATATTTGAAGATCGAAGTGCTATCTACCCCCAACATTTACATCATCAGCTCAAATGCCATTAATACTGGGAGCGACGAAGAGGTCGAAGGCGATTGGAAACTACCTTTCCTCACATATTTCGGGCTAAACAATAAATTTAATGGCAAACACCCCGAGGATGCTAATAAAAGAAAACGCTTGATAGACAATGCTAAATGATACGTCGTTGACGATAATCTCCTTTACAAAATATTGGTTATATGACCATATCTCCAATGTTTGTTTGATAAGGAGGCCCAAGCCTTCCTACACAATTTACATGAAACTACTTACGGATCCCATGCAGCGGGACGGTCTTTAGCAAACTGAGCTCTTACTCAAGGGGTCTTTTGGCCTAAAATGAAAGCTCAGGCCATCGAATATGCCAGCAATTGTGATGCCTCCCAACGACATGGACCCAAAATTTGAGCTCCAGCTTTAAAGCTCCATTCTAGCAAAGTTGTCTGGCCATTCAAAAGATGGGACCTCGATCTTGTGGGAGAATTCCCAATTGTACCAGGAAAATGGATGTATCTCCTTGAAGCAACAGACTACTTCACCAAATGGGTAGAAGCAGTTCTTTTGAGTCAAACTCGCGAGGATGAACTTCTCAAGTTCATATGGGAAAATATTATAATATGGTTTGGGTGCCCCCATCTCATCTGGATAGACAATGGAGCATAGTTTGTTGGTTCAAAGGTCATAAACTTCCTAAATTAGCATAACATCATCCACTCCCCTTCAAACCTGCATTACCCATAAGGAAATGATCAGGCCAAAATCATCAATCATACTATCATCGACTGAATAAAAAAGAGATTGACAGAAAAGAAGGGAAATTGGGTGCCAGAATTACCACACGTGCTATGGGCATACTGAACAATACCTCGAGTGTCGATATGATGCACACCATTTTTGTTAGCTTACGGTACTAAAGTCATCATCTTAACTCAATATCATCACCCATTGTGTGATCATACCATGACTGATGAAGAAAACAAGCTCTAGTTGGTGTATAGCATGAACTGGATTGACGAAACACAAGACAGAGCAGTCATAAACTTGGGAAGGTACCATCAGGCTTTCGTAAGGTTATATAACAAATGAGTTCGTCATAGAGAGTTTGATATTAAAGATCTCGTCCTACGAGAGATACCAAAACACAGAAAGGAACTCAATGCTAGGAAACTCGTAGAAAATTGGGAAGGACATTTTATCGTTGTCGACAAAAGCGGACTTGGCTCTTACGACCTTGTCACAAAAAATGGGGATCGAGTCCCTAATCCTTAGAATACGTAGAGATTAAAGTTATATCACGGATAATAATCTATCACACTGTACTATTGTACTATTTCTTCCAATTGTGTACGTCATTCTTACATTAATTAATAGTTATGTTTGACTGACCTACATTACAATACTATTCTACTATCTCATACAGTACTGTTCTACTATTTCTTCCATTTGTGTACATCGTTCTTACACTAATAAAATACTTGTATTTGACCAACCTACATCAGAGTACTCTTCTACTATCTCATACAGTACTCTTTTACTATCTCTTACATTTTTGTATGTCGTTCTTACACCAATGAAATACTTGTGCTTGACCGGCCTACATTACAGTACTTTTCTACTATCTCATACAAGTACTTCGATATACATAACATATTTATAATATCATAGATAACATATGGGTTCTCCCCATTCTACTATTACAGATCGTTTATTGCTTCAGCCAATTCAATCATTTATTGCATTATAGATCACATATTGCTTCAAACAATTCAATCTTCAATCTTATCACAGGTCGGCTATTGGTTCCCCAATCCAGCTAAATAGACTACAGACTTCAAAACTATAATTGTTTCATCAAAAGGTCAATACAAATACGTAAAATCACTAATTCTACTATCAGTCAAATTTTGCTGCAACATAACCTTCACACTCTACCTACTATATTTCAGTTGGTATAGTATGAATAATTCCTTTTTACATTAATACCAACGCCTCCTCAATCACTCAAACTTTCAGACAACGCATCACCGCATGAACTTTCCCCAGGCTCTGACAGTCGCAGACACATCAGTTCTGGTACCCTCACAGTAATGATTTGTCTTCCTTCATCAAGCTTGCTCTTGGTAAAAGCTCCAATTTTTGACATAATACGATCTAGATACTCAGTCCGTACTAGCTGCATGTCGCACTTCACCATTTGCGATCATGATGTCATAAATCGTGTCACTTTCTTTTGCCAATCTCTTGAACTCGGACACAAAAAGGGAAAGCACTGTCGTCATTTCTCTGTCATGCACGCCACTTGCCTCAAGCTTAATCTTGTTCGGTACAACGAGCTCCGTAATCTTTCCCTTCGCTACATTCAACGTAACTTCAAAATTTTTACAGCGATCTTCCATTGCTCGCTTTTCATCCACAAAAGCTTTATTATGTGCATCCATCACCATCATAAATTTTTCCATCTATCCCAACATAGCCATTGATTCCTCCATAGCGAACTGATTATGATTCCTCTCTAACCACTGCATTAAGATATTGTTCGGCCATCTCAAGATCCACCTCCAATTTGTTCTTCGAGCTAGTCAACTCCCTAATTACCATTTGATACTCCAAAACATTCAACTTCAACACTTGAACTGCATCATCTAAGTCCCCTATTTTAACCCAATACTCTTTACTAATTCAGTCTGTTCATTGTTGACTTCCCCTAACTCTTTTCCCCTAAAATTAGCAGCATGAAAAATTCCTTCAAGCTCAGGAGTACACCCATCTGCCTACCTCACAACAGCTCATGCGCTAACTACTTCTGCCTCCTGGTGGGTTACATGTTCTGAGATATCTCTTATACGACATTCAACTTTTTTAATGACCAAATTCCTTTTCTTCAAAACCTCATTTAATTCCTCTATTTTTTCTGCACAATGGCAAGTTCAGCCTCCTTACCTTCCAACTGTTCGGTTAAATGACCCACCATACCTTGTTCTTCAATCACCCTCACCTCCATTTTTACATTTAACTCAATAGCACTTTTTAGTGCTTCCTGATGAAAGTTCAAATCAGCATTCAATTTTTTGTTCAAAACTTCACACTGACTTTGAACCTCTGCCAGTTCCACCTGTATTAATAGCTAACTTTCACATACATAACAGATCGCATATCAAAATAGTTTACATATCACAGTTTACAATTTCACTCACAACAATTACGTATGATCGATCTTACGATAATAAATACTTGTCTATGATCGATCAGCATCTCTATTCATATTTATCAAAAACATAGTAGATTTATTTATCAACAAAGTAGTGTACAGATATCTAATGCATATGTAAGTTGTTGAATAGCATAAATTCTTTGCTTTCGCTCCCTCAAACTATGAGAGGATTACCCCCTATCTCTCGATCTTCTTGACCTATCTACCTGCACATCCAAAGGAGCTATAAAAATCACCCTACTGGCGCTGCTTTCACCGTGACCGAGGTATCAGGCCCTCAACTTCCTCCTCGTCCTCCTCTTACAAATTTTGTGCCGGTCTAGGAGTTAGTTTTTCACCACCTTTTTCCTCCTCATCCTTTGTAAACCATATATTTTCAGCTTTTTCATTCTCTACATCAAAGTCTTTCCCACAATCCATAATTTACTTCCTAAATTCCTTCTCTACCCTTGCCAACTCTCCTAAAAAAAACTCAATCACACTCTTTATATGACGTTCATGATCCATTTGCACTGTGACCTTTGCTCACGTCAGATGCAAATGCTCCATCAACATCATATTCGATTTATGAAGACGCCTACACATATCCTTCTGCAATATACCCAACCTTTTCAATTCCCTTTCTACCTTCTTTCTAAGAGTTGTTTCTTTTGTCAATTGATTTCCAGTGAGATATTTTTCTTCAACACGTTTTACAACTCCTTTAACTTACACTCTAACTTGCCTTGCACATCAATCAATTTTTTTATTATTTCGAAAAAAAAATCCACATTGTTCTTCAATCATGCATAAAGTCAAGAACATCAGGTAGGGGACCTACGTCACCCCATATAACAGACACACCAGCTCGAACTAAGAATTTTCTCGCCTCTACGCTATGACAATTATATTCTTCTTGAGCTAAAAACATAACTCGAGCTGGATCAGATACTACACCCATTTCCTTTAAGAACTCTACTTAAGCCTCTTTTAAGCCCCACTTACTCTCTACTTCTGCCTTAAAATATAGTGTCAGAGTTACCAAAAGCTTCTGACACCTGGCTTTATCACTCGGGTCAATAAAACAAATCAAGTCTTTCAATTTACATACTAGCACCCCCTCTCCTCCTCTTTTCTTAAAACCTCATCCCTCTCTATTTTTATTTTTGCGTATCTACACAGTAGATCATATAATTCTTTAAAGTTTTTCTCTGAATTAGATTTAAACTGTCTCCTCTTATACTCAGTTTTATTTTATACCTTTTGAATATGAGTTACGGAGTCCCTCGCTCTACTCAACGATCTCACCAGAGTGGTAACCATTTTTCTCAACTGCTCTATCACTTACACAAATTATAAATTTTATGTTATCAAACAAACATTCAAACAGAGCACAATTAACAGATGTCTATCAATCTTTACAGTTTCAATACACACAAAAAATAGTCTCATCAAAGGCAGAATAGGATAGTTTGAAACAGGATACAAGAAAATAATATTAAATATTCTTGTCAGTCTCTACCTCAGGCAGAGGATCCCCTTCAATACTAGCAACTCGGACTTGTTCAGTTTGAGGGGAGGTATATCGATGGGAGCAGCAATATCTTCAGCCGATTCATCTTCCGCATCCAAAGAAAAAATTATCTCATGGAACTTACCAACTTGGCCCAGATGGATATTGGCGTCGGTTAACCAAAAATGGCAGTAGGATTGGATCATGTTGTTTCTATCATCCCTTATCTCAGCAAAAGCTTTTGCCAGGGTCTCCCGCGCTCAGACATTAGTGCATACCGCTCTTCAACAGCCTTCAACTCTTCAGCCTTGCTCTCTTTCTCCATCTTGAGCTCCTTCTCGAGCTCCTTTATTCGAGCTATTTAAGCATCAAACTTCTGAGTAAGCTCCCCATACTCCTAGTTTCTCTTCTCAATAAAAGTTGTAACCCCTTTTACCAGGATCAAGAGCTGCCAATATAATACATGAGATCAGTAACACATACATCAACCACAATACAACAAATAGGGAGTATTAATATGCACATTCGTTGTTTGCTCTCGAAGCATCCCTTCGAGCTACCTCGGCTCAATCCCCACCATCTTAAAGCGCCTTTGCTCCATGTCTCTCAGCTTGGCTACCTTCGAGCTCATGTTATTTCTTTTCAGTGACCTCCTTTCTACTTCTAAACTAGTGACCTCATTCACCTCCTGCGGCTCCACCACACCCGCAGCAGCCTGCTTATCACCTTATTTCCCTTGGGCCGCCCCCACAGCAGAATAAGAAGCTTCTGGCACTATCCTTTTTAGCCAATAGATCTTCCGCACCCTGCTCGTGCTCCCTGGAAGAGGCGAAGGGATACCAGTCAAATCCCCTGGAGGTAGCAGGGTCTTCTTCATACTCTTCTCAGCCATAGCTCTATTTTTGTGAGCTCGTTGGACTTTGGGTACTTTGGAGTCTACCCTTTTATACATACGGACATTCAATTCACCAAGTACTTGCTTCAACTCGACCTGCTCAAGGGCTACGCAGTCGAACAAGCTTGTGTTATCATGAAAAAAATTAGGATTGGGACCTGACAAACAAAATCAAGAAAATGATTAGCAACTCAAAGAAAAACTAATATTCGGTCAAGTTAGCAGGCGTTACTTTCTCGGATTAGAATATTTATTATCCAAGACGAGCGTTGGTTTATCTGGAACCTGCATACAATTGCCCCCTACCCATACAAGATGGCCATTCTACGGTCTACCAAAAGATTTAAAATCAAAAAACTTCAGCCTAGAAAAGTTACTAAATAGGTAACCGCTATTACGGGCTTTGACATACTTCATTTTGTAAAACTTTAGTACGTCAGCTGCTACGAACTGTTTTGCAGTCACATTCTCTGTTCACTTCTCATTCAAAGCCATACACACCCTCATTATCTCAAACACATTCCCATTTAATTGTGCGAGGCAGCACTGCAACGCATTCATAACCCCTTTCTGAAAAAAGGTCAAAGGAATCCTAAGTCCATATACGACCTGGTTCAAATAGCACAAAAAACCATCATTTGGGCCTGCCATACCTTTTCCATTATAGTACGTAATTTTTACGTCTTCTCTAATTCATTTTTCCCTCTTCCAAAATTCCAGACTGGGCACTTGATAGTGTACCTTTTATTCCCATTTCCCTAGTACCAAGGTCCTAAACCAAGGGCCTTGCTCCATTACATAATTTCCCACTCCCCTTTTAGCTTCTTTTTAAATTTCATATATTTTTTCCCTACATCTACTCCCTCTGGATATATGTAAAATGTATCATCCTTTACCCCTGTATTATCTTCCCCTACTACATTATTCTCTCCACTGGGTCCTTCAGTCCCTACACCCACAGTGACTTCCCTCTCCTATCTATTATCTCCTTTATGTATCCACAATTGTCCTCCCTACCCGACAATGATGTTTCCTCCAAACTGGATGATACTACAAATTTACAAGTGGGCTCTGAGTTTTTTGAACGCATACTGGACGTACAGGTACAAACAATCTTATATTATTTTTTTATCTCTATGATACAACACTTCCACAATTACATGATATACCATACACACAGAAGAGACAAACCCCACTTATAACTTTTACCCCGTCAATGCATTTATTTTCAAAACTTTCCAAAATAGCAGAAAATTAATTTTAACTTTCCATCTTCTTCTCCAAAAAATAGTTTTCTCTCTCTAAACATTTGTTACCAAACCAAAAGCTTTTTGCAAATATTCACTAAATACAGGCAAACAATCATTTTTTAGCCCACTACATTCCCAAATTTATCATCCCCAAATCAATCATATACTAAGGCGATTAACAAACAAACACATGCATAGAGTACCATTCAGTGCAATCAAAATAGAGAAGCAAAATTTACTAACCTGTATTAGAAGACCCAAAATCTTTTACTTTGCCTATACCTTTCACAGAGATTGACTGCTTCTGTCGTTTCTCCAAGAACTCCCTTTCACCAACTTAAGTTTTCTCTACAAAATTGCACTCAAAACTCAAGCGTATTCTCTCTCTAAAAACACTGGTTACACCAATTTTTTCTCTATATATAACTGTAGATAATTTATGAGGGAGAGAGAGATGAGTTTTTATACTCTTCCTTAGGTTTTAAAACGATGGCACTTTCAGACACATGTCGGTCACCCCTACAGCCCCTAAAGGCACATCTTTTCGCCTCACAGCATCATCATGACTTCTGTGATAACGTTTGTTGTTATCACGTCTGCCTTTGCCTTCAGCCATTAAACAATTTTGTCCCTTCTTCCCAATACAATTTACACGATCAATCACCTTGCTTTAATGTTCAATCAAGATCGTACCACAATATACGTCTTTCTTCTAAATAGCAAAATATTCAAAATTCAAAATTACATGCGCAGCTATTAGAATCAGGTAGTTGTAATCCACAGTATCTGCCACATAAGCAGTTTAACAAACACTTTGATCCTATTTTTTAGTTCGGAGATTCAATTTGTATTATTTTATATTCAACATATAACAAAAATAGAACACTGCCAACAGATTACTTATTCATTTCGAGCTATCAAAGTTTGAGCTTGCAATCACATATAGTTACATTTAAAGCAGCCTGGATGATTTACTGTACTACATGGAATTATCTCTCCACCTGCTGCCCTCTCGTCCTCTTCAGCCAATTTATCCTATCCAATCTCTATAACAGCATCTTCTCGCAGGGTTGTATCTAGAAACAACTCATAGAGCACATCACACCAGAAATAGCGATCATACTCTGTATGCCTACCTTCATCATCAAAACTGCCCAACTACAATGGTCACTCGGGTAACACAGTATTAAAAGACAGCAGGCAAAAGTACCGCTCACGGAGTTCAACCACCTTGATTTTTAACCTACCTTCTTCCGCATGACGAACACGCTGAGGGCGTGTCCTCATCATAATCACTTCCAATCAACCAATAACAATTTTTTCCTGCAGAAGAATAAAAGGCATAACATCAAAGGATCAACATCTTATAAAGCCAGCATGGAGATCTATTTACACCACTAATGTCGCATACACTACTTAAAAAAGAGTAAAAAACAACTTTGCAAGTCAGTCATTTTATGCCTAAAAGAACTTCTTTTTTTGTTGAAATAAGGGTCGTGCTTTTTGCAGTAGTTTTTTGTTCTCAACTTTTACTTGAGTCGTAATATTACGATTAAAAGCTAAGTTGTAAAAATAGTCATTTTTTACAATTTTTACGACACATTAAAACGTCATTTTATGCGTCACAATTAAATAACATAAATAAGAGTCATAATATTCGTCGCATTTACCACAAATTACAACTGATATAGTTGTTATTTTATTCGCAAAATTATAGCGACCCTGCTATAAGTCGCCAAATACATAACAATTTTTCATTTTCATGACTAACATGAGTGTCGAATTAAGCGTCACAAAAAGCACGACATAAATAAGGGTTGTTACGATCATCATTTTTAAAAAAACTTTGTAACACATAAGTACGTCGTATTATGTGTCACATGAAAAAATGACTTAGATATAGTTGTAGGTACTGTCTTATTTTTTGTATTTTACTAATTTTTTCGTTGTTTTTTTGCATCTCAGGAAAGGCCTCACGAATTTTAAATAATCAAACAATACAATCAACTAACATATAAAGCAATAATGACAAGCAATTTTCAATAAAAAGAAGATAGTGAAATACCAATTAAAAGATCATGTCAAACAGCTTACCAATATTCAAAATGAAAATAGAAATGTCAAACCACTTTCCAGGGTTGGTTTTAAATTCTACAAAATAAAAATAAAAATAAAAAAATTCTTCACTGGATAAAGGTAAAAAATTTAAGCCAAGCTACGGCTTCACCTGCGGAATGGAGACTATTTCTTCACTACCTACGGAATAGGAGACTCTTTCTTTCTTTTTGTAAACTACCTATATATGCTATAAATATAGCCAAAGAATAGGTTCTAAAGGGGCCAGACATTTTTACACATTTCTCTATTCTAAACATATGCAACACTCATAAACTCCTAATAACTAGCATTTACAAGATTTTATACCAAATCCTCCTTGAGGACGTGGTTTTTCTCAGTTACAGCTGAGTTTTCCACGTATAATCTTAGTTGATAATTCTTTATTGCAAAATCCTTATGAACAAGTATTGGTGAAGGTTCTCCTCCCGGATAACACGCCATTACAATTGGCGTCGTCTGCGAGAAATTTTCTATTCTTTTTTCTACTATTTCCAACCTGAGCACCGTCCAAATGACAAACATGAACTTGAGATGCCATTCTAGTACTGTAAGAGATCGGGACATTCCAGGAGCCCTTGATCTGCACGGTGCGGTTCTTGAACTTCTAAAATAAATGGCTTTGGAAAAAAACTAGAGACTGGAAGATCAGCGTGTTCACGCTCAAGCTTTACAAATGGAGAGAGATGAATACAGAAAAGGCCTGGATCAGTAGAGCCAAACCCATCAAAAGGAAATGGAAAGACTGCGAAGAACACAAGATCGAATAACAGCTCGTCAAGCATCGCCACCACTGGCTCAAAGTGAACATCGATCGATAGCAATTTAAAGCGATGATCCGCCTAGGGAGGACAACCAACGAATGTCTTGATCCAGATCTGGAGCCCTACTAGAGTATCTTGACATTTTGGTTTAACTTCTTCAGCATCGACAAACCAAGGAAGTCGACGTACACGTCACCAGACCCCTCCGCAAGAAAGAATGCCCATCAGAGAGCGATTGGGACTAAAGAGACAAGGCGATTTTGTTCCTCAAGTTGTAGCTTTACCTCTCCATCCGTAGCAATTCGTCACTCTGGATGACCTTAACAACAGGATTCAAGCTATCAACTATCATATCCCCGGCCGACAATCTACGCCCGACAGGATTAAAACAAACCCCATCTCTCCATTTCACGAAAATATGCCTATTCCAGAAAACTTCCATATGCCCAAATTCATCCATTATGCAGGCCTCACCGATCCACTTACACATGTTCGACATTTCAAAGCTGCCGTTGGGTTGTATTCTAAACTCGACCACATGGTTTGTCGATTGTTTAATATGAGCTTAAAAGAAGAACCACTCCGATGGTTCCATACTATTCAAGAAGCCTCCATCACCTCTTTCCTCCAATTACAAAATCTACTCGAGTCCAACTATATTTATGCCAGGGAATGTGAAATCATGGTGGACTTTTTATATTACTTTGAGCATGGCGCGAAAGAAACCTTGGCATTATAAACGTTTCCTGTAAGAAATACGGAAGATTGGAAATTCAGACCCCAAAATCATGGTTCCAGGGTTTACTTCTGCCCGGCGCATCGACTCAAAAGTTTGCGAAGAACTTACTCTGCACAAACCACGTACGGTTACTAAGATGATTGAGGTGGTTAATAATTACATCGAGATGGAGGGATCGAAGAAAGATAAGATGAAAAGCTCTTCTATCATATATTCTCGAGAAGTATCTTCGACCCCTTCGCAAAGAATAGTTGTCGCAACAGCACCGAAGCCGCCTACCAAAAACACTGATAACATTCGAAGAAGAGATGCCAAACCGGATAGGCCTATCCCAATTCTGCCACCTATGACAACAACCTTTTTGCTATCTTTCCAATAATAAAGGGAGACGAGTGTTATCGTGCACCACAGGTTATTATATATCTCCCGAACAGACCCTTATGTTAATATCATAATGTGCACAGTCATGAGACTGATAGTTGTTACTCCCTCATTCGCATTTTTCACCATATCCTCTTAGCTAGAAGACTCCATAATTATGTTGTCGACATTCATAAATTCCTCGATGAACAAGTAAAAACTATTGAAGTCGAGCATAATCATATCCAGGGCCCAGCTCGACACTTATACATGATCGAGATCGAAAAAGGAAAGAAATGAAAACCAGACGATCGTATTACGCCTTACTGCAAAATGACTTCCTCAGATAAATCAGCAAAACTTTTTCCAAGCAACAGTAAATCCAAACATCCTTACCAGATAATATTCGAGGACTGGGACACAAGCCATGTACAATACCCATATGATGGCCAGCTTATTATTATACTAAAAGTGGAGCAGGATTACTTACATACACTTCTCATTAATACCGGCAGTGCCACAGATGTCTTATTCCGAAGAGCAATCAAAGTTTTTGGCCTTACAGATTCCATTAAAGCTTCGACAAAAATAATCACAGGCATCATTGGTTCCAAAGAATCAGCCACAGGAGAAATTATTCTACCCGTTCAAGAAGGTTCGAAAACCACATTTGTCAAATTTCTTGTCATTGATGCAGAGTCCAAATATTTGGGCATTTTCGGACGCAACTGATTACATTCAATAAAAGCAATCCCATCGACTTATCATTTAGTACTACGTTTTCCTACGGATCACAGAGTTTATGAAATCAAGGGCAGCCAAGCAGTCGCACGAATGTCTGAACATACCACCATCAACCCACATACAGCAAAACTCCTCAAGGCATAGCAACTATAGTCTGATACACTACCCTCATTTGAGCAACATGATGCTGAAGTGGCTGAAACTGTTGAACTCAATATACCCAGGCGAACAACCATCATTGGATCCAAATTGTTCATCGATGAAAAAGATGTCATGATACAACTACTTAAGAAAAACAACGACGTCTTCGCCTAAACTTTTCAAGAAATGCCCGGAATCGATCCTTCCATTGCTTGCCACCACCTCGACCTCCTTCCAGACAGCAAGGCAATCATCCAAAAATGACGAAATTTGGCTCTTCTACTTTGAGATGCAGTCAAAGAAGAAATTAATAAACTCCTTCGTGTTGGCTTTATTCGAGAAGCTAAATGTCCGAAGTGGGTTTCCAATATCGTCGTTGTGCCAAAGAAAAATTGTAAAATACGGGTTGGTGTTGATTTCACCGAACCTAACAAATTCACACCCAAAGACAATTTTCCGCTACTGTTGATTCTGTAAATTCTCGACCAGTCGTAGGACACAAACTTCTTTCTATGATGGATACCGCCTCGGGATACAGTCATGTTCCACTCGCCGAAGAAGATCAAGAAAAAACTACATTTATAACTGAAAGAGGACTTTACTATTTTACAGTGATGCCTTTTGGGTTAAAAAATATTGGTGCCACTTACCAACAATTGGTCACTCAAATGTTCATAGAACATCTAGGCTACATCATGGATGTATATATCGATGATATGATTTGCAAAAGCTTGAAAAGAGCAGATCATCTCCAAACTATCTTCGATATCCTTCGACAATACCGGATGAAGCTCAACCCAGAGAAATGTCAGTTCGGCGTCGCATCCAGAAAATCCTGGACCATCTAGTCAGTAAACGAGGTTTCGAAATCGATCCGACTCAAATCAAAGTACTCATGGCAATGCCATCTCCTCGAACAAAAAAAGATGTTCAGAAATTCGCCGGCAAGATAGCTGCTCTTCACAGCTCCAAGTCATTTGATCGATGCAAATTTCTGTATCATCTTCTTCGTGGCAAACCCCACAACTCTTTCGAATAAACATCAAAAAGAAGTATTATGGACTCCTGATTGTAAACTGGCGTTTTAAGATCTTAAACGATACTTGGGGCGTCCTCCTATAATGAGTACTCCCATTGATGGCGAATTACGCACCATGTACTTATCCACCACTGAGGACTCTATCAGTTTTGTTCTTATTCGAGAAGATGCAGACATCAAGAAACTCTTATGCCTGCTAAAAAGTGATATACTACCACGGAGAAGCAATTGCTCACCTTGGTTTATAGCTCTCAAAAACTCCATCCATACTTCCAAGCTCACCCCATCAAAGTCATTACAAAATACCCTATCAAACTCGTACTCCCCAAAAAAGGAAAATATTGACGAGTTCAGCAGTGGCCTGCTTTCCTTGGTAAATATGACATCTCTTTTGAGCCTCAAATATCAATCAAGGGGCAAGCAGTGGCCGATTTTTTGGCAAATTTTCCAGTTGAAGACCCCGATTGGGAAGAAGTCGAAGAAATATTTACTGACGACTCAATTTCTGAACAAGATGCATGGTCCAAGAGTTTTGGTTGGCAACTTTTTATGGACGGATCAGGAGGACCACAACGTTCCAGAATTGGCATCGTACTCGTCACACCTTCCAATCATCGCATAGAAAATTCTCCTAAACTAAAATTATATGCAACCAATAATGAAACAGAGTATGAAGGCATCTTGCACGGCCTTGATCTTGTACTTACTCTTGGAGCATAAGAATTAGCAGTTTATGTCGACTCCTTACTCGTCGCCAATCATTACAACAAAATTTTTAGGACAACAGGCAAGATGGATGATTATGCTGCCCTGGTCGAAGACAAAATGAAGAAATTCAAACATGCCACCATTTCATATATACCTCGGCAAGAAAATCATCATGCCGATGTTTTATCTTTAATTGCTACCATGCTGGGAGACAGTAAAAAAAGATCTTTGGAAATCGAGATCCTCGAACACTCTAGCCTCGATATCTTGTCCACACTCCACTTGACCGTTATTGATGATGACGACCCTGAAGATTGGAGAAAACCATTTTTTGCATACCTCAACTCTAACATCCTACCCAGTAATAAAGAAGAAGCTCGATCCCTGTTAGCCAAGTGCCCTCGATTCACAGTTCAAGATTGTATATTATATTGACTCACTGCCGGGGGGCCACATATCAAATGTATATCGCAGAAACAAGCATAGATAAAAATCAGAGAACTTCACGAAGGTATTTGTGGTACACATATTTTGGGTCGATCACTAGCTAAACGAGCATTCATACAGGGACTCTATTGGCCCAAAATGAGACAAGACTGCGAAGACTTCGTTCAGAAATGCTACAAATGCCAAATTCATGCTCAGGACATTAAGTGCCACACCCTCAACTTACATGTCAATAATGTTCTTTGGCCATTTAAACGATGGGGAATCGACATCATTGGCCCATTTAATCCAGCTTTGGGAAACTAGAGATTCGTCTCGGTTGTTACCGATTACTTCACCAAGTGGGTCGAAGCAGTCTCCTTATGCCATACTGATGAGAATGAGGTCATCAAATTTCTTTGGGAGCACATCATTACCCGGTTTGGCTGTCCTTGAATGATACGTTTTGATAATGGTAAATAATTCATCAGCACCAAAGTACATGCTTTCTGTCATAAATGCAAGATTCAGTTGACGACATCCACACCCTATTAACCTCAAGGCAATGGACAAGCTGAAGCCACCAACAAAAGCATCAAATCTGGTTTACGCAAGCGCCTCGACGACCAAAAAGGCAGATGGGTCGACGAACTCTTCAGTATATTATGAGCTTACCATACCACTCCTCGAGTATCCACAGGGTGTACTCCTTTCATGATGGCTTTTGGTACTAAAGCAGTTATACCTTCAGACCTCGATCTACCAAGTACTAGACAAAATATTTTAGATAAAGACAATGAGATCGGACTCCTTTGCAACCTTAATTGGATTGAAGAAACCAGGGACAAGGCCATTGCAAATTTAGGCCGTTACCACAATATATCAAAAAAAGTATACAACAAGAAAGTTTGAGAATGGAAATTTGGTATTGGAGACCTTTTCCTACGATGGATGCAGGACCATACTCGACCTAAGAATTCAGGCAAGTTATCCAAAAACTGGGAGGGACCATGTATTGTATGCAGCAAAATAGATGGTGGAACTTATTGGCTTATGACTGAAGACGAAGTTCAGCTTGAATACCCATGGAATACTGCTCAAGTTAAACTTCTTTACAGATGATATCCTGTAATCGCTTACTTCAAATGAAATAAACAATTTGTTCAACATTACCTTCTTTCTACTTCGAATTGTCCTCGATCTATACTTTTTTCAAGTATTTATCTGACAATCGAACTCTTTCTACTTTGAATTGTCCTCGATCTATACTTTTAAAGTATTTATCTGACAATCGATCTTTTTACTACTTCAAATTGTCTTCGATATAAAATTTACAAGTATTTATCTGATAATCGATCTCTTTACTACTTTGACTTGTCTTTGATCTATAATTTACAAGTATTTATCTAACAATCGATCTCTTTACTTCTATCACATCAACTATTTTAACTTATTTATAAACAAAATAGATAATCATCGCTACATTAAAAAACAAAAACATACACAAAATTCAAACTGTTTTCGATCCCACTGACCATTTCTTACAAACTTTTAAAAATTAGGTTCATTACTCCAAATTTAACATTTCTGAAGGCGATTTTTCTTCATTCACGGGACCTTCGGGCACCTGCAAATCTGCTACGTCCTCAATAAGATGACCTTTGACCTCTATCATCTTTACTCCATCGACAACTTCAGTTCCTCCGCGTACATCCAGAGTCTGTGGTATCTCATCATCAGAACTGTCATCATATGGCAGCCCCCCAGCCTTCACAACTCCTTTGTAGTACTTATTTCTCTCTTCAAACTTTTCAAACTGCTCCTTAAAGTGCATCCTCACTTCTTGGCATCTTTGCAGCTTTTCTTCATTCATCCGAGTCTTCAATTCATCGAGCATTTTCTTCTGCTCCAACTTCATTGCTTTTTGAACATCATCCACCTTTTTCTCAAACTTAGTTTCTAGCAACGCTAAAGCTTCTTTCTTTTCCTTCTCCAGCACTTTTTTTGCCTCCGCCAATGCCTCATCCTTTACTTTATTTACTTCCAATTTATACATGTTCAGCGTCACGTTCAGCTTAGCATTCTCCGCAGTCAACTCCCTCAATATTTCTATACCCAACCAACCGGTTGGCCAGATCACTACTACCCTCTACCCGTTCTATTGCTTGACTCGTCACCATCTTAATCTGCATGAAAGTCATATAATGATTATTTATTCAACTTACCAAATGTTTTATTCGAGCATAAGTTTTAAAATTTATCACCTTCGCCAAGTTACCCTATGCTTCGCAAAAAAATGTATCCAAGCTGTCAATATCCACCATGCAGTCCTCCATCTCTTTCTTCAACGAACCAACCCCATTAGCAAAAGTGTCCATCACCTTAGCCAACTCCTTTCAAACTCCTCACCTAACCCCTTCTTCGCAGTCCTAGCAGTAGTCTTCTTGGAAATAGCACTGCTCAAACTTCATGGAGGTAGCCCACTCCCCACAATAGGTTTCTCAGTACCTTCGACAACTTCGAAGGCTGATTGTTGCGCAGTTCTCTTTGGATTCAGCAACTAAGTTTTCTCCCCATTTACCTTCCCTTTTCTCTTATTTTTCCTTAAAGACTCCCCCAGCATTGCATCAATCTCAGTATTTGTGTTATAACCTGTTAACGATGGGTTATTCAACGGAAAACTTGCATCTGATCTCTTTTGTTCTTGGCTGACATCTTTCCCTTGATTATTGATACTTCATCACCTTTGGTTCTTGACCTTTTTATCCCTGCTTCTTGAAAATTTTCACTTAACTGATCTTGATTAGTCGCTAAATTATCGATCCTGCCAAAGAATCCATCCCTTACCTTATACAACTTCTCGTTTAAAATAGTTGTCTTCTCGATCTCCTTCAATGCTGCAAACACAAAGCAGACAAAAATCTTTATACATATCTTATCATCTGAAAAATCATCAAGCTTAAGCATTTAAGTTACCTAACCACATACCTAGAAGAAACGCTTTTCTTTTTAGCGGCTCCCCTGGATCTTTAGGATCAAACTCATAATTTCTAAAAACTAGTAATGGATCTTCAGTATATCGACCTCCAGTGGATACCATATCATAAAACATGGATCTCTTCAAAATCATCTCCAAATAATGATACCCTTTTAACTTCAGGCTCGTTTTCATCGTGTAGTATACACACAAATCATCTACCATTATTACCTCCACCCTTCTAGCTTTAAGTCTACCATTTATCATACCACATACCCTAAATAGGTCGTATACATTCGGATTGAATTGACCTAGGTCTACATCAAAGAAATTAATTAACTTTTTCTGATCCGCCCTCAGGGGTAACTTTAGCCCTTTCTTTATCTGTTCTCGATGAACAAGAATACCATCTAGAGGTATATTCTGGTCGATCATTTTGAATTGATACTTCTCTAATCTAACATCATCAGGGATACCATATTTCTTTTTAAATCTTAATATTTCTTTGGTTTCTAAACTCTCTCCATAACAAGCTTCTTCATCCTCTTCGACATCTTCTTCCCCATCCCCACTCCCTTCTCGATCACTCGCCTGAGGCTTATGATCTACACCTGTCTCAATCACCTCGTTCTCAGATACTTCACGCATAATAGGCTCTACCCTAAATTGTTCCCCACCCTCTACGTCTACACTGCTCGAACCTACCCTATATCTCCCCCCCCCCCCAATTGTTGCACACAAGTTCTCACATCGATCGTCAAAGACACTCCATCTTTGAGACTCTTAAATATATCTTTATCATCATTTAAATTTGGCTCAGCCATTTAAAAACCTGAAAATCAGATTCCATATTTCCAATGCAGTTAGAATTTTTCATAAGTGATACATATATACATATTCTTACATTAACATAGTTCTAATAGATCTCGTTGTTAAGATTACTCTCCAACACCTCATTCACTTTCCCATCAACTACAATCATTTGCATTTAAATTATACATAGTTCTCGATCTAATCCATATCAAATATTTCACTTAGATTTTTTATCATTCATAAACAATTTATTCAGTTCTCGATGTTTATCCTCATTTAAATCAGTAACCTCGATAAAATTGATATTTACTATTTTCTTATCGAAATTATAGGAAGTTGAATAGCTTCTCGAAGACGTTATAACTTTTCCCGCCAAAACCAGTTATTTCCATTTATGAAAATTATCATTTTCCGACACAAAATCTGGTGATAACCGCACAATCCTAAAATCTCTCTGTATATCTCGCTCCCTCCAAACCATCTCCTCCCACAGCGCTGTACTTACAGCGCCCTTCTCAACCCTTTTTATTTCCCCTCTAACTCTCTCCATCCATTTTAACACAAATCAGAATCACCGCCACAGCGAAATTACAATATCACATTCATAAAATCCTCACTGTCACTATTAATCTTTTCCCTCTATGGACGTCTCTTATTCATTACCACTTCATTACACGTTATTGATTAATCCCTACCAAAAAAATCTACTTACGAAACTAATTATAAAAATTACAAACCTTGTTTTCGTGCACCTTCAGTATCCCTCTCCTTCGCTCGCTTCGCTCTTTCAATCAACACACTAATCACCTCCTTCGCAATCGTATCTAACAACTGCAGCAACGAGCAATAACAGTTCTCTCCCTAAAAAAAAAATTAATTTACAAATGAGCTGAACAGTCGCCTACCTTTGACATATTTATAGCCCTCACGTGATTGTTCATCGCACCACTTGGTGACTGTCCAGTTCGACGAATACAACGCTTCATACATTTTTCTCGAAATCTCTACCTCATAATTTTCTACCCCTTAATAACCTTTTACATTCATACTTCAAACCCTCCAACTCTCGAAGAATATCTAAAGACACATTCCTATCTATCAATGTACGCTCCATCTTTTCTAATAACTGATATACCTCATCTTTTTTATACTTCATACCATCACCTAACGGAAAACATCTTGCCAAATTCATTTAGTATTAACAATTCCTCATTTTATCATATTTTTGCATTTACCTATATTTAAGGGATTATTTTCGACATCAGTTGATTTAGTTTTGTTCACTCACACTTCGTTTAACCACAATTTTATTTCCCTACAGTTGACGAAATATCACATTTCGACATAACAATACACGTTCGACTTTATACACTTGCTCGACAAAATATATTGTAATCATATTGGCTACTCGATAGCAAACACATAAACAATTAAATTCACAAAATACATATTTATTTATTTTAACTCATTTCTTACATTCGATTACATACTCATTTCTTACATTCGACATTTATATCTTTCGAGTACATTCACTTCTAATAATATTTTCTTCTATTACAATTTAACTGCTATTGCTAACTTCTTCGACATGTCATTATTTTTTTTGTCTATTTTTTACCAGAATTGAATATTAAAGCCACTTTCTAGTCCTTGAAGCTCAATGACTCTCAAGTAACTGAACTTCTAAGAGATGCTTCAACGGGAAAAGATAGCAAAAAATTACAAGCACACCCACGCGTTCGGCAAGATCCCTGGACACCCATCCAAATTTTGTATCTTCAACACCAGTAAAGACAGTTACCCCTTCACCCCCCAACTGACTTCATACATTACCTTCACATACGCATGATGTTCTCACTATCTCTAACTGAAACATGTCGTTTTTGTTTGTTCTTTGCTCCCACCTCGCTGCTCTACTCCGATCACATAACCCATTTTCATCTCTCAATCTACGACAGATTTCATCCGACGAATCACCGTCTTCAACCTCAGACTTAACACTCAATCATACTTGGGGCGACCTCATTAACCAAACACCATTATTCACCTTCAATGAAACCCATATTTATACTCATCATTTTTACCTACATTCAATGAACATCATTAATTCCACCTCGAAACTTACTTGACCAAATACAGATCCCCTTGACCTTGGTAATGACATATGTTGACTTTTTCACAACTTTGGCAACCTCATCTAATTTTAGTTTATCTTCTCGACACAACTACAAGTACTTCTGCCGAGAATGGGGCGATTATAGTATCATACTCTCCAGATTTGACAAGAATACAGCCAGCACTCTATAATTGAAGCTATCTTAGCATTCTGTAGTCGAAGACAGCCCTACGTTCAAGAAGGATCTATGAGTCCTTGATACACCAAAAGTAACCATTGTAGCCCGATCAAGAAGGAACTGTTAGAGATCTGCAAAGTTTTCCCACTACCTACGGAATAGGAGACTCTTTCTTTCTTCTTGTAAACTGCTTATATATGCGATAAATACCGGCAGAGAATAGGTTTTAAAGGGACCAGGCATTTTTACACATTACTTTATCCTAAACATATGCAACACTCAGAAACTTGTAATCTCTAGCATCTACTAGATTTTACACCAAATCCTCCTCGAGGTCGTGGTTTTTCTCAGTTTTTACTAAGTTTTCCACGTAAAATCTTAGTTGATAATTCTTTATTGCAAAATCCTTAAGAACAAGTATTGGCGAAGGTCCTCCTCTCGAAAAACACGCCATTACAGGTACGACTCTCAACGTACAATACGCCTTTTTGCAAACAACTTCATCAATTATAACACTGTAAAACCCTTAAGGTACTGGAATAGATTGGCTGGTAGCCGACAATCCAACAAGTGAAGGATCCAAAGCCAGTCCAAATAGGGTAAGACCAAGAATTGGCAAAGTTTACAGAGTTAGACTAGTACCATTGGCAATAGTACCATTGACAATAGGAGTCGTAAGTGAGTCAGCAATATTGCAAGTACAAAGTGCATATCAAACTCTAAACGTGATTGCAAAATAGATTATAAAGAATGCAATTTGGTAGTAGCATACCTTGATGCACCTCCACTCTGGTCCAACATCTCCATGAGAATAGCTCTTAAACGAGCATTCAAGGACTGTCAAAATATAAAAAGGAAATGAGAGGGAAAAAACTCTTATCAGTTTCTTTTAAAATTGCTTTCTTGCATAATAATAGTTCATTTGCTTTCTCTTAGAAATTGCTCCCATAAATATATTGTTAAATGTCATGGATATGGTTGGTATCCCTAACAAATGCAAAAATATTTGTTTCCTTAGTACAAACATTTAGCTCCTGATCAAATTTCATCTTGTTTACCATTGTATTTAATTTCCACCTACCTGGTTTTATTAACAGAAGATGCACAAGCCTGACCAGTAAGTTGACATTTGTAAGCATACGCACCAACAACCCTATCATGACAAACAAGGGACATGTGCAATCCCAAAGAGTCACTTCATGATCGAAGTGAACCATTCAAAACTCCAGAATCCTGTACTTGCTTTCCTAACAAATAGAAAGAACCAACTTGAAATAAACTTCCATTTTTTTCTTACAATATTACAGTGAAACACAAAAGTACATGGACAAGAGAATCTAAGAGTCACCTTAAATTATTGAAATTTGAGTTACTTACTGTAATAGCCAATTTTTGTATTGATAGCGCTTTACATCTTTGAAATCTAGTATGTTTAGTTATGAACAGGAAACAAACAACACTAGATTTAGCGCGGAAAACCCTTGAATGGATTAAAAACCACGACCTCTCCTGAGGATTTTAGAAAGAGAGAGATATAAATTTAGACTGCTAGCTATTACAATGAGAGAGAGAGAGAGAGAGATAGAGATGTAGAAAAGATTTCTCAGCAGTCCCCTCTAATTCGTAGCTATCTAGTCTTATTTATAGGTCCTAAAATATGACCGTTCGTTACATTGATGAGGAACGTTACAATATTGAGTTTTGATGAGTCTTTATGGTGGACTTTTGTAACGTCTTGATACTTTCTGATCTGTAACGGATCAATTAACATTCTTTAGTTGTAGCTTTAGACCGTTGGGAAGATACGATCTCCTGTGATGCTCGCATGCAAACGATCTGTTGACAAGTGGAGGAGTATCTTCTGTACCGCGAAGTCACTGGATGCTTTGATATATCCGAATTGTTGATGAAGATAAGATCTCCAATAGTGTTTGCATGTATTCAAAGTGTTTATAGATATCTGAGTATTTTCTACAGTGCGATGTTATTGGATGTTTTGTCATCCCCGAGCTGTAGATGAGCAAGTTTGTATTACGATCTCCTTGCTTTTAGTCATTGATGGGTTATCAGTATGTTTACTCGAGTTATGTGAGTTTGAATATCAAACTCAGTACGGGGATTAGAAATAAGCACTCACAACTGCCCCCTCTCAGCCAATAGCAAGAGAAACGTGTGTTGCGAGTAGTGTTGGTTGAGAAGTTCATTCGTCTAAATTGAATGTTGTTTTGATGGCCTCCATTTTATCTTGGAAGATTAGTAGTTTCAACTTTTGGGTCTCCCAAAAAATCCTCTTGAGACGTGCACTTGAGATGAATAACTTATTAGAAGTTATGGAGTGCATTAAATACTGCTAGTATAAAATATGGTGAATAGTTGTTATCATTGTTCACCCTGGTTAACGTTGTCAGTCATTCAGGTTGGGTTGAGTAGTAGTGATGGTGACAACTCGACGCCAAGCATATGAAGTTAGAGTTCAGACATAAATGGCAAGTCTGCAAACTCGCTATTTTGGCACCCAAAGTTTTTCTCTATCGACTCAAATCCCTATTCCTACAACTTTCCATGGGATGTCGTGGGAAGAAGTAGATGAGGCAGAGAATAATTTTCATCAACTGTGGCGATTCTATTATGTGGTTTTGTTTACTGCTCACCGTCGGTCCAGTTTGCAGATGCTTGCAGAAGATACGGTGTTGGTGGAAGACGAGAAGGCAGGGAAGTCATCTGAGAAGTACTGTCGATACCCTGAGAAAGATTGGGTATTGTAATGGTGGAGGAGGTCCTTCGTTGGAAGCAGAGGTGAGGGTTATAGAGGAGTGGTGAGATTAATTTTGTCCTCTGCTTCATTCCAATTCCTATCCTTGGGCTTTGAGTTTTTTTGCTGGCCCCGCCATTGTTTCTTTCCAAGTATTGCACTGCCATCTGCAACGTAGGCTATTCTTTGTCAAAGACAAAATTGTCAGTAGAACTTGTAATCTTTATCTCCAAACTGGTTGAAGTATTTGTTCTTGTAACTTCTTTTTTTTTAATAATAAATTCGAACTTTATTATCTTGTCTTGTAAGTGCTTGAAGTTGCTTTTAGAACTGCTGTAAGACACCATTGAACAAATATCAAACTAGTCACCGATGACATAGGTCGAAAATATATAGGTCGTAGTCTTGATATATCCGAACTGTGTAGGTCGCTATTATATATGTATGGCCCTATTGAGATATAGTATTGTTATGTCTGTGGAGACAACAAGGTCACAATTCCTTTTGTGCCATGAGTTCTTTAGAGCCATACCGTTGTCAACTTGAATACTTGTTATCATCAATGAAACTTGGTCGGAGCCTTTGAAAACGTGCTGGATAAACTTGCAAAAGAGGATGTGAGAGTTGTTGATATTGAAACCATTCTGCGTGGTGAAGAGTGTTATCCGCTTTGTCATCGTATGTAAGGTCGGATGATTGATCATAATAAATTGATTTGCTTGTGTTGAGGTCGGCTCATCATTACTTTCTGTATCTATGTTAATTTTTGACTGAAATGGAACTGAAGCAGGATTTGTTGTTGATTTTTTGCTTCTGTCAAGCCGATATTGCGGTAAGTAGCAGCTGTAATAGCTGTACTTAGGTTTTTGAATTGGAACCATACTATAAAGAAGTGCAGCAGAATCGTGCAGCCGTAGAAGGTTGTTGCTGTAAGTAATCGTGCTGCAAGATCTGTAGAAATCTTCCTGGGTAGTGAGTCCTTAATAATGGCAAAGGAGAGGGTCAGACGTGATAATAGAACACGTTACACCAAAAACCATTATGAGGGCAAATGAAAAGATGTGTCTGTTAGGAGAGATAGCGTGGATACGTATCCTAAAGAGCCGTTGTTTCATAAACTGAGGGATAATATAAAAGCTTTTCTTCCCTCTTCTTTTAAACCACAATCAATTGTAGACAGAGACAGAAGCATTTCTAGAGAGAGAAAATATTTGAATTCTGAATGCAGTCCTCCAGTATTGTGTGATCTTACAAAGAAGGACAAAGTTTTAGCCCTGAGGTGCGAGCAGTGACCGAAGTCGACGACTGTTGCTCTTCTAGTACAGGTTAGTGTCTCTACTTCCATATTTTTTGCTATTGTATTAGTTTCTTGGAAAACTGGTAGGTTGCGTTGGTGAACTTTTTGAGTAGATTAATAACGTGTTAGGTACTTCTGAGGGAGGAGGCCTGTTTTATTAATAAAAACTCGGAGTAGATTTTTCCTTTATGTATGGAAGATACGCTCAAAAAACCCGAAACCTAGTAATAAATTTGTTGTATCTGCCAGTAGTGAGGAATCATCATCGTCTAATAGGACAATGGATGATTTTGTGGTAATTGGTACTATGATTGTTGATAATCCGTCTGTTTCTTCTGGGAGGGATGTGGGATTGCATGCGGGGGAAGAAACTGGGCAATTTTTTAAGTATCCTGAGAATGTAGATGTAGCGAAGAAATTTTTACAGTATAAAAAGTGTTTAGACGGAGAATAGGGGAATTATGTGATGAATGCAGGGTTGTGGTTTAAAACTCTGGTAAGACCGAGTGGCAATGTAGAGCACTATCAGGTACCTTCTCTGGATCGTTGGAAGAGAAGTATGGATATAGGAAATGACGTAGATATCGTTTATTATAATAGAACTGGATCAGAGGTCATAGAGGAAGGATTTCTTTATTATTTGAACCAGATCGCATATGGGTCGAGTATTCCCCTAACCTTTTTCCAAAAAGGGGTAATGAATGCACTAAAGAGTTGCCCTGGTCAATTAAATGGTAACATCTTTAAGATGATGAGTGTCTGTGAAGTCCTTAATTAGAAGTAGAGAGATGGTGGTATTGCAAGACAATTCCTTGCGAACGATGTCTTGAAATACTATAAGTTTAAGTAAGTGAAAGATCGGAAGAACAGATACTTGTTTAGTGATTCGGCGAGGCCAAAATTCTTTGATTTTGAGTCTTCTGGGAGGCCCTGGTGTGACCATCTTGAGATGGTGAGGGGGAATTGTATGCAAGTGCCTGGGGAACCCCCTCTCGAGCTGATATATAAGAATTTTAACGAGAGTAAGTGTATTTATTCTGCCTGCAGTTTATCTCTTAACTTATTGCGAGCTGCTAACATAGTTTGTTGCTGTTTTGGCAGAGCCTAATACAAAATTCGTTGCTGATGCATCGAGCTTTTTCGATGTCGTTAGTCGAGAAGGGAGCGAACTGAACAAAGTTCTTGGAGAACTAGGAATTTGCAGAGAGAAGAGGTTTAACTCTGTAGTTGAAAAAGTGCAATGAGCTCATCAAAAACAAGCTATGGCTGCATCTGGCTCTGCTTATGCTAATGTTATGGAGATTCCTGCATGTGCTATGGGTACTTCGAGCTCCTTAGTTCGGCGACCAAGAATTAAAAAGGCAGTGCCACCTTCTGAATAAATAGCTCTTGTGCAGATACCGCTGGTGAGAACTGAGGGGGTGGTTGCTGATGTAAATATGGCTCCTCCTTTAAAGAAGCAAAATAAAGAATCTGGCAAAGATATCTGAGCTATTTCGAAGGGTGTCAACCTCGAAGCCGTAGAGCAGGAGGCGTTGGACTTGGCTACGTGTGATCCCATCCGCCTAGATACTTAAATTCGATCCAGCATCTCTCAGGTATGCAATGTGTTATTTGATTAAATATTTTCCAGTAACGACCATATCTTGTAATACTGTTTTGATGTATTTGTGGTACAGCTTTCTGTTGCTTGGAAGTCGACCGCGGAAGTGTTTAAGCTAGCTGCTGCGAATCATGGCGAACTTGTTCGGCAACATGATACAGAGAAACCTACTCTTCAAGAACAGCTAGAGCAGGAGAAGGTGTTGCAGAGGGAGCAGTTCGAGAAGGAAGTTGCCGCTACAAAGCAAAAGGTTGAAGATGAGGCAAAAAAGGCTGTTGATATTGCGGTGGCTTCCCGAAATAAGCTGATTTAAGCCTTCAACTTCTGAGGTTTTAGCAGAGAGGATGTCGACCTTGCTCATGCAGGGAAGTGTGGCGAGATCGCCTTTCCAGGGGATGATGCTTCTCCAGTGGCTGAGCAGACCCTGGCTTCTCCAGTGGTTAATGATCTGACCAAGGAGGTAGCAGGATCTAAGTCTTGATTCTGTAGCTGTAGCATAGTTTTAGAGACTTAGTCAAACTTTGTCCTTTGTATTGGTGGTAGAACTGGTTTTGACGAGGTTTTGAAATTTATGTGGTTGTTGTTCATATATGTTATTTTGATGTGAATGTATGATTTGTATGTAGGAGGTAGTTCATTTGAAGGGGAAAGTGATCGAGATGGAGAAGGCCTTCAGTCGAGCAAGGGATTTTATCAATCGTACTCAACAGGTACACAATAAACTTAAATATGAGATACGCCTTCATAAGTCAAATTTTGATAAAACCTTGAAGGAGTTATTCGAACTTCAATGTAGATATGGGAAGTTAAAAATTGAGAGGGATGAGGTTTTGCAAAAAGAGACCGATAGGTTCGTTTTACTCTAAAAATCCCTTAAGGATAAGCGATTCATAGATGAGAGCGATAAGTTAGAGTGACAAAGGTCATTATTGTCTTTGACGCTGGACTTTGAGGCCGAAGTTGATAGTGAACGGGGTTTAAAGGAGTCTTATTTAGAACTGTTAACTGAGAGAGACATTGTACCGGACCCAGCTCGGGTGAAATTCCTAGCACAAGAAATGCGCAACCGCCATAGTAGAGAGGCACAAAGATGCTCAGCTCGGGCTGGAGTATCCATCATATAGGGTGGTGTAGGTTCATTGCCTGATGAACTTGACTTTTGTAGGGGCAAAGAGCAATGAGGATCCTTTTCTTCAACATAAAAGATGATGATAGAAAGATACATACACAATTAGAAATCGATCTGAGGTATGCTTGTGATGAACTGGAGCGGTGCAAGGGTCATAATGCATGTCTGGAGGGGATAAAGGTAAAGTATGTTAGGCTATTGTAGAACTCCGTGAAGAGAGTTACATTGTTAGAAGCGCATTTTTTAGATACGCAGCAACGTCTGCAAGTATCCCAACGCTTGAAGAAGAAAATTACTCCAAAGCGGGGGAAACGTGCTACCGATACGGACTACGAACTTCAGATGGCCGAAGTAATCGCGTTATATGGGGGAGAGCTCAAGAAAGTAGAAAATGAATTTAGACGTTATATCTCGAGCTGTGGTAAAGATGTAGAAGTATAGAATAATAAGGTTAAAAATATGTGGTTTGCAAAAGGGGATAAGGGTGAGGGAGCTTCAACCTCAAAACCACGAGCTGAAGAGTCTAAGGAGGAGGAGATCAAAGATCTGCTATCTTATACAAGGTATAAGACCCATCCACAAGAGGTCGTAATCTTTAATGAGCCTTTGTAAGTAGTTGCTAGTAGTAGTAGGGTGCGATCACAAGCCAACTAGTTTGTGGCATTTGATTGAGCGTTGCATAATGTAGTTGATTCGTGTATCATAGCTTGATGCTGTAATAAATGTTGTAGAATGATGTCTAGTAGGAATGAATATCTGTTGATAGATATATTATCTCTTGTGATTTTCTATTCTAGGTTGAAGACAAAGAAAATGACAAATTGGCTGCCTCATCCGCGTCAAATAAAAAATTATCTGCCAAGTTGTAGCAATGTTTGTTGGCGGTTAAAAGAAAGACTTTGTTGAATTCAAAGTTGGAATCTGAGATGTTGGAGCTACAGAGTCGGCTAAATGTTGTGACTATAGAGTTTCCATGTAAGGATGCCGAGATATTAACTGCTAATAACGAATCCAAACAGTGGAAAGAATCTCTGAAGAAGAAAAAGTCGGAGACCATGGCTGCAAATCAACAAGTGCTAGATCTGTTAAGTACAATTGAAAAGTAGAAGAATGATCTATTTCATCATCATTTGGTGATAGCAAATAATACTGATCTCTTAAAGAAGCAAGATTCTGAAATCCGTTATATGCGCGAGCGCCTGAAAAAGCTGAACTGGGATTTGCGTAAGGCTTGAGATTCATGTCAGAGAAAAAATAACCGTACCAAAACTCATGAGGAGGCATGTTCCAGGAGAGATCAAGAGCTTAATGAGGCCATCAATAAGTGTAATTCACGGATCACTGATCTTTATCGGGATAAACAAGCTTTGGTACAGGAGAGTATTCAAGGTAATGAAGTTTTTGAGGAACTCCATGCGAAGTATAAAGAGTCGCAGAGGATGATGGACGCAGCTGAAGCCGAGATCAATTATTCGAGGGAGGTAGATAACAAGTTGCACCGTCTGAAGCAGGAGATGGAGCGCAGTATGCAGATAACGAAGCAATATAGAGGCTCGTTACTGCAGGAGAAAAAATCTCTAGAAGCTCGATGTAAAGATCTTGACGATGAACTAAACAAGGTGAAAACCGAATTTTATGAAGCTACAGTGTTTACAGCGGAAAATCTTATGTTGCGTGGTATGGCTATGTTAAATGCTGATGTAGAGAAATTTTGAATAGAGAGTGAGTCGATCTTAGCTGCTACAACTCAATAAGCAATCCTCGGAGAGCGTATATATTTGAAGAGCTATGAAGCAGATCCCGGTTATAGGTCGAGCTGAGCGACTGTGATGGGACTTGTGTTGAATATTACATAGCTGAAATGGCGTCCCTGCCAGATCGAATTGATGGACTCAATAAGCGATCCTCGGAGAGCGAGTATATTTGAAGAGCTATGAAGTAGATATTGTTGTAGTAACTCTTTGTAGTAGGTCGATTTGAGCGAACCATATGAAGATAAGTACAATGTTGAAATAGATTTGTAGCATGATGATTAAAATTTTCTTTATTGAGTGAAATTTGAAGTTACAGCATGTTTAATTTCGATACAGCTTCAGCCGGCGGGTATTCCATGGATTAGGTATAGGTACTCCATCATGTGTACTTAGATCGCAAGACCCCAAACCATTCGAGCCAGTTATGATGAAGGGACCTTCCCAATTGTCTGTTAACTTTCCCGCATTAGGTGTTTTGCGATGTTGGGGATTTCTCTGAGAACGAGGTCCTTGACTTTAAATTCTCGATGTCGAACGCGCTTGTTATAAGACCATGATAAAGCAAGCTGATATCTTCCCAGATTGATAATGGCCTTTTTGTGTGTTTCTTCGATCATATTCAGGTTACATGAGATCTAAAATTCATTTTCTTCATCTGTCATCTCGTGATCATGTATTGGGTGATGATACTAAGTGGGTATTATGGCTTCTGTCTCGTAGGCCAGTAAGAATGGAGCACAACCTGTTGTTGTTCTTGGAGTTGTTCGATATGCCCAAAGAACGTGTGGTAACTCGTTCACCCAATTCCCTTTCCAATCATCTAAACGCTTTTTGAGTCCGTCCACAATCGTTCGATTAGTAATTTCATCTTTTCCGTTTCCTTGAGGATAGTAAGGGATTGATGGGGAGTGAATGATATTGTGCTCATTGGGGAATGCAACGAATTTGGAGCCAATGAACTGTGGTCCATTATCAATTCTGATAAGATACGGTCTGCCAAACTGAATGATAATGTGTTCCCATATGAATCTGATGACTTCTTCTTCTCGTGTTCGACACAAAAGGACGGCCTCTAGCAATTTAGTAAAGTAGTTCGTAGTGACCAATAAATGCTTTCATTTTCCTGGTGCTGAAGGAAATTCTCCTACGAGATCGAGAGCCCATCGTCTGAATGGCCAGGTGACTTGGCTTGAGTGTAGTTCGAGCGCAAGGGATCGTATCTTCGGACCGTGAAGTTGACAAGCGTCACATTTGTGAGCGTACTCGATTACTTGTGCTTTCATCTTAGGCCAGAACATTCCTTGCTTTAAAGCTCAGTTTGCAAGAGATCGTCTTGCGGCATGGGACCCGCATGTGCCTTCTTGTAGATCGTACAAGAATTGTTGTGCTTCTTTTTTGGATAGCCATAGGAGGTATGGACCAGTGACTGATATTTTGTAAAGGAGGTTGTCCCGAACAATATATCTACAAGAATTATCGATTAATCTCCGCCATTCTGCTGGATCCCCCGGAAGTGGGCCATCAAATTTGTTGTGAGGTCCAATGTATCTGATGAAAGGCCGTCTTTAATCACTTTCGATCTCCTCGTTGCCCCCAGTATTAATGGTGTTGGACACGGTGGCATTAATGCTGGGGTAGAAATGACATCGATTTTTAAATAGCGAGCTTCTGATCCAAGGACCCTAACAAGGTAAGCGAGTGCATCTGAATGTGTATTTTCTCCCCTTGGAAAATGTTCAATAGAAATGGTCTAAAATTTATTCATTTGTTCGACCACTACAGCAGCATAGTCAATCATTTTCCCATTGCCTTGATAGAAACCCGCGTGATGATTGTCAATCAGTAATGAATCAGTGTAGACAGAGAGCTCTGCTGCACCCAGTGTGAGTGCCATGTCCAAGCCATGAATTAGTGCCTCATATTTTGCTACATTGTTGGTTACTTTGAAATTTAAGTGAATGGATTTTTCGAGCCGAACATTAGAAGGAGTAATAAGAACAATCCCCACTCCTGATCTGGCTGGTCCGACGGATCCGTCCATCAAAAGTCGCCAGCCTTTCTTGGTTACCCAATCTTTATCATCAACATCTTCTCCCCAATCTGGATCGTCTACTGGAAAATCAGCTAGAAAATCTGTTATGGCCTGACCTTTTTTCGAGTGGCGTGGCCCAAAATGTATGTCATGTTCTCTGAGTGTTACTGACCATTGCTGAATACGTCGAGATTTTTTGTATTTAGATAAGATTTCCCAGAGTGGATAGTTCACCAAGACACGAACAGCATGGGCTTGGAAATACTGTTTCAATTTCTGCGATGTATAGACGAGAGCTAAAAGAAGCCTCTCGATCTTGGTGTATCATGTTTCAGTGGGGGTCAGAGTCTTGCTGATAAAATAGACTGTTTTCTCAGTCTTTTCACCGAGTCGAAGGAGAACAGAGCTGAGAGAAGTATCTGTGACGGCTAGGTATACTGTTAGTTCTTCTCCATCTGCTGGTGTGCTCATAACTGGTAGTTTACCCAAATGTTGTTTGAGTTTAAGGAAAGCGGCTTCGCATTTATCTGTCCACTCGATCTCAGGATCCTTCTTTGATTTTCCCTGCGATGTACCTTGTTTCAGCAGATCGAATAGTGGTCAGCATCTGTCTGATGATTTGGACACAAATCTGTTAAGTGCTACGATCTTCCCGACGAGTTTTTGAACATCTTTTTTTATCTTTGGTGAAGCCATAGCCAAGAGAGCTCGTATGCGTGATGGATCAGCTTCAATTCCTCATTTGCTGATGAGGTGTCCCAAGAATTTTCTGGATTATACTCCGAACTGGCATTTGTAAGGATTCAAACGCATATTGTAAGCTCGCAAAATCTCAAAAGTTGTTCGTAAATCTGCCAGATGGTCTTCTTTCTTGAGACTCTTGCAAAGCATGTCGTCGATGTAAACCTCTATTATTTTACCGAGTTGATCTTTGAACATTTGCATCATTAATCTCTGATAGGTAGCGCCGGCATTTTTCAGGCCAAAAGGCATAACTTTATAGCAATACAGGCCTTGTTCGGTGATGAACGCAGTCTTGTCTTAATCTTCAGGGAAAAGTGGTATCTGATTGTACCCTGATGCAGAATCCATCATAGAAAGGATTTTGTGCCCTGCTGTTGAATCGAGCAGATGGTTGATGATTGGAAGTGGAAAGTTATCTTTTGGAGTGTGTCGATTGAGATCCGTGAAATTGACGCAGATTCTGATCTTGCCATTTTTCTTTGGGACTGCGACAATGTTCGAGATCCAAGCCAGGTAAATAGCTTTGCGGATAAAACCCACCTCAATCAATTTGTCGATCTCTTTGTTTACTTCGTCTCATATTTTTGGTGCTAGAGTCCGTTACTTCTATTTAACCAGTTCTGCCTTCTCTTTCAACTCTAGCTTGTGGCACGCCATGGCTGGATCGATCCCTGGCATTTTGTGGAACGTCCACGCAAACATCGTGGTTATCCGAAAGAAATTGTATGAGACTTAAACGTTCCTCCGTGCTCAAGAGGGTCCCAATGTGAGTTCCTCTTTGTGCGCCGTTGATCTTGATATATTTTGTTGGTTCGGCGCTTGGCAGCTGATGTTCTGCTGGTACTGAATGCTGCAATTGCTATGCTGGAGCTGCTGCAGTGGGCTCAGCTTCAATTATATTATCGTAAGCTCAGGCTAATTTTTGACTGCCTTTGATTTCGTAGATCCCTCCTTTCGAGTCAAACCGTAGTGCTTGATGATATGTGGAGGGAATAGCTTTCATGTTATGCAACCATGGTCGTCCCAGGATGCCCAGGAAATGGGATTTTGTATTGATGAAGTAAAATACTACGTCAAGTATGGTTGGTCCAGCCATGATGGGAAGTGCAATTTTTCCCACGCGTTCTTCCATGGACCCATTGAATCCAGAGAAGTTGATGTCACTTCGCTCGACCCTGTCCGCTAAACCCATTTGGTCGATCGTGCTCTGGAATAGTAGTTCGATGCTGCTGCCGGTGTCTACCATCATTGTATGTAGAACTATGTTCTTCATTTTTAACATGATGACGAGGGCATCGTGATGCAAAAATTTGACGTGACGTATGTCACAGTCTTTGAAAGAAATCTCAGATCGTCGGTTGCTAGATTCTGGCAACAAACGAGCTTCTTTATCTACCATTGTCAGGTCATGGCATTGTCCAACGCGCCTGCATTTGGATCTGTAAGAGTGGCTGACTGCCTGAGCCTCGATGAAGTACAAATGTTTTTTCTATTTTGCTTCGTCAGTCTGGACGACCGTGATTTCAGTTTTGTAGCTGCCATCTGTGTAACTTATAATATCCACAATATATTCGAGCATCCGACCATGTAAAAATATACTTAAGAGGAGAAATTTAACACGAAACATTATTCCGTGTCATGATGGTGGATCTTGTGGTGAATGCAGTACGGCTTTCCTGGTATGGGTTGAAGAGTATTGGCATTTTTGAAGAGTTCACCTTTTTGCAGTAGCGGATATATGTTTGCAATAGTAGTTGTCAACTGTGGTAAGCGCGGAACTGGTCTCTTTTGTCCTTGGCGTGTTCAATCATCATAGGACTTGAAACGTTTCTTATCACCTCCGTAGTCTTTACTACTGTTGCGAGTAAGTTCTCCGGTATGATCGTTGGTGGATAGAGCGATGCGTTGAGGTTTTTGTTTCTCAGTCGTTAGTCTTTCGTGGTTGATGAAATTGTTGACCTTTTCCATCATATCCTCTAATGTCAGCGGCTTGTTTAGGATCAGATGTTCCTTGACTCGTCCATCTATGAGTAACCCATTGGTAAAAGTGGAGATCGTGATCTTTTTGTAGAGGTTATCGAGCTTTCGAGCTAGCCCAAAAAAATTTTTGGTAAATATCTCCAATCTTTCCCATGGCCCCTGCTTGAGACTAAACAAAGAGTAAAGACTTTCCTTCTTGTCTTTATTATGTAAATAGTTCTTGACGAACAGTTCGCAAAGTTGCCCGAAGGTGAGGATAGATCCTTCATCAAGTGTGTGAAACCATCGTAGAGGCTTGTTTTTTAAGCTGGTCAGGAATAGACGGCATAGGATGTGGTTAGAAGAGGAATATAGTCCCAAGGAATCATGAAAGTCTTGGACGTGTTCCACAGGTTCCCCCCCCTTCGAATTTCTGAATCGTTGGAGTACGAAAACTGGTTGGTACATCTTCGTCTAGTAACTCCTGTGCGAGCAGACTCTTCTGCAACCTTGCATAGTTGCTCCTTCTAGTGAGTATTTGAGCGTCTAAGAACTCTTTGATGCGTTTGTCCACCTGTTCTAGAGTAAGATGTTGTCGAGACGTGACAGTTCATCTCATTGTTGGTCCTCTCACAGAATTGTGCTCTCCTGTTGCTTCTCCCATGCGGTCATAGATTGAAACTCGAGATTTTTCTCTGTTTTGCTCCTCTTGTGGTTGTAGATCTATTACCGCTCCAGCGGGTAATGGTGGATTGATGTGACTCCGAGGTAGGACTGGTTCTTGCTGAATTTGAGAAAGCACGGTATTTCTATCTTGATGTCCCAAGCGATCATGGACAGATATCCTCGAGGCGGCGGGCAGAGCGTTCTGCTGTCTCGGATTTGTCGTTATTTGAGCTTGGAGTGCCCTGATCGTATCCTACATGTTGGCGAGCTATTTTTCCAGCACCATTCGCCGCTCCGTTTCTGCCTGCACATTTTTTCGCATATCCGTCACTCCTTCAGCAGCGCCAGGCATAGCATGGTGCGATTTGTCTTGATTTGCCATCTTTCAAAGATAAATGCGATGAAAAACTGGATTGGACAACGCTGAGTATAATCTTCGTTCCCACAGACGGCGCCAAATGTAATAGCCTATTTTTGTATTGCACGAAGATAGCGCTTTACACCTTCGAAATATAGTATGTTTAGTTATGAACATGAAACAAACAACACTAGATTTAGCGTGGAAAACTCTTGAGTGGGTTAAAAACCACGACCTCTCCTGAGGATTTTAGAAAGAGAGAGAGATATATTTAGATTGCTAGCTATTACAAAGAGAAAGAGAGAGAGAGAGATGTAGAAAAGATCTCTCAGTAGTCCCCTCTAATTCGTATCTATTTAGTCTTATTTATAGGTCTTATAATATGACCGTTGGTTACATTGATGAGGAACGTTACAATATCGGGTTTTGATGAGTCTTCATGGTGGACTTTTGTAACGTCTTGATACTTGTTGATCTGTGACGGATCTATTAATATTCTTTAGTTGTGGCTTCAGACCGTTGGGAAGATAGGATCTCCTGTGATACTCGCGTGTATACGACCTGTTGACAAGTGGAGGAGTATCTTCTGTAGCGCGAAGTCACAGGATGCTTTAATATCTCCGAACTATTAATGAAGATATGATCTCTAATAGTGTTCGCATATATTCGAACTGTTGATAGATATCTAAGTATTTTCTACAGTGCAATGTTATTGGATGCTTTGTCATCTCCGAGTTGTAGATGAAGAAGTCTGTATTACGATCTCCTTGCTTTTGGTCCTTAATTGGTTATCAGTATATTTACTCGAGTTATATGAGTTTGAATATCGGACTTAGTACGGGGATTAGAAATAAGCCCTCACACTTACGAAGCCTCCTCCATCATCCATAATCAAAATTGCTAGCATTCACCCCAGTGTCTTACATCCTAACTTGGTCAGAAATAACCGATAACTTATATACACACCCAACAATGTCTAACTGACCATTTAAACTCTAACCAGCTCTAGCATCTTTAAGGCATGCAAACTAGAAAGATCCACCTTAACTAATTAGCCTATAATGTTCAAAGAAAATAAGAATTACATGACCTTAAGTAATACTAACATGTACAAATCTCAGTTCAGAGATACTTTGATTCTATTATCTGTAAGATTTTCAAACCTGTAAATATACATAAACATCAAATTCTGCCTTACATTCATTACTTATTCATGTGTTACTTAAGTCATAGCCCAATCTAGTATAAAGAAAATGCATGTTCCAGCATCGAAATAAGAAGTAAACGATCAAACTTTTGTCTTATTCATCAACAGTAATCATAATACAGCAGCTGCCTGTACAATTCAAACTTGTATCAACTGTTGAATGTAGGGGATTCGACAGTAAATACACAAAAAATAGAGCACTCGCGCAAGTAGTATACTTAGTTACCTTGGCAAAGACTTGCTCCTTCATATTAAATACACCTGCTTCTTCAGCATGAAATAACACACCCTTCATTGTCTACAAAACATTCAAGAAATAGATGGCTTCAAAGTATGCTTGATCAGAACATTGCCTGTTTGATCAAATAAGAACACATAGGAGCTTCTTACATCATTGCCTGTCGGAAATGGCGTAATATGCAGCATGATGTTTGTCATTTTTCCCACCAAACGTCATGGGATCGATTTTCCTCTCTCTTCTGATTAATCCGCTTTTATTCACTTGGTTCACCAGTGACAGCGGAATGTTGAGTCTATGCTTCTTTGTACTCAATCCTTTGAAAATGTATTGTCATCTACCAAAAAGGATGGCACTATGTGTTCTTCCTCATGTGTTCCTCAGTTTAAAAGTTATATCCTAATTTCCATAAAGTTGTCGATAAGCTAAGCTCAACGTATACCACCTCAGCTGCTTCTTTCACCTTAGTGTGAAGAAGGAAACCACACACAACTGCAATCCATATGCATTCGTCAGGAATAGATCCTTCAAGTAACATCTCATTAACAATCTGAGAAGCTTTGTAAACATATCCTTTCTTAGAAAAGCAACCCACAAGAGACTTATAAGTCTCACTATCGACCGAAATGTGCTTAGTACGCGTACTGAGGTTAATTTTAAATGCTCGATTTAAGTCTTTCTCAGTACAAAGTCTACTTACTACCATATTATGATTATTTACGTGAAGTCTCCAACTTACGTGGATAGGCAACATTCCACCAGGAACCATCTCATTGAGAAGGTTTGTAACTTCCTGGAACTTGGAGGAATTACAAAGGCTATTTACGAGCCTACCATACAATACACCATATGGTTTCAATCCTTGAAGTTTCATTCTGTCAAGAATTTGCACGGCATCTTGAACTTTCCCCTCTTTACATAAGCCACTAACTATATTATTATAAATTATTATGTTATCAGAAAAGCGCTTGCCAGCCATCTTTTCTAGTAGCTTCAAGGCTTGTAAAGAACGTCTACCATTGCAAAGTCCATCCATTAGTGAGCTGAAAGTAACCACATTGGGTTTGATACCTTTGCGACTCATCTCTTTACACAATTCCATGGCTTCATCCAAAATGTTAGACAAGCACGGCCGATGTAGCAAAGAAGTACAGGTAGCAACTATGGGTGAGTAAACTTTTGCATTCATTTCTCTAAATAGCTCTTTAGCTTCGCTAATCTTTCCCAATTTACACAACCCATTGATCAAAGTACCATAAGTATAAGAATCAGGAATACATCCATGATTCGGTATCTCCCTGAAACCCCGAAGAGCATCATCCAAAGTCTCCTTCTTCATGCAAAGTGCCTTAATGAAAACATTCTAGAAAGAAACACTCGGAGGAACCCCAACTTGCTTCATATACTTATGAAACATTTGCGCCAACTTCAACTGGTTTTCACTAAGTATCGAAAACACAGAAACATAACTTTTATCAGTGGGTGCACATTGGAACTCCTTCATCTTCTGAAAAATCCTAAAGGTACCAGATGGCCTATGAACATGACCATAAGATCAACACAAACATAAAAATACATCTTCAGTAAAACTACACTTCTCTTCCTTCATTCAATCAAGGAGCTCCTCTGCTGGATTAAACTTGTTTATAGAAACAAATCTCGATATCATAAACCCATATGTAGTATGATCGTGTCGAAAGCCATTACTGTACTCTGCTGTTGCCGACTCAAAGACGAGGATTGCTTTCTCGGTATCCCGCTCTGCTCAAATCAAGTGTTGATCTAAAGATGAAGGACCAGACCAGTTCGTGCATAATGAATGCCCCTCCTAATTCTGGTGTTAAGTAGATGTACTTGTGGTTTATGCTTCGAATTTTAAACTCTTTCTTCTAAGTCTGTAATAATGATAGGAACACAATGAACTTGCTACAATCAAAATATTAGTTTTCAAGGTCATTCAGGAAAAAAGAAGGGAAAACAACCCGGAAAAATAACACTAGGAACTAAACTACTTAGTGAATATAACCCAATTAATAGGAGAAACTTGGTTTTATATAAAATATCAAAACAATCCCAAAGAAAAATCTGAGCACATAAAACCAAAATTATGAAATGCTTAGAACAAAGGAAAAATCCAAAGTGCAATCTAAGCGATAGGGATACATACCAGAGCAAGAGCGAGAGCGAAATTTAACAGGTACTTTGGTGAACTCCTTAAGCTGAGGCTGAAAATCAGGACCCCTGAATTGCACTTCAAATATCGCTATAAATCTGCGAAGAAGTGAAATCATATTAGTAAAACAATAAGTAAGGGGGATTCTCATTATACAAATGAATATAGCGAATCCACAAAATTAATGGCACCCCTCTTCTCACCATCTCTATTAACCCCAACTGCAACTATGATCTCTATCCCAAGATCTTAAGCTCTGTTTTTTTTCAAAGTTTTTTTTTTCTCATGAACACCAAATCGTGAGTATAACAAAATAATCTAAACCCCTTTTTATCGATGACCAAATTAGCAAACCATTAAGCAAAATAGTAAAATTATCGATTGGGAAATTTACCTGATGCTAATCATTCTGTTCTTCACAGATTAAGGTTGTAGACTGCTGAAATCGAGATTGGTATCAATCGAGGATATCAAAAATTACATAGTCAATTCATCAAATTTGTTGAAATCTTCTGTAATCGTTTTGTTCTTCACAAATTATCTGATTGATAATCTGCTAAAATTTGAGAATTTGTTCAAATTGATAATCGAGACTGACCTCAGATTAGGGTTCATCGCTGAAGAGTGCAGTGGCTGCGATGCCTAAACTTCCTCTTTTGATTTCTGTATTTCCTAAATCTTATCTTGGGTTTGCCTCTCATCGAATCGCTAAAAAATCTCCCCTAAAAATCTCTCTCATCAAAGTTTAATTTCCCGCGACCACTCTATCGAGTTCCCTCAAGTTTTTTAATTAGAAGAAACTATGTCATTAGTGAAAAACCAAAGTAAATGTTCTTTATATACAAATCACGTTATTTTCACATTTGAAGTCATATTTAAAAAATGACATTGTATATTAATAAAAATAGGGCAGTAACATCATGTTCTAGTAAAATGACTTAGAATATTAATTGAGCCTGTTAATATTCGGGATAAAAGAAGAAAGTACACTAATAACGTAAGTATTATAAATAAAAATAACGTTATTAGCCTATTGAGGAGGCAAAACTTTAACTAGTAAGAGGCTCAAAACATTACGGTTTTTTTACCAAGGATTATTCTTGCCGAAGACAAGACCGCCCTACATTTTTTAAATAGCTCCAAGAATAACGCACATGAATAGCCTACTAGTGCCTTCCCTTATTTAACTACGACACCTTTTATCTATTTCTTGTTGGGGCTTCAAAAAGCTACTAAAGGCATGGTGTTGGCAGTAGGGAGTGAGCGCTCAAAACTCTATTCTAAAGATAAATGCATTATAGCCAATCTACAACGTTCTCTCTAGAAAGAAAGTGAACGATTCCTCCTTACTGGCAAAAGAGTTTGTTTTTGGGGAGAATGATTAAAATTGTATATTGCTAATCAAATAAAGCGACTTTATCAAGCGTCTAAATTAGAATAGTTTTACAACTCCTTAAACAGTCGTATGTTTTAAGACATAAATAAGAATGAAAAAAATTAAAACGACGGAGGTTCTAAAATTGCAACTTCTAATAGAAGTCGTATTTTTCATTCGAAGTATGACACATGCGCCAAGTCGAAAATTACTATCCAAAAGTGTTGGTATTTACACATTTTTACGTAGTGATATATTTTTGCGGGAACAAATTTTGGGAAACAAGGATATCAGTAGAATTTTGAGAATATTTTGACAACTAGTGCTTTCCCATCTAAGAGGTATATCCTAAGATCTTATTCGTGTGCTTCGCACAGATGACACATCCACAAAGATGGAGTTCACACATAATATTCAAGTATGTCCAGCAGTAGCTCCAGCCAAGCACCTACAGACATATATCATTTACCTACCTACATCAAGGCATAATTCCCCGGTATTAATTACAACATTAATGATGTTTCTCAACCAACACCACTCGCCATTAATGCTTCTTGTGCACTTGGCTGAGAGGGAGCGGTTGTAGTAGCTTATCCCAGATCTCGAACATAAGCCCCGTCTTCGACCATCATGCATTCACTCGACCTCGTCAACATACACGTGGCACATTTATGGCACGCTATGGAACAACTACAAAGTTTTACTTATTATTCTCGACCTCTACATTAACAACTCGATTCAACAAATACTCTGTCATTAATGAAGCCATTACAAGACAGAAGGATCAAACCATTAGAATGGAAAGCAATACGACGTCATTGTAATTACTGTGTAAGAGTTCTTCAATTTCAAACCATCCGGAGCACAAAGAACTTGCAATCAACTTAGTTTTTTGAAACGTGTTGAGTATGAACCAATGAGTTTGGAACAATGAAGGTGGTGTTTGGAGGAGTATCCATGGGGTTTGGAATATTATCCATGGAGTCTGGGGGAGTTTCCATTAAAACCGAATGAGGGAGAGAGATGGAGACAGAAAGAGAGAGGGAGAGCGCGAGAGAGAAACAATGTGAGGGAGAGTTTGCCAGTGCAGAAAGAGAGAGGGAGAGTGCGAGATAGAAACAATGAGAGTTTGTTACGTCCACTTGGTTTGACCTTGGTCTTGTAGTTGGCGTTGCCTTTTCTCGAGGTGGCTATTATCCCTGGCCTACTCCTCAACACGAATGTAACTCTTATTTTTCTTTAGGAGTTTTCTCCCTGAGCGCGACAATAGTAATCTCTCCACATGCTCAGAATTCTCCTAGAAAACTAGATGTTTTGTGCTTATGTTAGTTGTAAATAGTATTTGAAAAAGAATACTAAATTTTTTGTCTTGAAATGTAAGAGCATATGTGACGACCTACCGAACGCCGGCCAAATCCACCCGAGCGTTTTGAGTTCTGTTCGAATGTATTTGTTCTCTATATCCTAATATAGCTCCACGCCAAGTTTCGTCGCAATCAGATTCAGTTAAGGGGGCGAAAAGGTCCAGTACGCTTCGTCTCATGTTTTAACGTTTCCTTTTGGAAATTGACTATTCACTTAGTAGCTATATTAAGGAAGAACCTTGGTCCGATCCTCCCCATGACTAAAAGAGCTTTAATGCTTGGTCATCAAGGACCCCGGCTCATGGACTATCTACAAGAGATAGTTATGAGTTCTCCTAGGCCTAGGGAAGGCTAGGGGACATTGCCTCGCAATGCGGGCCAGTTTTCAATAAAGGGCCTCATATGGCGCCGCTATCCCCCGCGGGCTATCCGAGACGCACCGCCCCTTACAGATGGACAATATAAATAGTTCAGGCTCGTCGCCCCTTGAGATATGAGTCCCTTATGTGGAAACCGGCATATTGAGCTACCCTGATCCGCTACAGGACAGGTATGCTTTCCGTACCTCGCGCGCGTCGCTAGAGATTACGCTGTAGGGATTATTGAGGGAACTTTCAGCGTTGTTGCCTATACTGAATACATATTCGATGACCCCTCACGAGTATCCAGGATTATCCGGATGTCGCTCTAGCATCCGTGGGTTGTATGCCACTGGCGCGCCGCGCCCGTGGAGATGGCTGGTACACGCCGACCGCGCGTCCGTGTACGCCGCACAGTCCCTTATTCTGCTGCACTCCGGGCACTGTAGAGGCGGTCCCGGGCTGGGCCGTGACAGATGGTATCAGAGCGAGAATAGCTTGTTAAAGCTTAGCTCTTGAGTTGGTAGAGCGTAGATAGATTGTGCCTACGTCTGCCAGAGCTAGACTAGTTGGGTCTAAGCTTATCCGAGCAAGGCTTGCTGGGCGTTTGCTTGTCAGAGCGTAGATGGGTTGTGCCTACGTCCGTCAGTGTAAACAGAGTAATGATTCCCGAGTTGGTAGTATGGGATACCCATTTGGCAGTTGTTCTCTCCAGAGCCGTAGTTGCTCCGTACAGATGATTCAAGCACCGTTGTGAAAGCTTGTAGAGTGAGTTGCCTACATGTCAGTTGATATTGGACGCGAGAGAAAGGCTTCATATCCGAGCGCGAGATTGCTCAAGTTAAGTGTGCTTTGGACAATGACGCTAAGATGAAGGATTGAGATTTGAGTTGGATGCGATGATCTATATCGTTGGTTGTCTCTAGAAGGCTGGTCAGTGTCGCAGATGCTCTATGAAGAATAGTAATAGAGCGATCTAGCAGGTTGTTATTGCATTTGGTCCGTATCCGCACTGCGAAGTGTAGTAACAGTTGTGATCAAGGACGATGCCCCTCAGCAGAGATCGATATGGTCAGTGTCAGTTACCGAGTACTTTCGTGTGGAAGCCGCGAAGCTTGGTTTGGTTAGAATTCCTTAGGGTCTACAGAAGATTGAAGAATCCTGAGAGATACTCGTTGTAATTGTCCTGAGTTGGACATTGAGACGTTCCGGAGGTGAATGTCATGAGCCGAAGATGAAGCGGCATGAAGTAACAGATGAAGACATGGTTTGGGTCCCGAGTTTGCACACAGTGATATCGCCAGGTAGACGTCGAGGGCAGAGTGACTCGTTGTGACGCGACATGAACTGCGACCTCCAAGATGGGCTGTCGCTTGTCAGCAGTTGGTCCCCAGTTACATGGGACACTGCTTTGCTCACTCAAAGAAGGCAAGATATCGAGTGATGTTTGTTCTCTGGTTCCGTAGTGAGTTTCAGGTTTGTCGGCGTCCAAGTGCTTTAGCCGTGTTGATCCATGTTGTTCCACATGATGGTTCTGGGTCATTTTAAGCTCACAGATGGAAGACTCACGTTTCCGAAGGTTAGTAAGTTACATGGTTGTCGCAGAATGGAGTTGAGCTACAGTCAGTTGTGCGGGTTACCTCAGACATGATCTCAGATTGAAGTTGCTCTAGGATGAGAGATCCTGAGCGGAATTGGATGTTAGTTTCCCAATTCCTTATCACTTAGTGGTTGGCGGTAGGGATAGAGTACCCGCGCCGCGTTCTTTGTTTGTATGGATGGAGTGCCTTTAGAAGACCACATCTCAGTGACCGGTTAGAGTTGGCTGCGTTTGTTGAAGCTAGTTCAAGAGGTAGATAATGGCTACGCATCAGTTTAAAGATGATTGCGACAGTATGAAGGTTGGTCTCTGCGAGTTTGATAGCAGTTGGACATGGCAAGCCAACGAGCTCAGGGCGACAGGTTCAGTGACAGTATCTTGTTCCCAAGTTCCCCAAGTACTTAGGTTGGAGTAGGGTTGTAGAGATGGAGAAACGCTTCATTAGTCCGTCAGTTATATGTCACAGCTTTGTTCTCGACGCGGACGTCGAGCTTATTGAGTGTGGAAAGAGCTGTAAGTTGTGACGCAGATGTACGCAGGTTCTAGCATGGGTCACTACCACCAGAGTTTGGCAAGTATAGATGCCAGTGTTAAGTCCTCATTAGAGAAGAGGCATTGAGAAGTCCTCGTCAGAGAAGAGGCATTGAGAAGTCCTCCTTAGAGAGTGAGGCAGATTAGAGTCCTCCGAAGTGGAGAAACCTTTGGGGACGCCGGAGCAGCAATCACCCTTCCTGCAGCCAAGTTTGGTGCAGATGTCATCTAGTGTTACATGGGTTAGATGATGGCCTACTACGAAGTGGTAGAGCAGAAACGCGGTTGCACAGATAGATGTCTCATGGGTTTTAGAAGTTCACACAGGACGCCTTTATGGCGGACCTCGATGGTTAGCTGGCGGTAGGGAACAGAGTACCCGCACCTTGATAGCCTGCCTCGATGGTTTTGTTGGCGGTAGGGAACAGAGTACCCGCGCCACGTTGAGAATATGCTACCTTCTCGGAGCTACCCTCCCTCGCCCAAGTGAACAATGAGTACCAGTTCAGTTCTATACTGGTAAGGCTAGAGAGCCGCATCTTGATGTTGTGTCCCCGATGTTCCGTAAGAAAGGCGGACATGGTCGGAAGACCTTTGTAGAGTCGATTGAAGGGCAGTCAGGCTGTTTCAGTGTGCGGCAGATGTTCCGTGCAGTTGGGGAGAGTTACCCCTGGGTTTTAGAAGACTTGCTCCTTACCACTCACAGATGAAGAGTGAAGTTTGAAGCTGAGATTCACAGAAGATTGAACTCTCGAGCGGCGAAGGCATTGTGCGACTCGGAAGTGAGCGCACTTTTGGACGGGATTGGAGATATCCTCATCGGGCTGTTCGGAGGAGACGCCCTTGGTTTGTCAAGTAGAGCGACATTCCACATTGTGTCAGGGGAGAAGGCGCTTTGCAGCAGGATGCAACGCATTTCAGAGGGCGCGATGCTAGAGTGCACCGCCCATACATTTTTTAGAAGGTTTGAGACCAAGAGACAATATCCAGACGAGAAGGCAGACTCCAGTCGTATGAAGGTTCGGGCACTACACACTTCAGTTGGAATGGGCGAAGTTAAGGTTCAGTTCTGAAGACACAGTTCTCAGCATCGAGACTAGCAGTTGGGCTCAGTATCCACTAGTACAGAAGAAGATATAGTACTCTGAACTAAGAGCGGGAGAGTTGTTGGTTTCTTGAAGATGGAGAAGATTGAATCCTTGCAGAGCCGTGTTGAAGAAGGTACTCGAAGAGGACGTCGAGATTATTTTAAGTGCGGGAGGGTGTGACGACCTACCGAACGCCGGCCAAATCCACCCGAGCATTTTGAGTTCTGTCCAAATGTATTTGTTCTCTATATCCTAATATAGCTCCACGCCAAGTTTCGTCGCAATCGGATTCAGTTAAGGGGGCGAAAAGGTCCAGTACGCTTCGTCTCATGTTTTAACGTTTCCTTTTGGAAATTGACTATTCACTTAGTAGCTATATTAAGGAGGAACCTTGGTCCGATCCTCCCCATGACTAAAAGAGCTTTAATACTTAGTCATCAAGGACCCCGGCTCATGGACTATCTACAAGAGATAGTTATGAGTTCTCCTAGGCCTAGGGAAGGCTATGGGACATTGCCTCGCAATGCGGGCCGGTTTTCAGTAAAGGGCTTCATATGGCGCCGCTATGCCTCGCAGGCTATCCGAGACGCACCGCCCCTTACAGATGGACAATATAAATAGTCCAGGCTCGTCGCCCCTTGAGATATGAGTCCCTTATGTGGAAACCGGCATATTGAGCTACCCTGATCCGCTACAGGACAGGTGTGCTTTCCGTACCTCGCGCGCGTCGCTAGAGATTATGTTGTAGGGATTATTGAGGGAACTTTCAGCGTTGTTGCCTATACCGAATACATATTCGATGACCTCTCACGAGTATCCAGGATTATCCGGATGTCGCTCTAGCATCCGTGGGTTGTATGCCACTGGCGCGCCGCGCCCGTGAAGATGGCTGGTACACGCCGACCGCGCGTCCGTGTACGCCGCACGCTCCCTTATTCCGCTGCACTCCGGGCACTGTAGAGGCGGTCCCGGGCTGGGCCGTGTCAGCAGACAAGATCAGAAAAACAAAAGATATTCAGAAGAAAAAGCACACCATTGTAAATTGCATCTTATATCTAGCAAGGTCTTCGCTAACCACATTTATGTCCAGCCAGATTCAATCCTAGCTAGAGAACATTTCAAAAAGCTGAGTATGATAAATTTGGATATCATCAAAGATTAGGAACACTTGCCAGACCCATCGCCAGAAAAGCAACATTATTAGCTTAGAAATTTAGATAGATAAACTCTAATAGATAATTGACATAAAAAACTAAACTTAACAGTCGTTCGGAGGTGAATAACAAGGACAAACCCAAGTGATCCTCGCAAGAAAAACACCCTAAAAACTAGCCTAATTGATAATTATCAATAACTAAAGCAACCTTCAAATATAAATCTCATCATCACCAAAGCATAAACCTCAACCTCGGTCTTTGCGCTCATTTCTTCTCGACGAGCTTCTCAATGAGATCGGCAGCATCCTGAACTGTGGCAATTGTCTGGGCACTCTCTTCTTCGACGCTAATTCCAAATGCTTCCTCAAGTCCCATAACAATCTCGACCTGTAAACCAAGTCAATGCAACAAATAGGAGTAATTAGTCCATTGTGCTAGCGCTATAAAATGTATTTTCTACCAGAGGAACAATTTAACCTTCAAAGATAAATGTAAGTCACATGCCTAAATCATCCCAAAAGAGAATTGCAACAAAGGTGGAATATGACGAAAAATGGAGGAAAGAAAACCCATTTCATGCAAAGAACAAGCATATTATGTAACTAGCCAAATTATATCCCTGATTTCCTTAATAAAGAGAGGCAAACCAATAATGCCTGAAGAACTTTTGAAAAATAATCATGGATATACCATACCGTGTCAAGAGAATCAGCTCCAAGGGAGACAAATTTTGATTCACCAGTGACAGCCGAGTCAGCAGGGAGTGCCAACTGCTTCCTGACTATCTCACACACCTTGTCTACAGTCTCTGGTTTGGCCTACAAAAATATATTAACCTTTGTTAGTGTTGCACAAATACGACAAGTATCTACAGAAAAAGAAAATAATAGCATCCAATGCTGACATTTATCAACATGAAAGATGCAGACCTAATAATAAAAAATTGATGAATGTAAGAAAAGGTGTTTATTTATGAAAGACATAATAAAATAGAATGTTGGAAAAAACTAAAAGTTGAGCATATACAGAGAGCACTATTAATATGTGGAGTACAATCTAATAGATATCAATATACTGATCGCGTGCACCGTTCAGTGGTCACAATTTTTAAATATGGACAACAACAAATATTTGTAATTTATCAATGTATGTATGATAATGTTCTCAGAATTTTCTCCCAATAGTAAACAGGTTAGATAAATTTATAAGAGTTTTAAATACGAGGAATCTTATAGCAGCAAAACCTGATGTGCATAGAGCCGAAATATATCATTTAAGCACAATACATGATAAGTTATGGGATTGTGATATCATTAGCCAACAACAATCATGCTCTACTATGTAGTATGGAAAATTGTGATATCATAGGTGTTGCCTCATATGCATGAATCTACAAAATGTTCCAAGGAAGTGCACTAGACAGCATTGATGACCTCCTACACTTTTAGATTACAAAGACGCAACTAACTTATCAAAGCACTTTTCAACATTCTTGAATCTTGATGCACTCGTACAAGATACTTTGAAACTTGGAAGTAGAGCAAATATGAAGGGACCAAAGTATGGATTTATAGATACACTTACTGAGCACGAAACGCGGAAGCTTCGTCGAAACTTGAGTGATGGGAAACTCTTCTTTTGAATGGAAACAGAAACAGGTTTGAGGCCAGAAATCCTAGGTGTTGCCTGTTCAACCAACAGAAGTAAATAATAGTAATATTTTTATTTTCATACATAAAACCACTTTATATTTGAATATATCTTCCAAGATCATAATAGTAAATAATTTGTTGGATCAAATTCTAGAGAATACAAGAAATAGACATTTGGTTGATTTGGAATCTGTAGCTGAGAAAACATTTCGTGATTATTATTATAGTTATAGATCTGTAGCTAAGAATGCAGTAACATGCCAATAGATCAGAAAACCAAATAACTCAGATCTACGATCAAATCACTAAATTCAAGATCTATCGAGATGATGACTATACCTGATTGAAACACAACGAACGAGAAGAAGGAACAGAGATCGTCGCTCCAACAATAGACGTCATTGGAAGATCTGATCTGAGAAAATTGGAACCCTAGAAATGCTAAAATGATAGAGAAGCGTGAGTTACGAAGAGAAAGAGTGAGTCTTTATATTGTGTTCTTGGCTACTTTGTTTATATCGAATCAGTGCTGTGGTTGGGAATCGCTTACCAAGCGGGGCCCATGTAGAGTTCCGCTATGCAGTGAGGTCGAGATACCGATAATGGCCTTAGTTCTTCAAATTTCTTTGTATTTGTTTGTGGTGCTAATAGTAATTACAATAGTATGTTGTTTACTACGACACCGACCGCATTGAAATGAAACACGTGGCACACTATTTTTGACATACTGCTCACATGACCTACAACTCCCCCAATTTATGACACTCTTTGTTTGGACTTGTCCCACCGGGGGGGGTTCGGCTTGCAATTTGGGTCAAAGCCCACTACCCGGGCCATCCTGCCTGAGCCCGGCCTGACAAAGTTTATGGCATGGCCAAGCCCCAGCCGCGGGCCACAAGTCACTTCCATTTTAAACAGCTCCGCCCGAACTAGGCCTTGCTCAAAGCACATTTCTAGATTTTCAATGAATTTGGACAATGCACTTATGATCATGTACTTTGAGTGGTCTAGGTCTAATACTTTATTTTCTTGATCAAATAAATAAGATGATATGGCTTGATTAGGGCTGTCTATGGGTCGGGTTGTGTTTAGGCTATGTTGTCTCCTGTTCGTGTTAACAAACAAACAACCCGAACCCGACCCGACCCATTTGACCCGCGAAATTATTTGATTGAAAAATTGATCAAAATATTTCATGTTCTTTCTTCTTTCTCCATGTGCCCATGACCCTCCCTACCAGGGTTTAACACCGCCCATCCTTATAGCTTGTAAGTTGTAAAACAAAATTAAAGTTGGGATATTGGTTATGGTGGTTTGGTTCTAGTTCAACCCTAACCTGTTTTACATTGCATTTTAAGCATTTGTAAATGAAAAAATCTCATTAAAGTATTGATTTAAGAAGATGAGGGCATATTGCTTCAAGAACATTGTCTTTAGGTTGAAAAAAGTAATAAAATTAAGAGATGGAGATAACATATATTCAAATCAAGAGAGAAAAAACAAAAAATGGAATCCAATTAGCAATCGCACCCGCTAGAGACAAAGATATGGTAGGAAAAAATGAGGTTTAGATTGTTATATTTATACGCATAATATGAAGAACGACATAAATCCCCTCAACCCAAATCAACTCTGACCACTAATGGGTTAGTGGGTTAAACCGTGGGTCAATCTTCATAACACTAACCCGACATGTTAAGTTATCATGTCTAGCGGGTCAACCAATTTATGATCCAAACCTGTTAAGGCTGAATCCAAACCCGTTTAAAGCATGTCGGGTTCGGGTCGTATTGTCATGTTCGGGTTCGATTAACAGCCCTAGACTTGATTATCACATAAATCTTATAGCCTAAATTGAGTGAGGCTTTATTGCCGTCTGTATCGGGTCATCAATAGAGTCCCTCTTTGAGAGGACTCTGAGTTTGGTCTCCATTGAATAGTAGGGTTGCAACTCGGGTTCATTTAAACCTAATTTTACTAGTGCATATGAAATTTAGCCTATTATACCTTCTGATAATGTTAAAGGGTATGACATAGATACAGAGTTTGGGGTTTGGTTCACCAGAAGCTGCTACAAGGAAAGACTTGTAAGTACCAGCTGAAGGATAGTTTGATTTACATGGACAGTTTATTGTGCATTCCATAGGATGGAAATCGTTTACAGTGGATTTGTATGGCTCGTACTTCCAAAGTTGCAAGGTATTTTGGGGTTGAGAAGACTTTTTTGAATCTTAGGCATTATGTCTACTGGCCGAAGATGCATTAAGATGTTGCTCGTGTGGTTAGTGATTTTTATGTTGTGTAATACCTCGAAGCCATTAAATCGTAAGTTAGGGTTGTACCTTCATTTGCCAGTACCTAACAGACCTTGGGAGAGTATTTCAATGGATTTTATGGCAGGATTGCCTATTACTAAATCTGGGAACGATTATTTGTTCGTAGTGGTAGATCGTTTCAGCAAGATGATAATCATTATTTCGTACAATAAGATAGGGGCAACTAAGTTATTTTTCATACATGTGTGAAAATACTTTGGGTTACCTTCTTTTATTATTTCAAATAAAGATAACCATTTTCTTGACCTTTTCTTGAGGTCTTTATGGGGGATGATGGATACGAGATTAAAGAGGAGCACTGCTTTTTGTTCGCAAATAGATAGACAGACAGAGGTTGTTAACATGAGTTTTATAATGACCTAGTTCTGGGATTTGGACTTAGCCTTTACACTAAATGTGTCTAGAACATTCAAGAACAGTAAACAATAATTAATAAGATAATTTAGCGTGGAAAACCTTTGAATAGGTTAAAAACCACGACCTCTCTTGAGGATTTTGAGAAAGAGAAGATGATATTATAGAGGTTGTTAACTTATTACAATGAGTGCTCTGAGTATGTGGAATTTCGGAGTAAGGATTCTTCCATATAGAATTGTCTGTCTGTAATTTGTTATTCTCTGGTCCTATATATAGGTCTTATAATATAACCATTTGATGACCATTAAGATTATTAATGGTGGATGTTACAAAGTATATGTAAGATATTTTTTGACCAGATAATGTAATGTTCTGACCTCTGTTACTATACAACGGCTCTATTGGTGATTGTACACTTGCGTAAATCGAAATGTTACTGTAGAGGTCGAAAGCGATGACTCGAACTGAGGAATATTAAATATGCCTTTTATAGGGGTCTAACTTTGTGCAGAGGGGAAGTCGGCTCTTACACCACAGGATCAATCCTTTATCAAAGGAATTCAAGTATATAATCTATAGCGCAATTAATCTACTGACAATATACTTGCGTAGAGGCCTACAATATGACACTCCACAACCTCTGATGAGGATTTTTAAGAGTGTTTGTATTTCTGTCGAGTAGTCAAAGGTTCGAGTATTGGGTTTTTACAAGGTGATCGAAGGTAAACTGTAAGGGCTCAGGGGAGAGATTTAGTAACCCCTCAATGGTTCCCTATCCCTCCTATTTATAGAATCATAGGAAGGGTTGAGTCATCATAGGAGGTCAAATTACATGTGTACCCTCCGGGTTTCGGGCGGGTATTCTGGAGTTGGTGTTGACACCGGAAATGTCAGATCTGGCACTGTACTCTGACACTGTAGTAGTTGTTGGGTCTGTCATTGTTGCTGTAAGAACCAACAACACCGTTGTCTTATCTAGTGAGCTGACTGTCTGTCTTGTCACACTTGACCATGTACGGATATGGTCGAAGTGTTTCTAATGTTGATGTGGAGTTCATCTTCGAGGCTTGTTCAGAGTCGAGGCTTCGTCTTCGAATAATCTTTGGAAGGCTTGTTTATGGGCTGAGTGGGCTTCGAGATGTTCGAGTAGGCGCTAAGGTAACCTTCGAGTACTGGGGTAGAAGGCTGCGAGTAGGCTACTACATTCGTCCCCTCTCTGCAAGGGTCTCAAAAATAGGTGTAGAGGCATTTGCTGAGAAAAACCATTAGTTGTTGGGAGTTAAGCAGTTAACTATTGGTTTTCGAGGGAGGTAATAAAGGAGGGTAGTTAAGAAATGTTGGTGGTTATGGAGTAATAAATGAGGTTTAATGGGTCTATAACTAGGGGTTATGGGGACAGTAACACTGTATAAGGCAGAAGACTGCTGAACTGAAATTGAAGTTCTTCGATCACCATGAGCTTGATTGGGACATGCCCGACCTGGTCGAGTTAGAGGCTGAGGACCCCATCAACGGGGTGTCTTATGCTTACTTGTGGGGGCAGATGAAGTTTCAATTTATGACTGCTAAACAACGCTATCTCTATTTGTTGAACTTGGCCGAATTCTTGTGCAGGCAGAGGATCAGATGGTGGAGGGGCAGGGTTCGGTTAGAGGATTTGGCCCGTCTAAAAAGAAGGTAGGTTCTTCTTGAAGCGGGGCAAGGAGGGGTGATGGTGGTTTTTTTTATATGACTGTGGTTTTCTGTTTCTGCTGTAGATTTTTGTATGACTGTGTTTGGAGGTCTCTTCTTGCTTTTATAATCTGTCGTAATGTAATGAACATAATCGGTACCAAAATTTTGAGTTTGTGTCTGATAAATATGGTAGGCGAATATATTGTAGCTTCGAATGTTAACATGTGGCAATGGTTACCTTTAGAAACATTGGCTTCGAAGTATAATGTTAATATGTGAGACGAAGTATTAAAGGGGTCAACAGCTCGATGTTGGGGATTCGTTCGACTGCAAGTTTTCAGAAATGGGGTTTGAGTGCACATACAGATGAAACGGTTATGTCTAGGAAGTTGTAAAGTCTAGATTGTTGAGTTTTCAAAGAGAAAATTGAAGATTGTAATGAATGCGACTTGGGATTATGAAAGGTTTAAATGTACCTTCAAGTATAAAATGTGTGGGGGGGGAACTTTTCATATCTTTTATTTCTTCTCCGAGCATAATGTTTGCATCGTCGTGCCAAAGTAATGGAAACGCTTCCAACACTAAACACCAGGACCGGGTGGCATCGAAGGTTCTTCGAGTATGCGCGAAGATCATGAAGTTGAAACAGAGGTTTCTTGGTGACCGAGACCTGGACTCAGAGATGCCGAAGTTGGTTAAAGTAGAGCCCGGGGAACCCATTAGTAGGATGCCCTTTACATACTGGTGGGGGGGTACTATTGATGATGGGCCCATTTCCCAGCCACCGTTTAGCCTTGTTGGAGTCGTTTGCTGAGGAGATGGTAGACCAGGAAGATGTTGTTACTGAGGCTAGGTGTGAGAAGAAGTGTCCCGACGATAAATAGGGGCTTCTTAAACTGTTTTATTAACTATTTAGGTAGGATGGTATGTATATATGTTTGTGTTTGCTATTTATTTTAACTGCTTTGATCTGTATTATGTGGGAGGGTTTTGGCCTGAATGAAATTCGAAGTTTTAGAAAATAACCGTCGAAGTAGAATATTGGATATTTGGAAGGTAGGACAAATATAATAATATTTAAAGGTAATTTAGGCGCGATCATCTTGTCGAATGTTGAATGTGCAATAAATCCACTGCTTGATATATTTTGAAATTGAATGTGAGATTTTCATTGGACGAATGCTCGAGACACGATATAGTCGATTACTCATGTACGAGAAGGGGGAGTGTCGAAGGTTTGTTTGATTTGACTGGACAAACTGACAGCTCAAGCAGCTGGCCTGTCAGATCGATACTGGTTTTGGGGGTATTGTACCATGCAGGTTATCATGATGTTTCCTCGTTTCACTGAAAAAGGTTGATTTGATGCAGGGATTTGATTAGAAAGCTTCGAGTGAGGATCAGAAGGTTTGAGTTGTTTTGAGTTTAAAGTTAAGTCAATGTGAGCGTACGATTTGCACGTCAGGGTAATGAGGAGCAAAGTAGTCAAAACGCATCTCAGCCAAAAAGCAGGGGTAGTGGCAATGATAGTGGTTTGGAAATCGAGGCAGTTTTTGGTATTCCAAGGAGGTATATATAGAGAAAATATCAAACGTATTATTTAAAAAAAAACTAGAGAGTGAGAGGAAGGGAACGTACGCCATTGTTTCGTGAAGCTTGAGAGAGGTTACCGGGTTATTGATGAGGATAGAGTGACTTACTGTTTCGATTGTACTTTTGCTAACACAGGTATGTCGATTGATCTCTGTCTATTTTCTTTTGGCTTTTCCTTCTGTATCGGTATGTAAAGTCTTCCGGGTTTGTAGTGTTGAGGATATGTTCGGGGACAGGGGAAACCATATGTGTGGGGTATAACCCATTTGGGATTCTGAGGGTATTGATGGTGGGACAGGGATTGGGGTCGAGTTTTCGACTGTATTTGTATCTGTTGGAGAGGGTAGATGAAAACGGGTTATTGACACAGTTTTCGATTGGGACAGGGATCTAATTGCGTGCCTCTTCTTTTGTAGGATAAGATGTCTACTCGTCGATCTTTGAGACTGAGGTTGATAGACGAGGAGGTCGAAAATGAGGCTAGTGTGTCTGGTCGTGCTCTGATGGATGAGGGCAGCAATGTAGAAGAACTAGTGATAGCAAAAAATCTTCCCTTGGCCATGGTGGTTCCCGAAACTGGGGTTCAAGTAGTAGACATCATAAGACAGCAGTGAGTGAGGATAGTGGTGAGGAAGATATGGAGGGAGGAGAGAGAGAGAGACATGAAGGTCGAGTTGGGCCTTCGAGTGGGGAAAGGGGGAAGGGAGAGCGAGGTGACCATGATAAGGATTCGACTGAGTCGGATGAGGCTAATGATTCTATTCTGGATAGAGAGAAGTAGAGGTGAGATCGATTTGTGGCTAAATATGAGTTGTCAAAGGTAGTGGTTATATTATATTTTGCAGGGTCAGGGTACAACTTTCAGTCAAAGCCTCGAGAAGGTATTATGGCCTTCAGAGGCCAAATTCTACTAGGGATACAATTACCCCTTTGAAGGTTGGTGAAGGAGGTGTTGAGTTTTTGGAAAGTGGCCCCATATCAAATGAACGGGAATTTTTATGAAATGATAAAGGTAATTGAGGGTATGAATGTAAAACTACGACGTGAGGGGAGGAGTTTAATTGAGTGGCACGATATTGTCTCTTTCTGCTCCAAGAAAGCAAACTAGAAGGTTAGCACCTATCACATCCAATATCACACGGATAAGCCCTGGTTGTTTGATCTGTGCTCGATTGGTCGAGGGTGGGACAAAGATTTGGCTATAGTACGGGGTAACTATGAGAAAGTCGAAGGGGAGAACCCTTATAGGTTACATCATAAAGTTTATAATCCGAGTAAGTTTTTTGTCAAAGAGTTTTTGATGTATTGCTCGAATAAACTGTGATCGTATTTATGTTTGTTCTGTTGGTCCTCAAAGCCGGACTTGGGTAAATCCGAGGGATTATATTGACGCCTTAATCGATTCAGACGAGGAGTGGGTGAATTTTATTTTCATGAAGCTCGGTATCAAGAGGAAGAGGAAGAAAATGACAAATTCCCTTCTTTGAAACGTACCCATTACGTCGAAGCCATCAAAGAAGAGGGGAGGCAAAAGTACTTCGAAAGTGGTCTAAGGAATGGAGGAGGAGAATTTGGCAAGGAAAGTACAATATGTTCCGAAGGGGAAAAGGGCATCGAAGCATGCAATGCCAGTGCCTGAAGTAGCTAGTTATGCTCTGAGACAGAGGCCAAAGAAGGTATCGACCCTGGCTGAGAAAGGGATGGGTAGGGTCATTCCTGAGTCTATGAGGGTACAACAGACGAAGGGTACTCAACAAAAAAGGCGTAGGGCGCTGGGGGAAGATGATGCTGAAGATAAGGGCAAAGATATGACAGAGGCTGAGCGAGAGGAATAGGCCCTAGCCATGGCTGCTTCAATAGCAGAACTCTGTGGCGCTAACCCAGACGAGGCGTCGAGGCAGGTGAAAAGGAGTATGTATTAGGTAACTGTTTATTTGTTTGTGAGATTCTGACATTTTCTTAAGTGCTTCATTCTTCGAGAAGTACTGACGGCTCGAATATTCTAGCAGACGGATGCTTAGGCACAGTCTTTCAACAAGGCCGTGAAAGTGGCAAAGAGGAAGTTACAGGAGGCGGTTGACAGTCTGGAGCTTTGTCAAGGGACCGAAGAGTCGTTGGTGTCTGTGAATAAAACTTTGAAGCGAGATCTGGCGGTTATCACTGATGCCTTCGAGAAGAGATTTGAGGCTCAACGTTATACTCATGAGCAGGTGTTGAAGTCGAGGCTTGCTGAGAAGGGGATGGAAAAGAAAGAACAAAAGGAGTGTTTCCAAGGGCAATTTGATTATAAAGTTTTGGATAACTTCAGGATGAAGGAGTTCATAGAGGATTTGGGGTATGATCCTAAAACTCTGCAACGCTTCCCTATTACCCAAGATCCTGTTCTTGAAGATTATTTACAGACAGAAGGGATAGAGGCAGATGTTGCTGATGGAGGTGTTGGAGGCGGCATGGAGGCTCCTGTGATCGAAGGTACCAATGCTAGAACTGCAACTGATGTGGTCGTCGATGGTGCAGGGTCAAAATCTTCTACTGGAGGTATTGGGGGTGTTGGCACTGATGATCCTGTTGGGGAAGAAAGTACAGCTACTCCGGTATGAGGTATTGTACAGGAGTGTCACGCCACTTTTCTGATTTTTCTGTTGGATTGTAATATTTGAACAATGTTGAGCTTTCTTTACACTTGATCTTTGAACTTATGATTGCTTCGAATTGTTGTGCTAAAACTGTCTTGTACTGTACTGTTCTGTGCGGTTGTAGACTGTACTGAAACTGATTTGTATTAACTTGAATTGTACTGAATTGTTGTACTTGATTCTTGTTGTATGCTCTAAACTTGATTTAAATTATATTATGTTGAACCTGATTCTCTGATATATGTTGCATTGGAACGTCTTGCATGTAGCAAGCTGTTGATATTCTTGAATATTTGTATTTGCATATGCTGTAAGGGTAGAATGATTGTAAAGTGATCGAGGCTTGAAGAGCTTCGAGATAGTCGTGACACTTGGGTGAACTCAAGAGATTTACTGGACTTCGAAGGCCTAAGCCACAACGAAGTAAGACATGATTGCCCCCAACGCATTCTCGAGGGTCCGGTCTTTCGACCATTCGTGCCCCTCGAGCTTGCTCGAATGCTGGAAGTTTGAAAATTTTCAAGGTCGCCCCCAAGTATCAGTCGAGTCAAAAGGTTGACATGATACTCAGGCTTAGCCAAGAAATTTACTGGACTTCGACGGCTTAAGGCCTGATCAAAGTAGAACGTGTTCACCCCCAATACATTCCCGAGGGTTCGGTATTTTGACAATCCTTACCCCACGAGTTTGCTCAAAATTAGAGGTATTAAAATTTTTAAGGTCACCCCCAAGTATTAGTCGGGTTGAAGGGTTGACATGATACTCAGGCTTAACTAAGAAATTTACTGGACATCGACGGCCTGGGGCCTGATCGAAGTAGAACGTGTTCTCCCCCAATGTATTCCCAAGGGTTCGGTCTTTCGGCCATCCTTGCCCCTCGAGTTTGCTCGAAATTGGAGGTTTGAAAAATCTTAAGGCCGCCCCCAAGTATCAGTCAGGTCGAAGGGTTGACATGATACTCAGGTTAAACCAAGAAATTTACTGGAAAGCAGGAGACGAAGTGTGGATGGAAAAAATTGTTTATTGATTATTCTGTGTTTACATCAGGTGTACAAGGTGGAGGCCGTGGCCTATTGTATGAGACCAGCTGCATTGTGCTCCACAGATTTGGTAGAGGCTCTTCGTCTTCTATCATTAGGTAATTTGAACCCTTGTTAGTTTTATCGTAAACAACATAAGGTCCTTCCCAGGACTCAGCTAGCTTGCCGGCATTTCGAGGCTTCAAAGATTGGTTGACACGTCGAAGTACAAAATCTCCGATGTTGAAACTTTATGGTCGAACTCGTTTGTTATATGACTTCTGGAGGGATAGATGGTAACGACCTAAATTGGTGATGGCTCGGTCTTTGGTTTCGTCGATCCAAAGCATATTGTACCCGAGTTCAAACTCATTATCTTCGTCTGGGAGGTTAGGATCTCGTGTGGGTACTTTGAATTGAATAGGGAGTACTGCTTCAGTACCGTAGGCTATAAGGAAAGGGGTACAACCTGTAGCATTTTTTAGTGTTGTTCGATAGACCCAGAGGATATGCTTTAACTCCATAACCCATCAACCTTTCTTTGCATCGACATGTTTTTTGAGACCGTAGACTATGGTTTTGTTGATTGCTTCGACTTGACAGTTCCCTTCGGGGTAGTAAGGTATTGAGGGTGAGAGGATGATGTTGTGTTTTTGAGGAAATTTCTAACTTTGCTCCCAACGAACTGCGGACCGTTGTCATATCGAATCATATGAGGGCATCCAAAATGTGTAATGATGTTTTCCTATAGGAATTTAATGACTTCTTCTTCTCGGGTTCGACACAAAGGTACGTCTTCGACCCATTTGGTAAAATAATCTGTTGTAACAAGGATATTCTATCGGCTGCCCGAAGCTTTGGGAAAAGGACCAATGAGATCGATGGTCCAGCGTTTGAATGGCCAGGAGACTTAACTGAAATGGAGGTCATGTGAAGGGCTGTAGATATCATGGGCATGACGCTGGTATTTGTCACAATGTTTGGCGTACTCTTCGGCTTATTTTTTATGTTGGGCCAGAATAAACCTTGGGAGACGGCTCGAAGGGCCTTAGATCGACCAGCTGCATGGGCACCATAGGTACCTTCGTGGAGTTCAGTTAGAATTTTAGAGGCTTCTATTTGAGAGATGCATCGAAGGAGGACGCCATTTGGGGATTTGCGATGTAACTCCTGTTTAAGGATGGTGTATTTGCGGATGTTCTCTAATAAGGACCGTTTGACTTTGGGATCATCTAGGAAGGTAGCATTATTGAAGTAATGGAGGAATGGTGTTCGTCAGTCGTCTGGATCGAGACTCTCGCCCCCAGTATTGATGGCATTGACTTCCATCTGGTCGATACTTGGGCGTTCGAATACTTTGATATGGAGGGTTCAGGATTCTGATTGGCCTAATATAGCTGTTATGTAGGCGAGGGCATCTGCATGTCAGTTTTTTCCTCGAGGGTAATGTGTGATAGAAGATTTTTTGGAGAAACGGTCCATGCGTTGTCCAACGAGAGCAACATATTCAGCCATGCGACCGTTAGCTTGATTTTTACCGGTGTAATACATCTAAACAAGTTGGGAATCTGTGAAAACTGTAAGTTTAGCAACACCAAGTTTGAGGGAAAGGTCGAGGCCATGGATCAAGGCTTCATACTCGGCTTCGTTGTTAGAGTATTCAAAGTTTATCTTGAGGGCCTCTTCTATTCGATCATTGGAAGGTGTGACCAGGGCTATACCAATACCTGAACTGTTAGGCCCAACAGATCCATCTATGAAGAGACGTCATCCTGTGTTAGGGTTCCATGGATCTGTTGCTTTGGGTTGGTCTTCTGTCAGGTCATCTTCATGTTCCTCCCAATCGACATCTTCGACCGGGAAGTCAGCAAGGAAATCTCCTACTATTTGGCCGTTTTAGGATATTTGCTTCTTGAATGTGATGTCATGTTCACCAAGATAAGCAGACTACTGTTGTACTCTTCTGGATTTTTCTTTTTTGCTGAGTACTTCTCGAAGGGGATAGCTTGTTATAATTCGGATGCGGTGAGCTTCAAAATATGGTTTTAGTTTGCGGGCTGATTAAGCAAGGGTGAGGAGCAAACGCTCAAGTTTTGTTTACTGAGTTTCTGCAGGTGTTTGAGTTTTGCTGATGAAATATATAGGTTTCTCAATGTTTGATTCGAGTTGAATGAGTTCTGAGCTGATAGAAGTGTCAATGACCGCTAGGTATAAAGATAAGGGTACTGATGATGGGTTGTCGACCAAGATGCATTTTGAGTTCGGGGAAGGACCGCTCACAGTCGGGTGTCCAGTTAATCTCAGGGTTATTTTTCTTTCTTGCTTTGTGGACGCCTTAGTTGCATAAAAGAGAAAAGAGCCAAGCACAACGATTTGAGGATTTGGAAATGAAACGGTTAAGGGCTATTATCTTACCGACCACTTTTTGGACATCTTTTTTAATTCGAGGCGAAGGCATGTCGATAAGGGATCGAATATGGGTAGGGTCGATCTCGATACCTCGTTTACTGATAAGATGGCCTAAAAATTTACCATGATTAAAAAAAAGGTTTTAATAAGTTATCGATGTTGATAGGTAAATAAAAATACATGAATTAAAATATTGGGCATATTTGTTAGTAATCGAAGATATGTATATGACTAGAATCATATTAAGTGTATCGAGAACTATATTAAGAACATTAATGATGAGTGATAGTATCATATAGAAAAGAGAATGATGTGTTGGAGAGTTATTCTCGACAACTTATGATTATGAATATATGAACCTATGAATATATATATGTATCACATATGATGGATACTAACTGTGATAAAAATATGGAATCTGTTTGACAGGTTCGTTAAAATGGCTGAACCAACTCATATCGATGATAAGGGGATATGCGAAAATCTCGAGCCGTTGCAGGTTGATGTAACTATATGTGCCCAATAATTGGGAGGTAGGTATAGAGTGGGATCCAGTAGTACGGATGTCGCTGGTCTGGACCAGTTTAGGGTGGAACCCAGGGTTGCCAAATTGTATGAGGAGAACACCGATACAGATGTAGATCACAAGACATAGGCAAGTGATCAAGAAGGTAGCGGTAGTGGGGATGATATTGTTGAGGAGGGTGAGGATGTAGGTTATGGTGAGGGCTTATAAACAAAGGAAATTGTGAGGTTTAAGAAGAAATATGGTATTCCTATATATATTAGGTTAGAAGAGTATCAATATGACATGACCGATCAGAATATTCCATTGGGGGGTATTCTCGTGCATTAAGAACAAATTAAGAAAGGGTTGAAGCTTCCCCTTCGAGGTTGCCCCTGGTCAGTTCAATCCTAATGTGTATGATTTGCTTAGAGTATGCGGGGCGATTAATGGTCGACTGGAGTCCAGGAGGGAGGAGTTAATCAGTGTCGATGATTTGTTTGTGCACTACACATTAAAGATAAACCCGACGAAGCTAGGTTACCGATATTTGGCGAGGTTCTTGAAAAGACAACTTTTTTATGCTATGGTTTCAACAGGGGGGCGATATAGCGAGGAAAGGCTACTGGTTTATGGTAATTATGAGTTTGATAAAAAGGATCATAGGGAGCCTTTAAAGATAATGACATTTCATCTAGGTGTGTGGTGAGATAACTTGTAATTGTCGATGTTGGAGATGTTGATATTGTGTATTTGGATGAAATTTTGTTTGTATTTGTGTGCAGCTTTGAAGGAGGTCGACAGATATTCGGAAGTGAGAGAAGAACTTTACAGGGTAAGGAAGGGGTATTTCGGCTGGATTGACAATTTGGTTGTCGACCAGAAGTTTGTGTGTAAGCTGTTCGAGGAGGCAGGGTCGAAAAGATTGAGGGCCAAAGGTGTTGAAATCCCAGTAATCGACGGGAAAATGTCTGCCAAGAACAAGAGAGCTGCAGAGAGCGGCCTTTCGTTGGATAATCCTTCGCTGGCAGGTTATAATATTGATACAGAAATAGATACCATTCTTGGGGAATCTCTGGGTAAGAGGAAAAAGCATAGGGGAGCAAGTGAGGATGTGCCAGCTCTGCTTCCACATAAGAGGGCCACTCGGCAATCGATAATAGAAGAGGTAGCTAAAAATGTTAAGCCAGCTGATGTGGTTGACGGGCGTCCTCCACGAAGTTCAAGTATTGTGACTCAGAAGAAAAAGGTAGGTGGAAAGACGTCAAGTAACAAATTGGTGGTGGTAAATGAGGTCAAAGTCCAGCAGTCAATGGATGTTTTCATGTCTGGGACGGACATTCTGGAGGCCGAGGTTGATGATTGCATGGTGGGGGCTCAAAGCTTGGTATCCTTTCTTAATGAGGATAACCACAACATGTCGAAAGTGAGGAATTTTTCTGCTTTGTTGCGATTAAAGAAATTGGTATGTCATTCGAATACTCAATATATGAATGTTCTACAGATTATGAACTTATTGACGAATGCCAGAGGGTGTATTATTGGCAGTAGTGATATGGCTAATCAGGTGTTGGCGTATAAAAATATCGAGAAGGAGTTGATGAGGGAGAAGGAATTGCTGATTGAAGATAAGAAAGATCTGAATGCAAGGCTCAATACCTATAGGCTGGATGCGAAAAAAGCGAGCGACGCGGCTATTCAAGACTTGAGAAAGACATTGGAGAAGAAGAATGTGGAGGCTTTACCACTGCAAAGAGAAAACTTCGAGAAGGATATAAGGGATCAAGTTACTCAAGAATGAGAAGCAATGCAGCTAGAACATGCCAAGATTCTTGACGAGGTGAATGCTGATAAGCTCGATAAATGTAAGAAGGTCCATGAACATTTTTTTGGCCAGTATAAGGAGTTGGAGGGGAGGAAAAAGTTGTACAAGAGTTTGGTGAAGTCTTGTGGTGGTGTATGTGAATATTCAAGCTCAGATGACGAAGAGTCAGGTTCTAGTGATGTTATAGATGAGGCAGAAATGGTTTAGGACGCTGTGATAACAGAGGCCTATGCATCTCGTCAAGGAGAATTAGGGGATGTGCCTGTGGTGGAAGGATCTTTAAATGTGGATGAAGTCATATCTTCCCCTGTAGAGTAGAAAATTATTGAAGTAGTTATCGAAGGTTGTAAAAATGGTCAATGGGATCGAAACAATTTGGATTTGTTGGTTTATAATTAGTACTCTTTATCGAATTTAAATATTTTGCAAAAGTGTGTTGACGTATAAATATTAATATTTGATAACATAAATATTAATCGAGAGGTAAATAGATTGTTAGTCTGGATGCATACTCAATAGGTATGGATTGAGATCAATTTATAAATAGTAAAGATGCGGGCATGTATTGAGGCATGCTTATAAAGTATGGAACAAGATCAAGTCGATATGGGAAAGATTAATATTTGTCTAGATGTAACTAAGTTGGATCGAGATCAAGTCGTAAATAGTAAAGATGTGAGTTTGTCTTGAGGCATAATTATAAAGTATGAAACAAGATCAAGTCCATATTAGAAAGATTAATGTTTGTCTGGATGTAACTGTAAACTTGGATCGAGATCAAGTCATGAATAGTAAATATTTGAGCTTGTCTTGAGGCATACTTATAAAATATGGAACAAGAACAAGTCGATATTTAGATAGATTAATGCTTGTCTGGATGCAACTGCAAAGTTGGATCGAGATCAAGTCATGAATAGTAAAGATGTGACCTTGTCTTGAGGCAGACTTATAAAGTATGGAACAAGAACAAGTTGATATTTAGAAAGATCAATGATTATCTGGATGTAACTGTAAAGTTGGATCGAGATCAATTCATGAATAGTAAAGATGTGAGCTTGTCTTGAGGCATACTTATAAAGTATAAAACAAGAACAAGTTAATATTTAGAAAGATCAATGATTGTCTGGAGGTAACTGTAAAGTTGGATCGAAATCAAGTCATGAATAGTAAAGATGTGAGCTTGTCTTGAGGCATACTTATAAAGTATGGAAGAAGATCAAGTCGATATTAGAAAGATTAATGCTTATATGGATGTACCTGTAAAGTTGGATCAAGATCAAGTCATGAATAGTAAAGATGGTAGTAAATAGTGTTTATTTGAAGTAGAGAAAGCATTTATAAATAGTTATTTGAAAAATCTTTTTAACTGAGTTGTGTTCCATGGGAATTCGAGGTGGACTTCATCTTCTGTCATCAGCCAATATGTGCCGCTGTCTGTCTTATCATTGACGATGTACGGCCCTTCCCAATTTTCAAATAACTGGGTATCATGATATCGTCCCAAGTTTGCAATAGCGTGGTCTCGGGTTTCCTCGATCCATTTTAGGTTGCAGAGGAGACCAAGCTCGTTGTCTGTATCTGATAAGGCTCTTCGTGCACTGGGGAGATCGAGGCCTGAGGGGATGACTGCTACAGTACCGAAGGCCATCATGAACCGTGTGCAACCTGTTGAAGTTCGAGGAGTCGTTCTTTATGCCCAGATAACACTAAGTAGTTCATTGACCCATCTTCCTTTTTTGTCATCGAGACATTTGCGCAGTCCTAATTTGATACTTTTGCTGATGGCTTCAACTTGTCTGTTTCCTTGAGGGTAGTAGGGTGTGGAGGTGGAGAGTTGTATTTTGTATTTGTGGAGGAATGCGAGGACTTTTTTACTGATGAATTGCTTTCCGTTGTCAGATCGTATCATTTGTGAGCAACCAAACCTAGTAATGATGTACTCCCAGAGGAATTTGATAACTTCATTCTCGTCTGTATGACAGAGGGGAACTGCTTCGACCCATTTTGTGAAGTAATCTGTGGCAACAAGAATGAATCTATGGTTTCCTGATGTCAGGTGGAAAGGTCTGATGATGTCAATCCCCCATCGTTTAAATGGCCAGAAGATATTACTACCGTGTAAGTTAAGTGCAGGGCTTTTGATGTCTTGAGCATGAATTTGGCACTTATAATATTTCCGTACAAAAGTTGCACAATCTTGGTACATTTTTGGCCAGTATAGACCTAGGGTGAAAGCTCTCTGTGCCATAGATTGTCCAAATATTTGAGCATCGCAGATACCTTCATGAAGTTTTCGAATCTTTATATGGGCTTGTTTTTGAGAAATGAATTCGATCTATGGTCCTCCCCCTGTGATACGATATAAGATTTTATTCTAAACTGTGAATCTAGGGCATTGGGCCAACAGTGAATCGGCTTCTTCTTTGTTACTGGGCAGGATGTTAGAGTTAAGGTATAAATAAAATGGTTTCCTCCAGTCGTAAGCATCTTCGTCTTCTGTAATGGTGATCTGCATTGTGGATTGTACGCCGAGGCTAGAATGTTCGATGATTTCGATGTCCAAAGATTGTCTTTCACTGTCCCCGAGCATGGCAACGATGAATGTTAAAACGTCAGCGTGGCGATTTTCTTATCGCGGTAGATAAGATATCGAAGCTTGTTTGAACTTGCTCATCTTTGCTTCGACTAGAGCTGCGTACTCGACCATTTTTCTAGTTGTACAGAATGTCTTATTGTAGTGGTTGGACATGAGTAAAGAATTGACGCAAACTACTAATTCTTCTGCCCCGAGTGTGAGTGCGAGATCGAGTCCATGAAGTATAGCTTCATACTCCATTTTGTTGTTGGAAAAATAAAAATTAAGCTTGATGGCTTTCTCTAAGCGATGGTTTGAAGGTATTACGAGGACAATTCCAATTCCTGATCCCTTTAGTCCCGCGGAACCATCGGTAAAGAGTCACCATCCCGTACTTTTTAACCATGCTTCGGGCTCTGCGATGGAGTCATCTATGAAAATTTCTTCGAGTTCTTCCCAGTCAGGATCTTTGACAGGGAAATCAACTGGGAAATCAGCAACTACTTGTCCTTTCATTGATATCTGTGCTTCGAAGGAAATGTCATATTCCCCAAGGAAAATAGATCATTGTTGAACTCATCGAGATTTTCCCTTTTTTGAGAGTACGAGTTTTAGGGGGTATTTTGTAATGACTTTGATGGGGTGAGCTTGGAAGTATGGACAGAGTTTTTGAAAGTTGTAAGCCAAGGCGAGTAATTGCTTCTCTGTGGTTGTATATCGTTTCTCAGTAGGCATAAGAGTTATGCTGATAATGTAAATAGGTTTCTCAATGCCTGTGTCTTCTCGAATAAGGATAAAGCAGATGGAATCTTCAATTATGGATAAGTACATTGTGAGTGTTTCGCCATCAACTGGTGTACTCATGATAGGAGGACGCCCTAAGTACCTTTTAAGATCTTAGAAAGCTAGTTCGCAGTCAGGAGTCCAAACGATCTCCTTGTGTTATTTCATTCCAACTGTAGTAGGATCACCATGAAGAAGGAGGTAAAGAAGTTTGCATCGATCAGAGGATTTGGAGATGAAGCGATGAAGAACAGCGATTTTGCCTACAAATTGCTAGACATCTCTTTTTATTCGGGGAGATGGCATTGTAGTGAGTGCTTTGATTTGTGCTGGATCAATTTCGATTCCTCTTTTGCTAACTAGGTGTCCCAGAAATTTTCTTGATGCAATACCGAATTGGAATTTTTCTGGGTTGAGCTTCATTTTGTGATCCTCGCGTTTTAGCTTTTGCAGATTATATCGTTTATATAGACTTCCATGATTTTTCCAAGGTGATCTTTGAACATTTGGGTCACCAGCCGTTGGTAAGTGGCACCAGCATTCTTTAACCCAAAAGGCATCATTGTGTAACAGTAGAGACCTTGTTCTGTAACAAAGGTTGTTTTTTCTTGATCATCTTTGGCTAGTGGTACTTGATTGTAGCCAGAGGCTACATCCATCATTGATAGAAGTTCATATCCGGTGACGGAATCGAGCAGTTGCAGAATCAGTGGTAGTGGAAAACTATCTTTTGGAGTGAATTTGTTTGGTTCTGTGAAGTCAACACAAACCCTGATTTTCCCTTTTTTCTTTGGGACTGCCACAATGTTACACACCCATTTGGGATATTTGGATTCTCGAATAAATCCAACACAAAGGAGTTTATCAATCTCTTCGTTTACGGCTTCACGAAGGCTAAGAGTAAGGTTTCGTTATTTTTGAATGATGGCTCTGCTGTCTGGAAGGAGGTTTAGTTTATGACATGCTATCGAGGGATCAATTCCTGGCATTTCTTTGAAAGTTCAAGCGAAGATGTCGATCTTCTTTTTAAAGAGATGGATCATGGTTTCTTTTTTATCAGTTGATAATTTGGAGCCGATAAAGGTGTGACATTTAGGACCATTGAGGTCTATGGTTTTGACTGTTTCGGTGTCGTGTTGCCCGAACACGGGGGGTGTCTCCTTCTGTAGTTGTTATGCTTTGAGAAGTTTTACCGTGAGAGGATTTATGGTCGTATTCTCACACATTTGTGCGACTGCTTGACTACCTTTGATTTCATAGACTCTGTGGTCTATTGAAAAATGTAAAGCCAGATGGTACGTAGAAGGTACATCATTGATGGAGCGTAACCAACTTCGTCCCAGAATTCCCAGATATTTGGATTCTGCATCAATGATGAGGAATTTGACGAATGTGGTTTCAGATCCAACTTGAACTGGCAAAGTAATCTCCCTTGCGGCCGATTCTTTCAACCGTCTGAATCCAGTGATAGTTGTGGTCGAAGCTTTAACAGAGTCGCTGAGTCTTAAGACTTTGATTACTCTACAAAACTGTACATCTGTGGCACTTTCTGTATCGATGAGCAGTGTATGCAGGTAGTCCTACCCGATTTTGAGCATAATGATAAGAGGATCATCATGGGGATACTTCACGTGGGTAGTATCACAGTCCTCGAAAGTGATATGGTATGGACGTTTGGATTTACTCGATGTCGGAAGAAGTTTTGCAGATTTGTCTGAGGAAGTCATTTTACAGCAGGATGTGATCCGATCGTCCTATTTTCTTTTCTTCCTTTCTCAATCTCAATCATGTATAGGTGGCGAGCTTGCCTCTGATTTTAATTTTGCTCGACGTCTCTATTTTTGGCCTCCTTTTTGAGAAACTTCTGGATGTCGATGATATAATTGTAAAGTTTTCCAGTGAACAGGATACGATAAAAGATTCGAATAAGAGAGTAGCAGTTGCCAGTTTCATGGCTATGTACATTGTGATATTGGCAGAAAGGTTTTGTAGGAATATCTACGATGGTTTGTGGTGCTTGATAACATTCATCTTCCTTTATCGTTTGTAAAATAGCTGATAGAGTGGTTGACATTGGGGGCAGAACAGGGACTGGCCTATCCGGCCTACCTTCCCGTCTTCGATTGTTGTCAGTGTTCCTGTTGCGTTGTTTGGGTACTTCAGTAGTTACCAATTTTTAAGGTGGAGTTGAAGTTGAATCTCGAGAATGGATGGCAGAAGAGCTTTTCATCTTGTCCTTCTTCGACCGTTCTAATTCGATGTAATTGTTAACTACATCAATCAATTCTGTAACTATCTGTGATTTATGCAGCGCAAGCTATTTGCGAACTTTAGAGTTGATATGCAGGGCTGAGGTAAATGCAGGGACATCGATTTTGGGATCAGAGTTCCCAATTTTCCTTATTTCTTGAAAGAATCGTTTAAAGAAACTTGTTAAGGTTTCCTTTGTGCCTTGTTCGAAGAAAAATAATGAATCCACAGTTATCTCCCACTCCTTAGCGTGAGCATAATTGGACTCAAACTGGCACTGTAATTGGCTGAAGGTGGTGATGGAACCCTCTTGGATTGTGTACAACCATCTAAGAGGCTCTTCTTTTAGGCTCATATTAAATAGCCTGCATAGCATGTGATCGAGTTTCGAGTATAATCCCACCGCAGCTTTGAAATGTTGAACATAGGTAAGTGGGTCAGTGAGGCCTGCATACTGGATGAATTTGGGCATATGGATATTATCTGGGATGGGCATAAGTTCAAGATAGGGATTATCCCGATCTTGTCCAGAGTAGATCGCTTGCCTGGTATATCAAAGTTTATGGCATCGATTCTATTGTTTTGGTCATCTAATATGATAAATTGTTGAAGAGGAATTGGTACAGCTATGATTTGGGGATCGAAATCTCCTTGACCTTCTGGTCTCAACCGATCCCTGATTGGTCTTCTTTCAGGTGGTGGGGGAGTTTGATGATGAGTGCATCGACTGCCTTGAGTTTTTGATGCTGAAGATGTGAATCCAAAATGTCGAGAAACCCTATATGGATTTCTATATCTAGATCGAGAAGGTCACAATTGGTCTTCTCTGGACCGGTGATCACTTCAGGCTCGTGGAGGTGACGCTTGTTTGACGGTAAGTCTATCCTAAGTCCTTCTTAGTCTGTCTATCTCTTTCTAATGTGTCTAACTTTGATGGTCCAACGCTCTTCTTCGTTCGTCTCTCTCCACTTGAAGCGCTTCAGTGTGGACCGCTGATCTTCCACTCTTTGGGCTTTTTTAGCAGCCATTTGTTTTTGCAGTTCGACCACTGGACTATGAAGGTCGATTGTTCTCGGTAAAAAATTATTGTCATGATCTCCCACCGTGCTAGATTGGCTTATGAGATTCATATTGGCCATTGTAAGGATGGTAGATTAGAATCGGCAAAGAAATGTGTGGTAATTCCCACAGACAGTGCCAATTATAATGGCGTGTTTTCCAGAAGGAAAACTTTCGCCAATACTATTTGTAAGGATTGTGTAATAAAGAGCTAAGCAACCAGGATTTTACATGGAAAACTCAGTAAAAGTTGAGAAAAACTACAACCTCGAGGAGGGTTTGATGTAAAATCTAGTGGATACTAGTTATTACAAGCTTTCGGAGTGTTGCTAGGGTTAAGAAGTGAAGATAGTAAGAATCTTGGGCTTTAGAATCTATTCGCTGCTTGTATTTATAGTAGATATAGGCAGTTTACAAAAAGAAAGAAATAGTATCCTATTCCAGGGGAAGTGGGCAAACTTTGCGGATCTCTAACAGTTCTTTCTTGACCATGCTTTAATGGCTGCTTTTGGGAGGTCGAGGACTTGAGGTAACTTCTCGAATGTTGACCTTCAATCATGTATGGCTATCTTTGACTATGCTATGATGATCTACCTTCAACTATATCAGGTTGACTTAATCTTGTCGATTCTGGGGAATATGCTACTACAAACGCGTTACGCATCCAAAATAGACAATTGAACACTGAGCTAAGTTCACGTAAGGGGGCACTAAAAAGCGATATTAGATTTGAAGAAAGCATAAAGGTGGAGATAGCACGATAATGAAACATAGGAGCTCAATTGTCTGAGGAGCTACAAAAGAAAAAAAAAGGAGATTTATTCAGTGGAGTGAGAAAAATAGTGGAGTTAAAAAGAAATTATAAGTAAGAAAGAGGTAGTATTTACAGGTGGCTCGAGGCAAGCGAGTCAGAAGGGGGCGGAGTTGACATCTGCTCGAGTTCATATTACAAAATTGTTGGTAGAATTAGAGGAGGAAGGTAAAAATGTAAAAGACTTACAATTCCAAGTAAATATGCTTGAAGCGGAGATAGCTGATACGCGAGCTCGCGCTTCTAAATATGAAGTATTGTGGCTAGTTGCTGATGTTTTGATAAAGAAGATGGAAGAGGCATGTAATAAACATAACGAAAACACAAATATGGCTTGGAACAAAGTAGTGACTCTAGAGTATACCGTACAGGTGCTGAAGTGAAATTACCTTGAAGCACTTAGAAGAGAATATACAATTGCGTGACGCAAATACGAAGTTAGATGCTGACCTATTACAGACGGAGATACGTCTTGATGAGAAGAAGGTAGAATGGGAGAATCGTAAAGCGGGAATTGATGGGTCAATATCTTTGATTTGTCATATGGATGAGTTCATGATAGTGTTAGAGTCTCGAAATTCTGATGTGTTAGATGAGAAAGGATGAGTAGAGAAGCGTTGCAATCACTTGGAAGCTTCGCTGCAGGAAGCTCAAAGTAAACTTAGCAAGCTTATTTTGTCTAAACAGGTGAAGACTGGGGCAGGTGACGTGTACGAGAAAGATATGACAATGGTGATTTCATTCATTATATCAAAGTTCAAGAGATTGGAAGTATAAAGTAAACTGGTGTATGATGGTTTAGTTGGAAAAGGTACACAGTGTGACATAAAGGTAATACGGTCTGAGTATCTGGGTCCCATGGTAGCCAAAATTAAAGTTTTAAAACAGAGAATGGTTAGAGATGGAAAGAAAATTGTTATGGGTAGAATGCCAGAGTTTATTCGTTAACGGTTGTACAAGGGTTATGCACATGACATTGCGAGACCTTCTAATATAGGTTATAATTCGAGTGATAGATCTAGTAAGGATTAACGATTGTGAGAGGGCGCTATATATACTAACGCGTATAGTAGATAAAGTGTATGAAAATAGGACTGTCTAGAATAGTGATTTATACTAACCTTTCGATAAACCAACGATACTGTATGAATTGAATATCTGTTATATAGGATGGTCCCAAAGGCTGCCGTATAGTAGATGGTTGTTGAGGCAACGAACGTAGAAGAGCATAGAAGATCAGTTTGGCTGAAGCCATTAATGATTCGTATTGTGATATGCTATTAGTCTGGCCAAAGTAATAAACGATCTACAATGTAATAGGTGATCGGTTTGGCCGAAGCAACAAACGATCTATAATGTAAATAAATGATCAGTTTGGCCAGGGCAACAAACAATCTGTAATATAATAGGTACTCAGTATGGTCGAAGCAACAAATGATCTGTAATGTAAATAAATGATCAGTTTGGCCAGAGCAATAAACGATCTGTAATGTATAGATGATAAGTTTGGCTGAAGCAGCAAACGATCTGTAATTTGTATATAGAAGTACTTATTGGATATATTTGAAAAGTATTACAGTGTAGGGCAATTAAAAATAAGAATTTCATTGGTATAATATTGAAGTACGATGAATGTGCTAGATAGAGTACTGTATGAAATAGTAGAAAGTACTTAGACGTATGGGGATCAAACGTAAATCTTTCATTGATGTAAGACCGTTATACAAGATGATAGATTGATTTGTAGAAAAGTACACTGTGATAAGTTGTTATCTGTGATACAACTTCAATCTCCTTGTGTTCTAAGGATTAGGGATTCGATCTCCGTATTCAGTGGCGAGATCGTAAGAACCAATGCCACTTTTTCTAACAATGATAAAAGGACCTTCCCAATTTTCGAATAGTTTCCTAGCATTTACTTCTTTTCTGTGTTTAGAAATTTCCCTTAGGACAAGATCTTTGATTTCGAACACTCTATGATGAACGCGTTTGTTGTAAGATCGTGCTAGAGCTTAGTGGTATCTTCCCAAATTCATGATTGTTCTGTCTCCAGTCTCCTTGATCCAATTCATGTTACATGCCAACTGTAATTCATTTTCTTTATCTGTCATGTTATGGTCACGTATTGGGTGATGATACCGAGTGGGGATAATTTCTTTTATACCATAAGCCAGGAGGAATGGTGTACATCCAATTGATACTTGAGGTATTGTGCGATACGCCCATAACACGTGTGATAATTCTTGGACCTAATTTCCCTTTTTCTCTATTAAGCGTCTTTTGATTCCACCCACGATAGTACAATTAGTGATTTGGGCCTGACCATTTCCTTGTGTGTAATATGGATTGAAAGAAGAGTGTATGATGTTATGCACATTGAGGAATTCGATGACTCTAGAGCTAACGAACTGAGGTCCATTGCCGATTCTTATTAGATGGGGGAATCAAAAACGGATGATGATGGTTTATCATATTAATTTGATGACTTCATCTTCTTGTGTGTAGCACAGTGGGACTGCTTCCACCCATTTAGTGAAGTAATTCATTACTACGAAGAGGTACTTCCTTTTGCCTGGCGCGGTGGGGAATTCTCCTACGAGATCGAGTGCCCATTTCTTAAATGGCCAGACAACGTTGCTAGAATGGTATTTCAAGGCTGGAACTCAAATTTGGGGTCATGTCATGGACATGCATCGTATTTGTTTGCGAGCTCAATGACTTGAGCTTTCATTTTAGGCCAAAAGACCCCTTGAGTAAGAACTCGATTGACTAGAGATCGTCCCACAGCATGGGAATCAGAAGTGCCTTCATGGAGTTCGTGTAGGAATTTTTAAGCGTTTTTTGCTAGATAAGCATTCCAGATACGGCCCTGTGACCGAAATTTTGTATAGGAGACCGTTTTCCATGATGTACCATTTAGCATTATCAAGCGTGCGTCTCCTTTCAGTGGGATCTGTTGGGAGTTCGCCGTCAAACGTGTTTTTAGTCCCAATATACTTGAGGAAAGGTCATCTCCAATCGTCCTCATCCTCTTCAACGCCCCCAGTATTGACAGAATTAAAGCTTATAATGTTGATGCTGAGAGTGGATAATACTTCGATCTTCAGATAACGAGCTTCTGTACCAAGGATTCCGGCCAGATACTCGAGAGAGTCTGAATGTCTATTTTCTCCATACGGTAGATGTTCGATAGTAATTCTTTTGAATCTGCTCATTCTGTCGGCTACTGCTACTGCATAGTCAATCACCTTTCTGCCCTTCTGGAATTTTTCTATGTAATGGTTCACAATGAGTAAAGAGTTTGTGTATACAGAAAGCTCTAAGGCTCCAATCTCAAGAGCCATATCTAGACCGCGAATCATCGCTTCAAATTCGGATGCATTGTTGGTAGCTTCAAAATTGATCCTGAATGCTTTTACGATCCTGTCATTGGAAGGTATGATAGGCACGATTCAGATACTTGATCCTGCTGGTCTGAAAGATCTATTAGTTAACAGACGCCACCCCTTTCGAGTTATCCAGTCTAACTTCTCTTCAAACTTTCTTTGAATTGTTCCTCATTGGTATCTGTGATGTCTTCTTCCCAGTCAGGATCTTCTACTGGGAATCCGTGAGGAAGACTGCTACTGCATGACCTTTTTCAGAAGGTCGTGGCTTAAAACGGATATCATGTTCGCCAAAAGTGATCGACCATTATTGTACTCGTCTGGATTTTTCTCGTATGAATAAGTTCTCTCGCAAAGAATAATTTGTCACCACTCGAACTTAGTGTGCTTGAAAATACTTTCTCAATTTTTACGTTATGTGCACGAGAGCTAAGAGAAATTTCTCGATCTTAGCATACCAGGACTCTGCTGGGGTTGGAGTTTTACTGATGAAGTAAATAGGTTTTCCCGTCTTCCCATCAAGGAAAATGAGAACAAAACTTAATGATTCGTCGGTGACTGCAAGATATATTTTAAGTTCTTCCCCCTCATGAGGTGTACTCATCACTGGTGGTGATCCTAAGTTCCTAAAATGTTACTTCATACTCTGTTGTCCACTCGATCTCAGGATCCTTTTTAGACTTTTGTTTTGTTGTCCCTTCATACAATAGGATGTACAACCATCGACATCGATCTGAAGACTTTGAAATAAAATAATTTATTGTGGCAATCTTGCCTGCTAACTTCTATACGTCTTTCTTTGTTTTTGGAGAAGGCATAGACAATACTGCGTGAATACGATCTGGATCAACTTCTATACCTCTCTTACTGATTAAATGTCATAAGAATTTTCCTAACTGGACCCTGAACTGGCATCTTTTTAGATTGAGCCTCATCTTGTGGAAACAAAGAATTTTGATGCGTAAGTCTGTAATATGGTTATCTTTTTTAAGACTTTTACACAACATATCATAAATATAGACTTCCATCATTTTTCCGAGGTGATCTTTGAACATCTGCATCATCAAACATTGATAAGTGTCTCTATCATTCTTGAGACCGAAAGGGAAGACCATATAATAGTATAAGCCATGTTCTGTAATGGAAGTTGTATTCTCTTGGTCATCAGGTAGCATAGGTATCTGATTGTATCCTGGTGCGGCTTCCATAATGGACAGAAGTTCGTGTCCTGCAGTAGAATCGAGCAAATGGTTTATGATAGGAAGTGGAAAACTATCCTTTGGAGTATGCTTATTGAGGTTCATGAAATCCATACACACCCTGATTTTGCCGTTCTTCTTTGGGACTGCCATAACGTTCGAGATCGACTTTGGGCAGTTGGCCTTTCTAATAAAGCCAACTTTGATGAGTTTGTCGATTTCTTTATTCACTTCTTCTCGGAGTCTTGGTGCTAAGGTCATATGATTTTTTTGACAACTTCTGCCTTATCTTTCAAATTGAGCTTATGACAGACCAGATTTGAATTAATGACAGACATTTCGTGATAGGTCTAAGCAAAAACATTACTGTTGTCTTTAAGGAATTGGATGAGGGCATCTTGTTCTGCCATTGGCAGAAGAGTACCAATGTCTATTCCTCACTTATATCCACTAATTTCGACGTACTTTGTTGTTTCTGTGCTTGGCATATAGTTTTTGATAGAGTTTACTATATAGTTTTCTACAGTGTGTCCTGTTATTTCCTGTAATTGTTATACGAGCTGCTGCTTCGAAGATTTTGGAATGACAACAACAAAAAATTTACATGCCTGAGCTAGCTTCTGACTTCCTTTGATTTTATATATGCCGCAATTCCATTCAAATCGCAGTGCCAAATAATATGTGGATGGAATAGCTTGCATAATTTGTAACCAACAACGTCCCATTATCCCCAAATAATAAGATTTTTTATTGATAACATAAAAAACAATGTCGAGTGTCACGGGTCTTACCGTAATAGGAAGTATAATATTTCCTATACGTTCTTCTCTAGATCCGTTGAATCTACAGATATCAATGTCACTGGGTTATACCTTGTCGACCAGTCCCATCTGATCAATCGTTCTTTGAAAAAGTAGTTTAATAGTACTACCATTATCTATCATCATCGTGTGAAGCACCATATTTTCCATTTTTAACAAGATCACCAAAGCATCATGGTGAGGATAGTTGATATGACGAACATCATAGTCGTCGAAAGAAATTCATATTCGTTGAGAGCTGGACACGGGAAGTAAATGAGCTTCATTGTCTTTCATGGATAGGTCGTGACACTGGCTGACACATCTTCTTATGCTTCTGATTGATTGGTTGATGATCTGAGTCTCAACGAAGTGGCAGAGGGACATATGGTATAAGTGTTTCTCTCTTGTCGGCTCTTCGGTTTGTACGGCTTCTGTAAGAAGTTTGCAACTCCCGTAACTTTCGATATCTACAATGTACTCATACATTCGTCTATCTGCAAAGATATACTCCAACAACCGTTGTAAAGCAAAGCAGTGTTCTGTTTCATGATGTCTGACCTTGTGGTGAATGTAATATGGTTTGTTCTCGATGGGTTAGAGATATTGTGCATTGTAGAAAAACCTATCCTTCTGAAGTATAGGATAAATTTAGTTATGGTCACATTCATCTTGGGAAGGCAGGGCTTTAGAAAGTTACTCCCCTTTCGAGGTCACTCGTTGTTAGGTTTTGTCTGCTTCCTGTTTCCTCCCTGATCAATAGCACGATTAAAATCTTAGCTGGCTGACTAATCTCGAGCTGTTAATGTTGACTTCCAAGGTTTCTGCCTGTCAGACACCATTTTTTCTAGGTCGATATACCTATTGACTTTTTCGATTATGTTTTCCATAGTTGATGGCCTATTTAGGATGAGGTACTCTTTCACCCTTCCATCAACAAGTAAAGCATTAGTAAAAGCTAAAATAGAAATTTTCTGGTCGAGCCGATCTACCTTTCAAGCTAACTCCAAAAAATTCTTAGTGAATGTCTCAAGCTTTTCTCTAGGCATTTGTTTAAGGCTGAAAAGAGAGTATAGATTCTCCTCTTTGTCTCTGTTGTGTGAGTAATTTTTTACGAAGAGTTCTCCCAGCTGCCCGAAAGTTGTGATGGATCATTCAGGTAGTGTGTGGAACCATCGCAGGGGCTCACCTGATAAGCTGGTCAGAAAGAGCAGGCATAGAATATGGTTGGACATGTAATATAGGCCTAAAGCGTCTTGGAACTCTTGGACGTGTTCCACTGGATCGGTTCATTTGTATTTTTGGATCTTCAGAGTATGGAACCCGGTGGGGACCTCGCCATTCAACAGCTCCTGTGCGATCGGGTTTTTCTGTAATCTGTTGTGAATTCCTTTAGTCGGAGTCTGAGCTTCGAGTAATTCTTTTATTTACCTGTCAATATGTTCCTGAGTCACATATTGTTGAGCTGCGGTGGTCGGGCATGTGACGCGTCCTTCTCCAAGATTATGGTCGTCATTCCCTTTACTTAGATGTTCTTTGGCTGGAACTCAAACTTTTCGAGGCATATTTTTAGCCAATCTGACTCCTGCTGGGCCGCCATCTATTTCCTGGTGGGCCTCCTGGATCGGGATGGGCTCCATTTCCTGCTAATGATGGTTAGATCAAAGTGCACCTCCTAGGTGATTGCCTTTCAGAGGAGGTCTTATTCTGTCATGAACAAAGATTTACGAGCCTTCTGGTTGTACAGCTTTGTTCTTCTGGGTGGCAACCTGCTGACCCTGCAGAACCTTCAGTGTGCCCTGTACACTCGTTAGATGTTGCTCCAAAGCAGCACGTCTTTCTATTTCATAATTTAAAATGGCCCGTAGATCTACTAGTGCGGCATTTTCTTCTGATTGAACTATCGGCGTGCTCTGACCTGGAGGTGACATTTTGAAATAAGATGATCAGCGGTTCCTGAGATAATGGGTTTGAGAACTTCGGTTCCCACAGACAGTGCCAAATGTAATGGCCTAATTCTTGGATTCGGACTTAGCCTTTATACCAAATGTTTCTAGAATGCTCAAGAATAGTAAATAATAATCAACAAGATAATTTAGCGTGGAAAACCTTTGAATAGGTTAAAAACCATGACCTCTCTTGAGGATTTTGAGAAAGAGATGATGATCTTATTGAGGTTGCTAACTTATTACAATGAGTACTTTAAGTATGTGGAATTTTAGAGTAAGGATTCTTTCGTATAGAATTGCCTGTCCGTAATTTGTTGTTCTCTGGTCCTATATATAGGTCTTATTATATGACCGTTTGATGACCATTAAGATTCTTAATGGTGAACATTACAAAGTATATGTAAGATATTCTTTGAGCAGATAATGTAACGTTCAGACCTCTGTTGCTGTACAACGGCTCTATTGATGACTATATACTTGCGTAAATTGAACTGTTGTTGTGGAGGTCGAAAGCAATGACTCGAACTGAGAAATATTGAATATGTCTTTAGTAGTATTTTCTCTATGCTGATGAGGCCGAGGATGAAGCTTTGAGTCCGAGATACGAAATAAGCTATTACAAGGCAGCTCTCAACCAATAGCACGAGTAACAACAGGGATGAGTGGTGTTGGTTGAGAAACCCGTGTTGCATGTGCTTCCTGATGTTATTGTCTTGTTTCTGTCTATGCCATGTGCCCTATTGGTGAGGTCGAAAGCTCAAATGTTGGTCAAAGATGACGCATGAGTCCGAGATGCGGAATAAGCCACTACAATTTTGGTACATTTATTGAAAGGATTCCATTCTAAGCATCCTAAAATTTGGGATGATAGTCTACCTTATCTTCAGTTATCTTTTAACCGAGCAATACATGGTTTTATACTTATATCTCTTTTTAAAGTATGTTTGGGGTACTTGCCTCATAGTCCTTTGATACGGCATTCAGCCTTGGCGATAAGCAGGTAACATAGAAAGAGGAAGAGGATCAAGTTAAAGTTTAATGTTTCTTGGAGATAATCAACAAGTTTTACAGTGAAGTTGAAACACAATTGATCAAAACTTAGGCAAAGTATAAAGCTCGACATGATAAGCATGGTATAGAGTGTACTTTTCAGGAGGGTGACCTTGTATGGTTACACTTGAGTAAAGAGCGGCTAAAGGAAGAAGGGAAGAAATTAAAGCCTATTCGTTATAGGCCTTTCGCTATCCTCAAGAAAATTGGTGATAATGTTTTTCAGCTTAATTTGCCACCATTTATGAAGCTGTACTCAGTTATTAATGCCGAGCACTTAAAGCTTTTTGAACCATCTCAACTAGATTAAAAAATCCACAATAAATACTCATCTACCATCAGTTGATGATCTATGGATTGAGCAAGAAGACCCTTTGAAGGAGGACGATAATCTAGAGAGGAAGGTGATTGTAACCAGGAAGGGAAACATTGAGTCTTTCAGGATTGGTAGAAAAGGGCCAACTTCATAGCAAGTCCAAGTGGCACAGTCTTAATAACGGGACTTCTGAGGTTCCTCATCTCCAGTTCTAGCTTTAGTAGGAGCTCAAGGCTCCTAAAGGAGGGAGTTATGATCCATAGGGGTCTATAACCATTTATTTTCTGACTTCGTATTTTGGCGTAGATTGGGCTAAAGGAATTGTTGCTCGCTTGGATCAATTCGATGTGATATTTTACACTTCGACCAACCTATTTTTGTGTTTGGATCCATGTATTTAGCCTAGGCCTAATTTAAGTATTTTGCATAGCCAAAACCTTAATTTGTATTATGAGTAGGATTCTAACATCACTCTATAAATATATATAGTAGCCTTAAAAGGGGTAATCAAGCTTCTCTATATTATAATCGTTTCAGAGCAATAAAGAGAAAACCTTAGAGAAATATTTTCTCAAATTATAATTGTGTTCTTCGTTTCTGTTGATTCTCTTTTCTTCGATCAGATTATGAATTACTTCCAATATTCATCATTGGGCTGGCTTGACTGACACGAAGCTTGTCGATACACTTCTTAAGTTGAATATATAATTTTGTACATCGGACGACACTTTACTTTCCAATCTTACCTTATACCGACAACTTATGGGAAGTCTGAATTACCTTATCATCACTAAACCAGACATTAGTCATGTCGTTCATATCGTTAGCCACGCCGCACTTGGTTCACTTGGCCACTGTTCTTCGGATCTTACGTTAACTTAAAGGGTACCTTATTTCAAGGACTACATTTTTCTTCTACGTTCGCTCTTATCTTGTGAGCTTATTTTGATTTTGACTGGGCTGGTGATGTTACTAATCAGCATTCCACTATGGGGTTTTGTCTATTTTTTAGTGATTTTCACATATCTTGGAAAAGTAAGAAACAGTCGATGGTTTCTCGTTCAAGCATTAAAGCGAATATCGAGTTCTTGCCTATACTACTTCCTGAGATTGTTTTGCTTCATTAATTTTTCTCTAACATGGGTGTTAACCTTCCCATAGGTACTCTACTTTTTGTGACAACAAGACTGCCATCCAAATAACCCATGAAGATGTGTTTCATGAGCGCACTAAACATATCAAAATTGACTACCACTTTGTTCGACATCATTTCTCGAAATCACAACACAAATTGCAGATTTCTTGACGAAATCTCATCCTGCCGTAAGATTTTGATTCTTAGTCTCCAAACTCCAAATGATTTCCAAGCCATCTTGAATTTGAGGGGGGTTGTTAAATATCAAGAGTAACACTTGTACATCTCTTATATACATTAGCTACGAGTACTAAGGCACGCGCTAACCCGCGTGCCAGCCCGGCAGTTGAGTTTTGATGTAATATTATTAACTGACGCATGTGCCATCTTTGTGTTAAAAATTACTTAGGAGATTAATATTAAATGATGTATTTACCTAGGAATTGCAATGGGGCAGATTCGGGGCGGGGGAGCTCAAACCATCCTCATCCCCGCCTAAGTTCATCTCTTTCTCAAACCCGCCCCAAAACTCGTTTAATTTAAATGGGATCCTCAAATTCGCTCCTCATTGTAACACTAGATCCCATCCCTGTCCCATTTAACTGCTACTACCCCAAAATTATCATCCTATATGAATTTTTATTTTTGCAAAGCTATACCATTATCAAAGTCATCAAAATAAACTAAAACATAAGACATGAGTCTAAATGTTATGAATTAAACACATTAGCAAAGTCATTAAATAAGACAAGTGGGAGATAAGGTAAAGAAATGATTTTATCTCCAATTATTTATGGGGGCATATGAAATTTGCCCCTTATTGTGTGGATTACTCACAATCAATAGCATAATTTTGACGAAAAAAGCCAAATCACTTGGAGGTTTTAAACATAAATCGATGCTAGAATTTTTAAGCAGAATCCAACGGTCACGACTTAATATTAGAAAAATCTAATAATTTGAGGCATTAATTTTTAACTTGATGCACAAGAAATGGGAAACAAAGGGTGCGGATTTGATTCTTGAGCACCAAGGCACGCACTATCGCGCATGCTAGCCCGTTATGCTCAATAATTAATTATGCATTAATTTTGTATATAATCAGTATTTAAAATATATTTTGAAGCTTCCTAAAGCACCCATTATAAACCAAAGCAAAACAAAAATACTGGACCAGATTGATTCGAACTATCACCCTCTCAAAGGTTTGAGCGCTCGTGCCATTTAGAACTTATAGTCCATAAAATACAACAAAGTACTCAGTTACTCATCCTCACACGTAAACATTTTTCGCCTATGCTTTGGGGCCTATATCTTTTTTGTAGTGTACATGTCATGATAGTGTGGCATCTTTTTTGTTGCGCATTGTTCTAGTAGCTGGATCTTTCTCATGATAGCCACATCTGAGCATACTCATGGCTACTATTGAAAATAATGGATGTGACTTAATATAAGCATTTTGACTTGGCTCGTGTAGTAAAGGTTTCTTGTGTTACTATTTTGACACTGTAGTGAGCTACCCACCATAAAGTTAGGACTTGAGGTGGGAATTTTATTCGCAAGAGGAGGGAGCCATGAGTATGCTCGGATGTGACCAACTTAAAATCAACTTAAAATCAAGTTTGGCACGTGCGGCACTCGAGACACCTGTCCCAAGTAAGCCTAATTACTCTTCTCTATCAATTGTTTAGCAACACAATATCGCAAAGCATCACATAATCTCAACGCATCACAAACACTGTACAAAGGGTCTTTGAAGGCATCATTTCATTCATATATCAAAGTTATTACAAAGCACTATTACAAGCTTAAATTCCTTCGTGGGTGTATTGGATACTAGTCCTCTACATATATAGTAAAATGGAAAACAGCTAAGTTCTAAAACGAAACATCAAAAGTGAAGACGAAGCGTACTCCCTCTTTTTCCTAAGCTAACTTTTACAAAAATAAATGAAAATTTGTACAAAGCTTTCTTACAACCTAAGGATACTATTTACAAAGCCTGGGCATCACACTCTCTCCCACTTAGCTTAGAGACGCCTTCGTCGACTTTTTCTTCTGCTTCCACATCTGTCGGTTCTCTTTCCTCTCTTGCCTGGCCTCAGTCTTCCTTAGTCAGACCAGAAGGGGATGAGAATCTTGGAACTCCCAGCTGGCTTCAGTATCTGGCAGATCCTTCCACTTCACAAGGTACTCATAAACTTCCTTTATTGTGTCCGGGTCAAAATGGGTCACTCTGTGAGCAAGAACACTCTCTGGAACTTCGCTAGAGCTAACTGGCTTGAGCGGAACATGAGGCCTAACGGTACTCCAGCTTGGATCTTCCTTGTCTTGGTGGTACGGCTTTAGAGCACTGGCATGGAACACTGGATGGATGAAGCGAAGGTGGGAAGGTAATTGAAGCTTGTAGGAAACCTTCCCAACTTTACCAATGATCGGCATCGGACCAATGTACTTGGATACTATCCCTTGGTGTATTCTGTTACTTCGCTGCTTGAAATGGGACCTCTTGATCAGAACAAGGTCCCCAACTTGAAAAGGATCTGGTCGTCTCTTCTGGTTGGCCCATTTCTTCATTCTGGCTGACACTTTCTCCAGATAGGCCTGGGCAATATCGGTATTTCTCTGCCATTCCTTTGCAAACTGGTAGGCTCTCGGAATACTTCTTTTGTAATCGGAGGCCACTGTGTGCGGCGTGAGGGGCTACTGTCCTAACATTATCTCGGAAGGACTCTTGTTGGTGGAGGAACTCTTCTGCAGATTAAAGCAAAACTGTGCTACATCCAAAAGTTCGGCCCAATCCTTCTTGTTCACCCTGACAAAGTGTCGGATGTACTCTTCTAACATTGCATTGAAGCGTTTTGGTCTGACCATCTGACTGTGGATGGTTACTGGTTGAGAAGTTGAGAGTGGATCCCAGTAATCTAAATACTTCCCTCCAAAACTTCCCAGTAATCTCGGATCTCTATCACTGACAATGTCCTTTGGCACGCCCAATACTTTACAACATGCTCACAAGTGACGCGCGGTTTTTCTGCCGTACAAACAATTAGAGTCGATGAATTTTGCATACTTAGAGAACGGTCGATGATCACGAGTATGGGAACCATACCCTTTCTTCTTGGGGTACCCAAGATAAAGTCCATAGAGACGCTTTCCCCAAGGTCGAGTCGGCACGGGAAGTGGTTCCAGCAATCCAAGTGGCAAATCCCGATCAACTTTGTCTTGCTGGAAAATGTGACAAGTCCGCGTATAATCCATCACTTCATTCTGATCATTTGGCCAATAGTACCCCCTGTGTAGCAAGATAGTATTCTCCGCCAGCCCGATGGCCTGCCCAGAGAGTATCATGGCACTCCTTGATCACTCTCCCGTCTTAGTCCCTAACAACCGAGGAACAAATTCGTTATCCCTTCGTGTATAAAAGACCATCTTCCACCCAGAACCGTTTTGTCTTCCCCTATTTCACCAAGTTAATGATGACCTGGGTCTGAAGATCCACCGCTAACCCTTCGTGGATCCCATCTTAGAGGGCGCTGGTAACATAAGAGTGAGACTATCCGGCAGCTGTAGAGAATGCCGCAAGTTCAGCCTTACGGCTTAATGCATCCGACACATTATTCATCCTCCCTGGCTTGTGCTCGAGATCTAAATCAAACTCGGCTAGAAACTCTTGCCAACGAGCCTGCATTGAGGTCAACTTCTTATGTGCAAGGAAATGGCTTGCCGCACTGTTATCGGTCTTCACCAGAACCTTCATTCCCAACGGATAGTGTCGCCATACTCGTAGACAATGCATAATAGTAAGGAGTTCCTTATGCTGGGCTGAATACCTCCTATCTGTATCATTCAGCTTCCTGCTTTCGTATGCCACCGGATGTCCCTCTTGTAACAATACTCCACCGATAGCAAAATTAGACGCATCGGTATGTACCTCAAACGGCTTGGTAATATCTGGCAAGGATAAGACCGGATTGCTAATCACCGCATGCTTCAGATTGTCAAATGCTGCTTGACACTTCTCGGACCAAGACCAAGTGAAGTCCTTTTTGAGAAGATCTGTAAGGGAGGCCGCGCATTTCGAATACCATTTGATGAACTTGCGGTAGTAGTTCACGAGGCCAAAAAAGGAACGCACTTCTGTAACCTCCGTAGGAGCTCTCCACTCCTCAATAGCGCAGACCTTTTCCATGTCCATGCGGATCTATCCTCCACCAATAACATGTCCAAGAAACATAACTTGTTCCTGCGCGAACGAGCATTTCTCCAACTTGACATATAACTGGTTTTGTCGCAAGACTTAGAATACAAGGCGAAGATGTTCAAGGTGCTCTTCCATAGTGCGGCTGTATATGACGATATCATCCAGGTACACCACCACAAACTTGAATTCTGTAAGTACCTGGGAGACTTCCGTCGTCAGGGCATCATGATTCTAATCATCCGGCTTTAACCGTAAGGTTGCAAGGTAAGTCAACTCCCCTCGCCTCAGTCCCTTCTCCAACTGAAGGGCTGATAATATTTTGCCCTCATCTTTCTGTGTGGACATCTGTATGATTGAGGGATTGTCACCAAAAATCCATAAGGAGTTGACGAACGGCATCGGCACTGCCTTGTGGTAACGGAGAAAGTCCATTCCCAAGATAATCTTAAAATCATCCAATGTCACAGGGAGAAGGTTAACCTTCCCACTCCACTGTCCCATCTTAACTGGAACCAACTTTGGAACACCATGTATCGACATTACGGCAGAGTTGACAGCTTTCATCCGGCTAGAATTTTTCACCAAACGCAGTCCAAGACGATTCGCATCTTGGATGGCAATAAAGCTGTGGGTAACACCTGTATCAACCATCGCCAAAGTGTTCTGCCCATTAATACTAAAGTCCACATACATGATTCCCTTCTTCGGCTTAACCTCTGGCAACTGAGTGGTCACGACATTGAGCAAGTAAAGAGAACCCATATGAGTTTTACCGCTATCATTTCCCTGAGTGGTGTCATCGGCTTGGTCCCGTACGACGCCATTAGAGCATTCAGGGCCGTCTTCTGAGGACACTGATAAACTTTGTGATTCCCTCCACAAAGAAAACACTTCAAGTTCCCAGGACGTCCTTAAAACCTGGACGAGGAGGAAGCGCTGCCATTGTTACGCTGCCTGTGGTACTCCCTCCCATAATTGGAACTCGAGGCACCACCTGTACTTGCTCCCCCACTCCTGTTCTGGCCATGACCTTGGTCTCCCCCTCTTCTAGCTTGGTACCCTCCATTCTTGCCCTTGTTGTAACTATTGGAGGATCCCGTTTTTTGTTGCGATTGGGAACTAGACTGAGACTGAGCCGGTCGTCGCTCACCCTGCATAGGGGTATAGTCGTTGATACGCTCAGTGGAGGCCATTGCGGAAGCCAAATCTTAAACCCATTGCCTTTGCAATTCATTCTGGATCCATGGTTTCAGACCTTCCAAGAAACAAAACAACTTATTCTTTTCAGACATGTCGCGGATATCTAACATCAAGACTGAGAACCGCTTCACATACTCACGGATGTTGCCTGTCTGCTTCAGTTGCCTTAAACACCTCCGAGCAATGAACTCAACATTCTCTGATAAGAACTGATTCTTCAGCTCTTTCTTCAAGTCATTCCACGTTCCAATAGTACAGTGACCGCTCTGGATCTCAGCATACTTGGTGCGCTACCATAGTTTAGCATCACCGGCGAGGTACATGGTTGCCATCGTCACCTTTGCACCTTCCCTATCAGGCCTAACCACATTGAAGTACGTCTCCATATCAAAAAGGAAGTTCTCTACCTCCTTTGCGTCTCTCGCTCCTTCGTACGCCTTGGGCTCGGGGACCTTGATCCCGGGCCGGTCTATACCGCCGCCCAAAGGTGCTGGTTCTCCATTTCCAACAACCTTCACTAGGAGATTTACCTTCGAGGAAAGTTCAGCCACCTGATCCAGAAGAGTAGCCATATTCCCTTCAACCACTCCCTCTGTCGTAACGAGACGTTCGCCCATATGGGCCTGATCGTCTGAGAAACCATCCAATCGTTCCTCCAGAGTCGTTACTTGATCGATAATCCCCCCTAGAGCTTGCATCTTTTCCTCTAATTGGTCCAACCGCGTTCGGGTATTCAAGGGCCAGGGATTAACGGATGGTCCTCCCCCATGCGGGGCAAGGACCTGGGCGGGGTCAGTAGCACTCGGACCCTCCGCCATCGCCACTAGATCGCTTTCAACTAGATGGCTCTGATACCAACTGACACGGACCAACTTAAACTCAAGCTTAGCACGTGTGGCACTCGAGACACCTGTTCCAAGTAAGCCTAATTACTCTTCTCTATCAATTGTTTAGCAACACAACATCGCAAAGCATCACATAATCTCAACGCATCACAAACACTGTACAAAGGGTCTTTGAAGGCATCATTTCATTCATATATCAACAACTATTACAAAGCACTATTACATGCTTAAATTCATTCTTGAGTGTATTGGATACTAGTCCTCTACATATATAGCAAAATGGAAAACAGCTAAGTTCTAAAAGGAAACATCAAAAGTGGAGATGAAGCGTACTCCCCCTTTTTCCTAAGCTAACCTTTAAAAAAATAAATGAAAATTTGTACAAAGCTTTCTTACAACCTAAGGATACTATTTACAAAGCCTGGGCGTCACACAAATTGTTGCACCAAGTAAAACTAATGTCTTCGATGTTAATACAACAAATAATAAGCGAGTAATACATTAAAATTAATAATTTAATTCAAAGAACATATAATGCAAAGAGACCATACCAGAAGCTATAATATTTTGAATCAATTTGAAAAGCATTCTGATAGCACTTTATCCATTTTCATAATCTTCCAAGGCTACATACCTGTTAATAAATGGGCGAAAATAAAGCCCAGTGACAACATTAAACAAATTTGAGATATAAAAGTAAAGTCCACTATGATCTTGAGAAGAAAAGTGGGTAGATCACATACTCATGGCCACAAAGGGGTTTGAGGATAAGAAAATCTTGAATTCAGATTCACTTCATGGTGCATATTCTTTCAAACAGTTTCATGGTATTTTTACAGGCTGTAGTAGTTCGTCTTAGCATTGCATTGTCAATCCATAAAAATGAGAAGAAAAAAAAAGAAAAAAAAAGGCAAGTTGAAAGTCAGAATGCAATGATAAAAATCCAATGCATTTCAAGCACACTTAGATGGCATACATCAACATATGAAACTACACGATAAAAGGGACGTTATAGAGTGATAATAGATGAGGTCTGTAATAGAGCTAACATACCCTAGAATCTTCCACATACTGGATACATAATGAAGGGTTGGTACTCTCAAGCTTCTTCAAGGGAGACCACTTGTGGGCGACAGAAGTGCAAATTAGCTGTGACAATGCAGCAACTTGTTTCTAATATAATGTGGTGAGTTGTACATGACCCGAGCAATCTATTCAAGTCGAGATAAAAAAGTGACAAAAAATCATTTGTCCATATAAATCTAGAGGCATTTAAGAATTTATGATGTCATCATAATCATACTCCACTAGGGACCTGGTAAGATATTATATATCCAAGTTGTGATGCCCAGGCTTTGTATATAGGTTCCTTAGGTTGTAAAAGAGCATTGTACAAATTTTCATTTATTTTTGTAAAGGTTAGCTTAGGAAAATGGGGGAGTACGCTTCGTCTCCACTTTTGATGTTTCCTTTTAGAACTTAGCTGTTTTCCAATTTCATATATATGTAGAGGACTAGTCTTCTACACCCAAGAAGGAATTTAAGCTTGTAATAGTGCTTTGTAATAGTTGTTGATATTTGAATGAAATGATGCCTTCAAAGACCCTTTGTTCAGTGTTTGAGATGCGTTGAGATTATGTGATGCTAAATAATTGACAGAGAAGAGTAATTAGGCTTACTTGAGACAGGTGTCTTGAGTGTCGCACGTGCCAAGCTTGATTTTAAGTTGGTCCGTGTCAGCTGGTATCAGAGCGATCTAGTTGAAAGCGATCTAGTTGCGATGGCGGAGGGTCCGAATGCTACTAACCCCGCCCAGGTCCTTGCCCAGCAGGTGGGACGACCATCCGTTAATCCTCGGCCCTTGAATACCCGAACGCGGTTGGACCAGTTAGAGGATAAGATGCAAGCTCTAAGTGGGATTACAGATCAAGTGACGACTCTGGAGGAACGATTGGACGGTTTCTCAGACGATCAGGCCCATGTGGGCGAACGTCTCGTTACGTTGGAGGGAGTGGTTGAACGGAATATGGCTACTCTTCTGGATCAGGTGGCTAAACTTTCCTCGAAAGTAAATCACCTAGTAAAGGTTGCTGGAAATGGAGATCCAGCACCTTCGGGCGGCGGTATAGACAGGCCCAGGATCAAGGTCCCCGAGCCCAAGGCGTATGAGGGAGCGAGGGACGCCAAGGAGGTAGAGAACTTCCTTTTTGATATGGAGGCGTACTTCAATGTGGTTAGGCCTGATAGCGAAGGTTCAAAGGTGTCGATGGCAACCATGTACCTCGCCGGTGATGCTAAACTATGGTGGCGCACCAAATATGCTGAGATCCAGAGCGGTCACTGTACTATTGGAACGTGGGATGACTTGAAGAGAGAGCTGAAGAATCAGTTCTTACCCGAGAATGTTGAGTTCATTGCTCGGAGAAGTTTGAGGCAACTGAAGCAGACAGGCAACATCCGGAAGTATGTGAAGCGGTTCTCAGCCTTTATGTTAGATATCCGCGGCATGTCTGAAAAGGATAAGTTGTTTTGTTTCTTAGAAGGTCTGAAACCATGGATCCAAAATGAATTACAGAGGCAACGGGTTCAAGATTTGACTTCCGCAATGGCCTCCGCTGAGCGTATCAACGACTACACCCCTATGTTGGGTGAGCGTCGACCGGCTCCGTCTCAGTCAAGTTCCCAGTCGCAACAAAGAACGGGATCCTCCAATAATTACAATAAGGGAAAGAATGGAGGGTACCAAGCTAGAAGTGGGGGAGACCAAGGTCACGGCCAGAACAGAAGTGGGGGAGCAAGTGCAGGTGGTGCCTCGAGTTCCAATTCTGGGAGGGAGTACCACCGGCCACGTAAATATGGCGGCGCTTCCTCTTCGTCCAGGTTTCAAGGACGTCCCGGGAACTTCAAGTGTTTTCTTTGTGGAGGGAATCACAAAGCCTATCAGTGTCCTCAGAAGACGGCCCTGAATGCGCTAATGGCATCGCACGGGGGCCAAGCCGATGACACCACTCAGGGAAATGATGGTGGTGAAACTCATATGGGCTCTCTTTACTTGCTCAATGCCGTGACCACTCAGTTGCCAGAGGTTAAGCCGAAGAAGGGACTCATGTATGTGGACCTTAGTATTAATGGGCAGAGTACTTTGGCGATGGTTGATACCGGTGCTACCCACAGCTTTATTGCCATTCAAGAGGCGAATCGTCTGGGACTGCGTTTGGTGAAAGATTCTAGCCGGATGAAGGCTGTAAACTCTGCCGCAATGCCGATACATGGTGTTGCCAAGTTGGTTCCAGTTAAGATGGGACAGTGGAGTAAAAAGGTTAACCTTCTCGCTGTGACATTGGATGATTTTAAGATTATATTGGGAATGGACTTTCTCCGCTACCACAAAGCAGTGTCGATGCCGTTCGTTAACTCCTTAAGGATTTTTGGTGACAATCCCTCAATCATTCAGATGTCCACGCAGAAAAATGAGGGCAGACTATTATCAGCTCATCAGTTGGAGAAGGGACTGAGGCGAGGGGAGCTGACTTACCTTGTGACCTTAAGGTTAAAGCCAGAGGATCAGAATCATGATGCCTTGCCGGCGGAAGTCACCCGGGTACTTACAGAATTCAAGGATGTGATGCCGAAAGAATTACCAAAGGTGTTACCTCCACGAAGGCCTATCGATCATCAGTTTGAGTTAGTCCCTGGAACCAAGCCTCCTGCGAAAGGGCCATATAGAATGAGTCCGCCTGAACTAGCAGAGCTTTGGAGACAGCTTGATGGACTATTGGAATCGGGCTTTATTTGCCCCTCAAAGGCGCCATACGGTGCCCCGGTCTTATTTCAGAAGAAACAAGATGGAAGCTTACGATTGTATGTCGACTATCGAGCCCTGAACAAGGTAACGGTGAAGAACAAGTATCCCATACCGCTCATTGCCGACTAATTTGACCAGCTTACGTCTGTGAAGTACTTCTCTAAACTTGATTTGAGATCGGGTTACTATCAGGTCAGGATCGTTGCCGGAGATGAACCAAAGACGACTTGTTCCACTCGGTATGGGGCATATGAATTTCTTGTCATGCCATTCGGCCTGACCAATGTTCCTGCAACTTTCTGTACTCTTATGAATGAGCTCTCCCGGAAATATATCGACAAGTTTGTGGTGGTGTACCTGGATGATATTGTCATATACAGCCGCACTATGGAAGAACACCTTGAACATCTTCGCCTTGTATTCCAAGTCTTGCGACTGAACCAGTTATATGTCAAGTTGGAGAAATGCTCGTTCGCGCAAGAACAAGTTATGTTTCTTGGACATGTCATTGGCGGAGGACAGATCCGGATGGATATGGAAAAGGTCCGCGCTATTGAGGAGTGGAGAACTCCTACGGAGGTTACAGAAGTGCGTTCCTTTCTTGGCCTTGTGAACTACTACCGCAAGTTCGTTGAAGGGTATTCGAAACGCGCGGCACCCCTTACGGATCTTCTCAAGAAAGACTTCTCTTGGTCTTGGTCCGAGAAGTGTCAAGCAGCATTTGATGATCTGATGCATGCGGTGATTAGCAATCCGGTCTTAGCCTTGCCAGATATTACCAAGCCGTTTGAGGTACATACTGATGAGTCTGATTTTTCTATCGGTGGAGTATTATTACAAGAGGGACATCCAGTGGCATACGAAAGCAGGAAGCTGAACGATACCGAGTGGAGGTATTCATCCCAGCAGAAGGAACTCCTTGCTATTGTGCATTGCCTACGAGTATGGCGACACTATTTGTTGGGAATGAAGGTTTTGGTGAAGACCGATAACCGTGCGGCAAGCCATTTCCTTACACAGAAGAAGTTGACCTCGATGCAGACCCGTTGGCAAGAGTTTCTAGCCGAGTTTGATTTAGATCTCGAGCACAAGCCAGGGAGGATGAACAATGTGCCGGATGCATTAAACGGTAAGGCTGAACTTGCGGCCACCTCTACAGCTGCCGAACAGTCTCACTCTTATGTTACCAGGGCCCTCCATGATAGGATCCATGAAGGGTTAGCGGCGGATCCTCAGACCCAGGCCATGATTAACTTGGTAAAACAGGGGAAGACAAGACGGTTCTGGGTGGAAGATGGTCTTTTATACACGAAGGGACAACGACTTTATGTTCCTCGGTTCGCAGGATTAAGGCGAGAGCTAATCAAGGAGTGCCATGATACTCTCTCGGCAGGCCATCCGGGCTGGCGAAGAACACTATCCTTGCTACACAGGGGGTACTATTGGCCAAATGATCAGAATGAAGTGATGGATTATACGCGGACTTGTCACATTTTCCAGCAAGACAAAGTTGATCGGGATTTGCCACTTGGATTGCTGGAACCACTTCCCGTGCCGACTCGACCTTGGGAAAGCGTCTCTATGGACTTTATCTCTGGGTTACCCAAGACGAAAGGGTATGGTTCCATACTCGTGATCATCGACCGGTTCTCTAAGTATGCAACATTCATTCCGACTCTAATTGTTTGTACGGCAGAGAAAACCGCGCGTCACTTTGTGAAGCATGTTGTAAAGTATTGGGGCGTGCCAAAGGACATTGTCAGTGATAGAGATCCGAGATTTACTGGGAAGTTTTGGAGGGAAGTATTTAGATTACTGGGATCCACTCTCAACTTCTCAACCAGTAACCATCCACAGTCAGATGGTCAGACAAAACGCTTCAATGCAATGTTAGAAGAGTACCTCCGACACTTTGTCAGGGTGAACAAGAAGGATTGGGCTGAACTTTTGGATGTAGCACAGTTTTGCTTTAATCTGCAGAAGAGTTCCTCCACCAACAAGAGTCCTTCCGATATAATGTTAGGACAGCAGCCCCTCACGCCGCACACTGTGGCCGCCGATTACAAAGGAAGTATTCCGAGAGCCTACCAGTTTGCAAAAGAATGGCAAAGAAATACAGATATTGCCCGGGCCTCTCTAGAGAAAGCGTCAGCCAGAATGAAGAAGTGGGCCGACCAGAAGAGACGACCAGATTCTTTTCAAGTTGGGGACCTTGTTCTGATCAAGAGATCCCATCTCAAGCAGCGAGGTGGCAGAATACACCAAGGGCTAGTATCCAAGTACATTGGTCCGATGCCAATCATTGGTAAAGTTGGGAAGGTTTCCTACAAGCTCCAATTACCTTCCCACCTTCGCTTCATCCATCCAGTATTTCATGCCAGTACTTTAAAGCCTTACCACCAGGATAAGGAAGATCCAAGCAGAACTACCGTCAGGCCTCATGTTCTGCTCAAGCCAGTAAGCTCTGGCAAAGTTCCAAAGAGTGTTCTTGATCACAGAGTCACCCACGTTGATCTGGACACCAAAGAGGAAGTTTATAAGTACCTTGTAAAGTGGAAGGATCTGCCAGATACTGAAGCCAGCTGGGAGCACCAAGATTCTCATCCCCTTCTGGTCCGACTAAGGAAGACTGAGTCCAAGCAAGAGAGGAAAGAGAACAGACAGATGTGGAAGTAGAAGAAAAAGTCGACGAGGGCGTCTCCAAGCTGAGTGGGAGAGAGTGTGACGCCCAGGCTTTGTATATAGGTTCCTTAGGTTGTAAATGAGCATTGTACAAATTTTCATTTATTTTTGTAAAGATTAGCTTAGGAAAATGGGGGAGTACGCTTCGTCTCCACTTTTGATGTTTCCTTTTAGAACTTAGCTGTTTTCCAATTTCATATATATGTAGAGGACTAGTCTTCTACACCCAAGAAGGAATTTAAGCTTGTAATAGTGCTTTGTAATAGTTGTTGATATTTGAATGAAATGATGCCTTCAAAGACCCTTTGTTCAGTGTTTGTGATGCGTTGAGATTATGTGATGCTAAATAATTGACAGAGAAGAGTAATTCGGCTTACTTGGGACAGGTGTCTCGAGTGCCGCACGTGCCAAGCTTGATTTTAAGTTGGTCCGTGTCACAAGTTCTCCAAATCCTTCAAAACACATCCTCCTGAGCAATTGGTTCAACATAATATAGCTCTCATAGTTCAAAGCATTTTTAATGTCAACTTCAAAAACTCGTATCCACTCCTGCTGCCTCCTCTTGGAACCAATGCATTTTTTTTAAGTATTTATATGCCTCTCGCTTGTGCTATAAGCAAATAAGATAGGGAAAGTCTAGTCATATTCTACACCAAAAGAAAGAAGTTCTAGTATGTGTTCACTATTGGAAAAACCTTAAACCCGTGGCTCTGGACCAATTAAATGGATTAAAGTTGACCCGTGTTACTATTCGCAATACTATTTTATGTTATTTTAGTCCCACATAGGTTATTCATAGAAGTAGTTTACTATCTCTCTCCTATATATAGAAAGTATGATGTAACCTAAATAATCAATTCAATAATAATATTTTCTGATCTAATTTATTTATACATGGTATCGGAGCGAGTTACCTTCATTCTACACCCTCGCTGATTCACGCCGCCACTCTCTCTTTTCTGTTTTGAAGAACAACGATTATCATTGTCTCTCTAGTAACGTTGTTCTGATCGCAACCTAAGCTTCCACAAAAAAAATTAAGTTTTTTGAATCCGGTCTCGAGACACGATAGATGCTGATCTGAATCTCATATTTGTTTGGTTTATTTGAGGTAATCGATCGCGATGGTCATCGGTGACGAGTCGAGTTCAAGTTCAACCATTTCTTCGATTGGAACGAGTAAATACGTCCAGTCCTTCAACTCTATTCATGATAACCCGAATCTGAAAATTACCTCACAGCTATTAGATGGCTTGAATTATGTTCGATGAACACAGTCTGTGAAATTATTTGTTGGTGGTCGTGGAAAGATAGGGTTTCTTCTTGGCATAGAAAAAGAACCTGTAGAATCAGATCCGAAGTATTCAAAGTGGTTCTCAGATGATTCGATGGTGAAAACTTGGTTGATTAATTTTATGCAGCCGACGAACTCCGCTGGGTACTTATTCACAAACAATGCTCATCTGATTTAGGAATCACTTCGTAAGGTATATTCTCAGCGAAAAAATATTGTTAGGATCTTCCAACTTTCCAATGAGATTGAGAATTTTAAACATAGTACTCAAACTTTGGGGATGTATTATGCGAGACTTCGATCGAGTTGGGAAGAATTATCTCATTATGATAGCTTCATCGAGTGGCCAGCTAGTACACCAAATGAAAAGGTTCATATTCCACCTGCGGTTGCAAAGATTGTGGAGAAGATTCGGGTGTTTCAGTTTCCTGTAGGGATCAATCCAGACTTTGAGTATGTACGAGTTCTACTTGACATGACTCATTTCCCAACTCTTGAAGAAGCACGCGCATATTGTCTCCTCGATCAGAGTCGTCGGTCGCCTATGCCACCTATCTCCGGGATCCCTTCATAGACTTCTACAATGGTTATTCGTTATGCTTATCTAGCACCACCGTCAGTTCCTTGGCAAACTTCACATACATCATCACCTAGCCTTTCTCCGTTACCAGCAGCTTCCGAAAACTCTCGCCCCCTGAAGAAGAAGTGTGATTATTGTGGTAAGTGGGGATATCTAAAGACAACTTGTCATGCTTTGTACGGTTGTCCTGCCGGTTATCAAACTCGCTCATCTCAATCATTAGCACACTTATCTGCCGACTCTAGTACACTAGATTCTTCAGCCTTTAGTGTTCTCTCAGGATAAAATAAACAGGTTCCGACAGCTTCTCTCTATGTCTTCCACACCGGCAGCTTCCCATGCAGGTAACTTCGTAGCTGCAAATAGCATTTCTGCATCCCCAACTTCGCCTTGGATTGTTGACTCGAGTGCAATCGATAATATGACTGGTATGTCTTTCTTTTTTTCCAGTCTTATGCTTTTAGTTCATGGCAATAGACTGTTCGCCTTGCCAATGGAACTGAGACTCCTATTATAGGGAAGGGTTGTATCTCGATTACATATTCCTTTTCTTTACCTGATGTCCTTCATGTCCCTCAGTTGGATATTAATCTTATTTATGTTAATAAAATTACCATAAATAAAAATTGCAATATAACCTTCTTTCCTGATTATGTTGTTTTTCATGATCTGGTGTCACGAAAGATAATTGGCAGTGGACGTGAAGAGGATGGTCTTTATTTCCTGGATGGACATGTTTTTTCTATTTCTCCTCAAGCTCTCCAGTTAAAGTCTATGACTAGTAGTGAAAATATAAAGAAGATGCTATTTTGGCATCACCGCTTAGGTCATATTTCCTTTAAGTATCAACGTTATTTGTTTCCGTCTTTCTTTTCTAAAGTATCTATGTTTGACTTGTCTTGTGAGACATGTGAACTAGCTAAACATCGTTGTAGCACGTATCCGTTGAGTATTAATAAAACTTCTTGTTTTGATATTGTGCATTCGGATGTTTGGGGTCCTACCCCAGTTACCTTTAGTTTAGGATTTTGTTATTTTGAGTTGTTCATTGACGATATTTCGAGGTGTACTTAGGTTTATTTGATGAAATCCAAAGATGAGGTTTCCTCTATTTCCCAAACATTCACCGCAATGGTTCGTACTGAGTTTGGGAAAATTATTAAAGTTTTTCGTTCCGATCAAGGTGGGGAATTTATGTCCCAAGGTCTTCGCAAATTTTGCATTGTCAATGGCATTGAGCATCAAACCTCTAATACGAAAACTCTACAGAAAAATGGTAAATCGGAAAAGGAAAATCGTCATATTCTTGATCTTGCTCATGTTATGTCAATTAGCATGAATGTCCCCTCGCGTTTTTGGTCTGACGCTGTTCTTACGGCGGTATTTCTTATCAATTGGTCTCCGTCTCGAGTTCTTGGTTTTCTCACCCTGTATTCTATTTATCCTGATCGTTCTATTTTTTGGATTCCACCTCTTGTTTTTGGGTATGTATGTTTCGTCCAAGTCACTGGGTCAAGCCTCTAAACTAGATCCTCGTGCCTTGAAATACGTATTCCTGAGTTACTCTCATGCTCAGAAGGGTTATAGGTGCTTATATCCCTTATCCCATCGTAATTTCACCTCTATGGATGTTACTTTCTTTGAACATGCTCCATTCTTTACGGGCGGTGTTCTCTCTCAGGAGGAGTATTTTCTAGTTCGTCCTCTTCATTTAGAAGATTTATTTTCTCCTCCTTCAGATTCACTTCCGTTGAGTATTCCGTGTAAGTCTGCAATCCCACCTTTAGTTTCACCTTCAGTTTCACGTCCTTTACAGGTTTATACTCTACGACATTCAGGATGCCAACCTCCTATGCCAGACTGCCAAGCATCCTCTGTAGCTCCAAGTCTGCCACCTGCTATTGATTTATTTTTATCAGGTATTGAGCCTTCTCCTACAGCTTCTATACCAACTACTATTGATGATGATTCACCTATTTCTCATAGTGATGTTGATAGACCGATTGCTATTCGAAAAGAGAAGGATAATGCAGAGAAGCCTGATAGATATTAAGATACAACAGTTTATTCAATCATTGATTATACTTCAGATCATCATTTATCTCCTACTTATAGCATTTCTAGCTTTTCTCTCTTTGGTTGATATACCATGTACAGTGCCAAATGCGTTAGCCAAACCTCATTGGAAGACTGCGATGTTAGAAGAATTACATGAATTGGAGATTAATAATATATGGTCATTGGTTTCTCTCTCGCCTGAACGTACACCTGTCGGATGCAAATGGGTGTTTACGGTTAAAGAAAATCCATATGAGACGGTATGCAGGTATAAGGCTCGGTTAGTTGCCAAGGGGTATGTACAGATACATGGTATTGATTATTAGGAAACGTTTGCTCCTGTGGCTAAGATGAATACTATTCGAATCATCTTTTCTATTGCTGCATTGAAATCTTGGCCCCTTTTCCAGATGGATGTAAAGAATGCATTTTTGAATGGAATATTGCAAGAAGAGGTCTATATGTCTTCACCTCCAGGTTTTCGTCCCGCTTCTGCTTCTGGCTTGGTATGTAAGCTTAAAAAGTCCATCTATGGGCTTAAGAAGTCTCATAGTACTTGGATTGATACATTTGGTACCACTATGATTGACTTTGGTTATGTTCAGAGTAGTGCTGACCATACTTTGTTTCTTCGACATTCTGGTAGGAAGACTGTTGCATTGCTTGTCTATGTTGACGGTATTATTATTAGAGGAGATGATATTCAGGGTATTAGTGACCTGAAATCTTATCTTTGTACCCGCTTTCAGGTGAAGGATTTCGATCCCTTGCGTTATTTCCTTGGGATTTGAAGTTGCTTGTTCTAGTTCTGGTATTTTTATCTCTTAGAGAAAGTACATTCTTGATCTTCTCTCTGCTTTAGGACAGCTTGCGTGTCGTCCTGCTGATACACATCTAGAACTGAATCATCGCCTAGCCGACTTTGAGGGGGAGTTATTGGGGGACATTGGGCAGTACCAGCGGCTTCATAGAAAGCTCATTTATCTTTCTCTTACCTGTCCTGATATTACATATGCGGTTGGAGTTCTTAGTCAGTTTATGCACAAGCCGCATCATCCTCATTTTCAGGCAGCTATTCGTGTTTTTCAGTATTTTAAGGGGTGTCCTGGTCGTGGCGTTTTATTTCGAGATCATGGTCATTCTCGGGTCGAAGCTTGGACTGATACTGACTATGCAAGTTTATTATCCGATCGTCGCTCCACTTCTGGGTATTGTACCACTATTGGTGGTAATTTGGTTACATGGCAGAGTAAGAAACAAGATGTTTTCAAGTCTAGTGCAAAAGCTGAGTACAAGGTTATGGTTCAAGGTGTTTGTGAGTTAATATGGCTTAAGCGTCTTCTACAAGAGCTTCAGATATCAGTCTCTTTTCCTATGAAGCTCTATTGTGATAATAAATCTGTTATTAACATTTTGGCTAATCCGGTGCAACATGATCGTACTAAGCACATTGAGGTTGATCGGTACTTTCTGCATTAGAAGCTTAAATCTAGACAAATTTAAACTCTTTATGTTTCTACTTCGCAGCAACTTGCAGATTTTCTCACGAAGGCCGTTAGTAACATATTATTATTAGATGTTTTGTCCAAGCTGGGCATGTGCGATATTGATACTCCAGCTTGAGAGAGAGTATTAACAAGGCTATTTTATGTTATTTTAGTCTCACATTGGTTATTCATAGAAGTAGTTTACTATCTCTCTCCTATATATAGATGAGTATGATATAACCTAAATAATCAATTCAATAATTTATTTATTTATTCTCTAATCTATTTCTAGTTCTACAACTACTAACTTACTACACTGTTAGGACTTAGGAGACCATTATAGGCAATTAGAAATGGGTAATAGCAAGATAGCAACTCTAGAATCCTATAAATGAGAAAGGATTGCAAATAGCACCTCATAAGTGAGGAACTGTCTCCATAATGGCAATAACAAGATAGCTATAAATTACTGATCCCAAACCAATGATATTATCCTTAGCCTAAAAAAGAAAGCTTTAGTATTATAATTTAAGAAACTAGTAAGAAAAACTATAAAAAAAAAAAAGGGTGTAACCCTTACAGCAAATGACATCAACATTCTCTAGTCATTCCTTTCCTCTGTGGCATCAACATCACTTTTAATACTGATATAATGTTGAATATGACGTGATTATCTTCTAACAGATTCCACTAAAAATATATTAAGTACTCAAATTCATAGTCCAACCGTGTTTCAATCAAATGCTCAAAGTTAAAGGAAGATGATAACAACATAAAACTGAGGAGCAAAATAAGACCCAAAAGATTTTAATAAAATACACAGTTCTTTTTTTATTCCTGCTCTAAAGGCTAATTATTAGAGAAAAGCTACACTGACATTCCGCTAAATTTCTTTCCCTTGCATTGAGCAAGACAAATGGAAAGCAGCTTGACAACCAGATGGTCGTTATTGGATATATTAATCATGTAAAGCTCGGGAGAAATAAAGCTGCAGCTAATGTCAAATGCTTATCATGTCAACTTCCTTGGGTTTAAATATTTCCTCAATTAACAGCTTTTGTTGATCTGTACTGCAGAAAAGAAGATAATCAGTTAAAAACTTAAGGGTATAATATCTACAGCAACGATCGCCCAAGCAAATAACACAACACGTCAAATATCAATACCATCAAAACCCCAACTTCTCTAACAGATCAAATAACACAACATATAAAATCAAAACTCAAAACTCAAAACTTTAAGAACATAAATCCACAATCTCCTGCGCTTTATCTCCACTTATAATATTAACAGCATCTGTTTGCACTTGAAACTGCAACAATTTGAGTGATTGATCTGTAAAATATTGTCATTCCAAAGCCCCAATGATGAATACAACCAAGGAAAGTACCTCTGCTTAACGCGTTCAAAGATTGCGGATGCAATACCCCTTTACTTCAATAAAAAGTCGACCAACCAAAGCAAAGGAAACAGTAGCCTGATTCGTCAGTCATCCACAATTGCCTTATTATTTATCCCTCCTGAATAGTTTAGCAGCACAAACCCTTACACACGACCACTTGATGATTCTAGTAAAAGAAAGTAGAAATACATATTTATATGTTCAAAGACCAGAGTTCTTAAGTGGAGACTGGAGGGATTCAAGTAGGAAGCAACATATTAAAATAAATGTATGTACACACAAGAAGGTACTTTCTCATACAGTATGGTATGAACAGTATAGCCCAATTGAGTACGTCTAGGCGTCTAGCATATTTTTTCACAGTAGCGGGGTCACTATAACTGACTCCGTTGATACCCTTGCGAGGAATATGAGAAACTTTTCTAGATTTATGCTGGTTAGAAAAGCTGATGTAAGGTACCTGAGGCAGCAATAGCACATGCAAGGCTTCCTACAGAGTTTCCAATTAACACTGTCGGCTTATAAACAATTTCTTCTAGAAAATTCAATAGTAACTGTTCATAGTATACAGTTCAAGTTAGTAGAAGACATTGGGAAATATTGTGTAAATGATGTACTCGGAGCGCACAGAGTTAAGGAAATGTATACTTGAGACCATAACTCCATGGTATAACTGAACCCTATCAGTTTATCTGAAGCATTAAAACGAACCAGGTCAATGGCAAAAACAGTGTTAATCTAAGCTAGTACTCCAAAATTCCTAAAAATGGGGAAGACAAGGTGTCATTCAGAAACTTAAGAGGAACATAAGTATATAACCAATGAAAAGGATTAAGAACTTCAGCCATTAAGAAACTGGTTAAAATTAGAGAAGGAGAAAATCCTGTTGAGGAAGGCACAAGTATCTGAGGATTCACGAAAAGACTAAAATAATTTTCCCATATTAATGAGAATAGACCAAATCAGTATTTATCTTTTTCACTGAATGTATATTGACATTGCATACGGAAAAATAGTAAGTGAAATGTTTAAGTGGATCAGGAAGCTTAGATAAGCAAGCTTTAAGAGGAATGGCCTAGAACTAAAACTATAGATTGATTATCTTACTGAACAAACCATGATGATCAAGGTACACTAAATTACATAAATAACATTTGCAAAAATTATAAGCAACCTTTACGAGGAAGGAAACTACAACAGAAAATTAGATGGTTTGCAGGATCATGGACTGCGTTACACATTGAGAAGAATTTCACAATAATTAAATGTGGTTAATCACGAATTCATTTATAATAATGTCATCGAGATTGGATACGAAGTCAACATGGCACTAAAGAGGGCCTTAGAATAAAATTGATACTAATATTAAAAAATATCATATAAGTATATATGGAATAAATATTATTTGGTTTAGTAGCCATTGAATCTCCAATCTGTTCTATTTGTTTCCCATTTTTTTTTTGCCTCTTTGAGGGCTCTTCAATGGCTCCAATTTGGTTACCAGCTTTTCGGGATTTTTTTCATTGGCTAAACAATATAAATATCTCAAGTTTACGCCTCAATTATAACTAAATAAGTCACCAACAAAAATAAATCACTATGAAATTAAAAATACCTGATATTTTGTAGTTGACTAATATTATGATCACCAACGAATACCATCTCATCAGAATCCTAATACAATTGAGTAACGACATATACATAAATATATCAAAGATGAAGAACTACTATAAACCTAGCTACTCTGAAGAGATATAGATCTTTAATATTGTTGATGAGTATGAATTAAGAAATTTGAAAAGACAGCCAGTATTAAACACTGTTAAATGGGTATAATTAGACACTAAATTGACAAAACATCAAGGAAAACTATAATAATAAAAAAATTAACAAACAATCAAAATTACCTAGCTGCTCTGATGAGAGATATAGATATAGGGCTTGGTACTGGTGAAGAGTATACTGGTGATGCTTATAATTTGCTCCTAGTTACTCTGATGAGAGATATAAATCTAGGTGGCGAAGATGTAATTAATCAAAAACGCCATATTATTAGTTAGTAATCAAAATAGATGACATAATTTTGACGGAAAAAACCAAATCATTTGGCGCTTCTAAACAGAAATTGATGACAAAATTTTTATTGTAGATACAACGGCTGGGTTTTAAACTTCAGATCCGAGCCTTCAAAAAAACAACTTGACCCACGAGAAAAGGGTGATCGACGGTCCAGATTAGGAATTTGTCGATCACCTTAGTAGTATAGATAGATAGATATTTACATGGGCTTGGGTATAATTTTCTGAGAAATAGCCTGATTAAGACTTGGGGCACTAAAGGAGATATGAGGATGACAATACATGGGCTTGGGTATTTACTTCTTCAAGTTCTCTAACCAAGAGGATAGAGCCAGGGCCTGGCATATTCAGGTTGCTAGCAAAAAAAAAATTGTGACCTTTGGTGGAATATGAACCTAAAGCGGCCAACACTCTTCCACTTTGGGTCATGTTCCACAACATACCAAGGCAATGCTGGAATAGGGAAGGATTGGGGAAGATTACTAACATTGTAGGCAAACCTCTTTACACTGATAAGATTACTGAACTTCAGAAGAGACCCTTTGCTAGGATATGTGTGGAAGTCAATGCCCTTGATGAGCTGCCATTTCAGGTACCCATTGAAGTAGATGATTCTTATACTATCAATATAGATGTTAAGTACAATTGGATCCCTCCAAAGTGCTCTACATGCAAAGTGTTTGGCCATAACCAATCATTGTGCCCTTTGATAGTGCCTGAAAAAGTGGTTACTAAGAACTTCAACAATAGCTCTGGAGTTACAAAGAACACAAATTTGCATGCTCCTCGTGAAGAGAATAGTATGGTAAAGGGCAGTGATAATATTAAGGCTCAAATCAAGGGAGGACAAGATGAGAACAAAGGCCATCATACTCAAGATATTGAGCATGTTAGGCCATGTTTGTTTTTTGGTCAAGGGTGAGAAAATGTGTGATTTTTTGAAAACTTCTCACCTTTGGCATGTTTTTTTTTTTTTTTTATAAAAGTAGGCATTCTCTCCAAAAAAAAAATGAAAATGGAAGTTTGGCCTACTTCCAACCTAAAAACTTCACACACCCCTGTGAAGTTTGTTGGGTTGACTTCCAACCAAAAAACTTCCAGTTTCGCTTTGACTGGTCGTTTCCCACCCTGTAAACGGTTTAAGTGGGGGCATTTTGGTCGTTTCTGTAGAAACAAATACAAAGAATAAGAGATTCGAGAATGACTAACTTTATTATTATTCGATTGTTACAATGGAAGAAGACATTCTCCTTATGTAGTTACAATTACTTGGGCGCCAAGTAAGAATATCCTATATTTAAAGAATTCTATATTTAGTATATATCTTATATTAGGTATATTCCATATTCAACATATATTCTATATTCAACACTCCCCCTCAAGATGGAGAATAGATGTCAATCATGCACAACTTGTCAATCATGTCGTTAAATATTCGTCCACAAACTCCTTTCGTAAGAATACCTGCAAGTTGATCTTCCGATTTCACAAATGAAAAAGATATACACCATTTGTCAATATTTTCTCTGATAAAGAACCGATCCAATTCAACATGGATCATACGGTCATGCTGAATTGGATTGTGTGCAATCATAATCGTTGTTTTATTGTCACAGTGTAGATCCATTGCTTTTATGAGTTTAAATACAAGATCCTTCAATATATTTTGTATCCATAGTAGTTCACATACTCCATGAGCCATACCCCGAAACTCAGATTCTGCACTTGATCTAGCAACAACCTTTTGCTTCTTAGCTCTAAATATCACCAAATTCCCACATACAAACGTAAAATAGCCTGAGGTTGACCTCATGTTCGTCATATCTCTTGCCCAATCTGCATCGGTGTATCCCATTACTTCTATATCACCACCTTTCCGGAATAAGAGACATTTTCCCGGAGATTTCTTCAAGTACCTTAGTATTCGAAAGACCGCCTTCATATGTTCTTCACTTAGATTATGCATGAATTGACTTACGACGCTAATGGCATATGCAATATCCGGTCGAGTATGGGAGAGATAAATTAGTCTTCCCACTAAGCGTTGGTACCTTCCTTTGTCACATAGAACTTGGTCATAAAACATTCCCAAGTTATGATTCGCTTCAATCGGTGTATCTACCGGTTTGCAATCAAGCATCCTAGTTTCTGCAAGAAGGCCTAATATATACTTTCGTTGAGACATGAAAATACCTTGACTTGATCTTGCAACTTCAATGCCTAAGAAGCATTTTAACTATCCCAAATCCTTCATCTCAAATTCCCGTGACAAATAGTTCTTCAGTGCCTCCATTTCTACTGAGTTATTTCCAGTAACAAACATATCATCAACATAAACAATAAGAGCGGTAAGCTTTCCTGACTTCCGTTTTATAAACAAGGTATGATCAGAATTACTTTGTCTATATCCAAATGCCTTCATGCTCTTCAAAAAACGTCCAAACCAAGCTCGTGGCGATTATTTTAACCCGTACAATGTCTTCTTTAATTTGCATACTTTTCCTTCTTCAGAATTCGAGACTTCAGGTGGTAACTCCATGTATACTTCTTCTTCTAAATCTCCATTGAGAAATGCATTCTTCACGTTAAACTGTTGTAATGGCCAACCTTGATTGGCTGCAAGAGAAATGAGTACACAAATAGTGTTTATCTTTGCCAATGGGGCGAAGGTCTCCTCGTAATCCACACCATACGTCTGTGTATACCCTTTAGCAACTAGTCTGGCTTTATACCTATCAATACTTCCATCTGAATTCATCTTTACAGTAAAGATCCAACGACACCCAACAATACGATATCTGTGGGGATTATCAACAAGTTCCCAAGTAGAATTCTTCTGTAATGCATTCATCTCTTCATTCATGGCTTTCTTCCATCGTGGATCTGATAGTGCTTCCTACAAATTACTAGGAATATATACATAGGATAATTGATTCATAGTGCATGTAAACGACTTAGCCAACCTATGGGTGGACACATAATCAGAAATTGGGTATTTGGCTTTAGAATTGATATCTGGTTCATAAGTAGATTTTGGAATACCTTTAGTAGGCCTTTCTGAATGTCTAGGTTGAATATCATTAATAGTGTTAGGATTAGGTAATACCTGAGATTCGATATTCTGTGGCAGTGTTTCGGTAGATGGTCTTAGAATGTTGGAGTCACGGGCAACTTCTACTACTTTGGCTTGATCTCCCCATGTCGTCTGATCCTCTCCATTCATATGAAGTTCAACTTCAATACCCTGATCTCTCCCTGTCATCTGATCTGCTTCACTTTCCTTTTCATCATCAGTTAGGTTACTACGCTTGTCCAAATTACTCGTCAAATCTTCTAGTTCTTTAAACATATCCCCAATAATAAGGAACTTTCCTTCACCATTATTATGTTTCTCCCCCTGAAGGGAAGATCCTACAAAATATGCCTCTAATTCTCGAAACGAAACATCAAAAGAGATATACACCTTTCCTTCCACAGGATCATAACAATGATAACCCTTTTTAAAATCAGCATATCCAAGAAACACACACTTTCAAGCACAATGATCCAATTTTCTTTGCTGATGTTTAGGTATATGAATAAAGACAACACATCCAAAAACACGTGGTTCTAGCTTTGGCATTGCAGGGATAGTGATAAGATCATAAAGTTTTTGGAAGGGGGTATGAAATTCAATAACCCTAGATGGTGTACGGTTTATCAAGTAAGCATCAAATTTTAACGCTTCTCCCCAATAATTCAATGACATATTCATTCCAAAAAGAGATGCACGAACAACTTCTAACAATTGTCTATTCATTCGTTCAGCAAACCCATTTTGTTGTGGGGTATAAACATTAGAGGTTTGATGTCGAATGTCGTTATTTGTCAAGAACTCTGACATGTCATTACTAGTAAATTCTCCTCCATTATCAGATTGATACACTTGTATCCTCCTTTGGAATTGGGTCAAAACCATCTGATAAATTTTTTTAAATACTTTAAAGACTTTACTTTTATGGGTAATTAGGGGTACCCACATCATACGAGTACACTCATCAATAAAAGTCATAAAATAATGAGCTCCAGACAATGAAGGAATACGTGCAGGACCCCATACATCAGAGTGAATAATACTAAAAGATTCTAAACTTTTATTAAAACTTGGAGAGTATGTAATACGATGACTCTTAGCAAGTTCACAAATATCACACTTAAACTCTGAAATACTATAATTCAAAAATAACGACGAATTTAATTTCTGAAGATACCCGAAGGAGAGATGACCCAGTCGTCGATGCCATAACCACACATTAGCTTTTGTTTCTTTAATTCCTCCAACTTTATTCACCTGATGAATTCTTTGCTCTCTACTATTAGTCAGATCCAAATAGTAGAGATTGCCTTTTCTAACACCACAACCAAGAACCTGTCGAGTCACTATGTCCTGAAAAATACATAATTGAGGCCAAAATGTCACGGTACATGTAAGTGCAACCGTGATCCTACTGATAGACAAGATATTGTACTCTAGAGCAGGAACAATAAGGACAGAGTTTAATGTCAGGGATTCAGATATGTCAGTGGAACCCTCTCCAATTACAAGAGAGGAACCACCATTTGCTGTGAATATAGAGGTTTGGGTTGAAGGTGTAATGGATAATAATATGCTAGAGTCGTTTACCATGTGATCTGATGCACCAGTATAATTAACCAAGTACTATTTAAAGAATTTACAACTAAAATACTACCTTTAGTTTTCATACTTGACTGGGCAATACCCATTGTTGTATCATCATTGGAACCCATTGGTCAAACTGCTACAGTGATTTTCTGATATCTGCTACAGTAACTTTGAACACTACTGCTACAGTGACCTCGAACTGTTACAGCTACAGTAACTTTGAACTTCGCAACAAAATTAAACTTCATGATAGCAATTCGCAGCGGAATTCAATTCAATTTGAAAGAACTATGTTCAATTATCGAACCCTCTTTGACACCATGTAGAAACTAATACAAAGAATAAGAGATTCGAGAAGGACTAACTTTATTATTATTCCATTGTTACAATGGAAGAAGGCCTTCTCCTTATATAGTTACAATTACTTGGGCGCCAAGTAAGAATATCATATATTTAGAGAATTATATATTTAGTATATATCATATATTAGGTATATTCTATATTCAACATATATTTTATATTCAGCAGTTTCAAGCCCAAAATACTCAAATTTGTCAAATGAAAAGTCACATTAACCCCAAATAAGCCAAATAAAAACCCACCCAACGTTTTTCCCCCTTCTCTCTCTCCCTTATCTCTCTACCTCTCCATCTCTCTATCTCTTTATCCCCCCTCTCTCTTACCTCTCTCTCTCCCACCTTTCTCTTTCTATCCCATCTCTATCCCACCCTCATACAACTTTTCTCTCTCTCTCTCTCACACACTCTTTCTCCCTCTCACCCCTCTTTCTCTCTCTCACCTCTCTTTCTATCTCATCTCTTTCCCACCCTCATACAACTCTATCTCTCTCTCCCACCTCTCTCTCTATTATATCTTTCTCCCACCCTCATACAACTCTATCTCTCTCATCTCTCTACATCTCCCTCTCACCTCTCTCTTCAACCCTCATACAACTCTCTCTTTCTCCCCCCCCCTTATCTCTCAACCTCTCTCTCTCTCTTTCCCACCTTTCTCTTTTTATTCCCTATCTCCCACCCTCATACAACCCTCTCGTTCTCTCCCTTATCTCTCTACCTCTCCCTCTCACCTCTCACCTCTCTCTTTTACCCTCATACAACTCTTTTTCTATCTATCTCTCTTTCACTCTATATGATGAATGTGGTTTATATGTATTTTTATGTTTTTGTGGAGAAACTTTTAATTTGTGGTCAAATTAGATGGTTAAGCCAAACAGAGTAGTGAGAAGTTGAAGTTAGAAGTAAGGATTTTAAGTACAAGTTCTAACCTTCAGCCAAACGCACGCGAGTTTTTTCCAATCTTCTAACCTCAAAATTTACTACCTCTTCTCACCCCAAAAAACAAATAAACATGGCCTTAAGGATGTCAACAGAATAGAAGAAGAGCAAATCAAAAGAAGTGATGGGGTTGACAACAATACCAAAGCCACCACTAACAATGAAGGTTTTACTTTATCTAAAAGTGTTCTCAAGAGATTGAAGAAAAAAAAGAACCAAGAAGGATAAGATTAGGAGAGAAGGTGTGACGCCCATGCTTTGAAAATAGTATCCTTAGGTTGTAAGAAATTTTTTTATAAATTTTATTTATTTTTGTAAAGGTTAGCTTGGGAAAAAGGGGGAGTACGCTTCGTCTCCAATTTTGATGTTTCCTTTTAGAACTTAGCCATTTACTTAGTAGCTATATATGTAGAGGATTTGACTCTGATACATCCAAGAAGGAATTTAAAGCTTGTAATAGTACTTTGTAATAGTTATTGATATATGAATTAAATGATGTTTTCAAAGACCCTTTGTACAGTGTTTGTGTCCCTTGAGATTATGTGATGCTTTGCGATGTTGTGTTGATAAATGATTGAAAGAGACGAATAATTAGGCTTACTTGAGACAGGTAACTTGAGTGTCGCATGTGCCAAACTTGAGTTTAAGTTGGTTCGTGTCAATTGGTATCAGAGCTAACGTTTGAGTAAAAAACGATCTTGTTGCAATGGCGGAGGGTCCGAATGCTACCGACCTCGCCCAAATCCTTGCCCCGCATGTGGTAGGACCACCCATCAATCCCAGGCCCTTGAATACTCGAATGCGGTTGGACCAATTAGAGAAAAAGATGCAAGCTCTAAGTGGGATTATCAATCAAGTAATGACTTTAGAGGAACGATTGGACGGGTTCTCAGATGATCAGGCCCATATGGGCGAACGTCTCGTTATGCTAGAAGGAGTGGTTGAAGGGAATATGGCTACTCTTCTAGATCAGGTGGATAAACTTTCTTTGAAGGAAAATCTCCTAGTTAAGGTTGTTGGAAATGGTGAACCAACACCTTTGGGCGGCGGTATAGACCGGCCCAAGATCAAGGTCCCCGAACCCAAGGCGTACGAAGGAGCGAGGGACGCAAAGGAGGTAGAGAACTTCCTTTTTGATATGAAGACGTACTTCAATGTGGTCAGGCCTGATAGTGAAGGTGCAAAGGTGTCGATGGCGACCATGTACCTCGCCGATGATGCAAAACTATGGTGGCGCACCAAGTATGCTGAGATCCAGAACGGTCACTGTACTATTATAACGTGGGATGACTTGAAGAAAGAGCTGAAGAATCAGTTCTTACCCGAGAATGTTAAGTTCATTGCTCGAAGGAGTTTAAGGCAACTAAAGCATACCGGCAACATCCGTGAGTATGTGAAGCAGTTCTCAGCCTTGATATTAGATATCCGCGATATGTCTGAAAAGGATAAGTTGTTTTGTTTCTTAGAAGGTCTGAAACCATGGATCCAGAATGAATTATAAAGGCAACGGGTTCAAGATTTGGCCTCCACAATGGCCTCCGCTAAGTGTATCAGCCACTATACCCCTATGCAGGGTGAGCATCGACCGGCTCAGTCTCAGTCTAGTTCCTCGTCGCAACAAAGAACGGGATCTTCCAATAATTACAATAAGGGAAAGAATGGAGGATACCAAGCTAGAAGTGGGGGAGACCAAGGTCATGGCCAGAGCAGGAGTGGGAGAGCAAGTATAGGTGGTGCCTCCAGTTCCAATTTCAGGAGGGAGTACCACAAGCCACGTAACAATGGTGGCACTTCATCCTCGTCCAGGTTTCAAGGGCGTCCTGGGAACTTGAAGTGTTTTATTTTTGGAGGGAATCACAAAGCTTATCAGTGTCCTTTAAAGACGGCCCTAAATACTCTAATGACATCGCAAGTGGACCAAGCTGATGATACCACTCAGGGAAATGATAGCGATAAAACTCATATGGGTTCTCTTTAGTTGCTCAATGTCGTGACCACTCAATTGCCAGAGATTAAGCCTAAGAAGGGACTCATGTATGTGGACCTTAGTATTAATGGGCGGAGCACTTTGGCGATGGTTGATATAGGTGTTACCCATAGCTTTATCGCTATTCAAGAGGCGAATCGTTTGGGACTGTGTTTGGCGAAAGATTCTAGCCGGATAAAAGCTATCAACTCTGTCGCGATGCCGATGCATGGTGTTGCCAAGTTGGTTCTAGTTAAGATGGGACAGTGGAGTGGAAAGGTTAACCTTCTCGCAGTGACATTGGGTGATTTCAAGATTATCCTGGGAATGGACTTTCTTTGCTACCACAAGGCAGTGCCGATGCCATTCATCAATTCCTTGGGGATTTTTGGCGATAATCCCTCGATCATACAGATGTCCACATATAAAAATGAGCGTAGACTCTTACCAGCTCTTCAGTTGGAGAAGGGACTGAAGCGAGGGGAGTTGACTTACCTTACTACCTTACGGCTAAATCCGGATGATCAGATTCACTGTGCCGTGCCAACGGAAGTCTCTCAGGTATTTACCGAGTTCAAGGATGTGATGCCGACGGAACTGCCAAAGGCGTTACCTTCCCGAAGGCCTATCGATCATCAGATTGAGTTAGTCATTGGAACAAAGCCTCCTGCAAAAGAACCATATAGAATGAGTCCACCTGAACTAGCAGAGCTTCGGAAACAGCTTGATGGACTATTTGAATCGGGCTTTATTCGCCCCTCAAAGGCGTCATATGGTGCCCCGGTCTTATTTCAGAAGAAACAAGATGGAAGTCTGCGATTATGTGTCGACTATCGAATCCTGAACAAGGTAACGGTGAAGAACAAGTATCCAATACCGCTCATTGCCGACTTATTTGACCAGCTTACATCTGCGAAGTACTTCTCTAAACTTGATTTAAGATCGGGTTACTATCAGGTCAGGATTGTTGCCGGAGATGAACTGAAGACGACTTGTTCCACTCGATATGGGGCATATGAATTTTTTATCATGCCATTCCACCTGACCAACGCTCCGACAACTTTCTGTACTCTTATGAATGAGTTCTTCCATAAATATATTGACCAGTTTGTGGTGGTGTAACTGGATGATATTGCTATATACAGCCGCACTATGGAAGAGCATCTCCGCCTGGTATTCCAAGTCCTACAACAGAACCAGCTTTGTGTTAAGTTGGAGAAATGCTCGTTTGCCCAGGAATATGTTATGTTTCTTGGACACATTATTGGCGGAGGACAGATTCGCATGGATATGGGGAAGGTCCGCGCTATTGAGGAGTAGATAGCTCCTACAGAGGTTACAAAAGTTCATTCCTTTCTTGGCCTCGTGAACTACTACCGTATGTTCATCGAAGGATATTCGAAGTGAGCGGGGCCCCTTACAGATCTTCTCAAGAAGGACTTATCTTGGTCTTGGTCTGAGAAATGTCAAGTAGCCTTTGACGATCTAAAGCATGCGGTAATTAGTAATCCAGTATAAGCCTTGCTCGATATTACCAAGACGTTTGAGGTACGTACCGATGCGTCTGATTTTTCTATCGGTGGAGTATTGTTATATGAGGGACATCCGGTGGCATACGAAAGCAGGAAGTTAAATGACACAGAGAGGAGGTATTCAGCCTAACAGAAGGAACTCCTAACTATTGTACATTATCTGCGAGTATGGCGACACTATCTGTTGGGAATGAAGGTTTTGGTGAAGACTGATAACAGTGTGGAAAGTCATTTCCTTACCCAAAAGATGTTGACCTCGAAGCAGGCTCGTTGGCAAGAGTTTCTAGCAGAGTTTGATTTAGAGCTCGAACACAAGCCAGGGAGGATGAACAATGTGCTGGATGCGTTGAGTTGTAAAGCTGAACTAGCGGCCGCCTCTATAGCTGCCGAACAGTCTTACTCTCATGTTACCAGTACTTTACAAGACAAGATCCACGAAGAGTTGGCAGTGGATCCTCAGACCCAAGCCATTATTAACTTGGTGAAACAGGGGAAGAAAAAACGGTTTTTGGTAGAAGATGGTCTTTTTTATACGAAGGGACAGTGGATTTATGTTCCTCGGTTCGCAGGACTGAGACGGGATCTGATAAATGAGTGCCATGATACTCTTTTGGCAGGCTATCTGGGTTGGCAGAGAACATTATCCTTGTTGCACAGAGGTTACTATTGGCCCAATGATCAAAACGATGTGATAGATTATACGCAGACTTGTCACATTTTCCAGCAAGATAAAGTGGATCGGGACTTCCCGCTAAGACTGCTTGAACCACTTCCTGTACTAACACGACCTTGGGAAAGCGTCTCTCTGGACCTTGTCTCCGGGTTACCAAAGACTAAAGGATATGGTTCCATCTTCGTGATCATTGATAGATTCTAGAAGTATGCAGCGTTCATTCCAGCCCCGATTGTTTGTACGGCGGATAAAATGGCACATCTCTTTGTGAAGCACATTGTTAAGTACTAGGGCGTACCACATGACATTGTCAGCGATAGAGATCCGAGATTTACTGGGAAGTTTTGGAGGGAAGTATTCAGATTACTTGGATCTACTCTCAACTTCTCCACCAGTAACCATCCGCAATCAGATTGTCAAACCGAACGCTTCAATGCCATGTTGGAAGAGTACCTCCAGCACTTCATCAGGGCGAACAAGAAGAACTAGGTCGAACTCCTAGATGTAGCGCAGTATTGCTTTAATATACAGAAGAGTTCCTCCACCAACAAGGGTCCCTCTGAGATACTATTAGGACAACAGCTCCTCACACCGCTCACGGTGGTCTCCGGGTATAAAGGAAGTGTTCCAAGAGCCTACCAGTTTACATGGGAATGGCAGATAAATAGTGATATTGCTCGGGCCTATTTGGAAAAAGCGTCTACCAGAATGAAGAAGTGGGCAGATCAAATGAGACGACCAGATCCTTTCCAAGTGGGAGACCTTATTCTGATCAGGAAATCTCACCTCAATCCCCGAGGACATAGAGTACACTTAGGCCTGGTACCCAAGTATATCGGTCCAATGTCGATCATTGGCAAAGTTAGGAAGGCTTCTTACAAGCTTCAGCTGCCATGCCACCTTCGTTTTATCCATCCAGTGTTCTAAACCAGTGCTCTAAAGCCTTAGTACTAAGACAAAGAAGATCCAAGAAGAAGTACTGTCAGACTGCAGGTTCCTCGTAAGCTAGTCAACCTAGTCCAAGTTCCAGACAGTGTTCTTGCTCACAGTGTGACCCATGTTGACCCAGACACCAAAGAGGAAGTCTACGAGTACCTTGTGAAGTGAAAGGATCTACCGGACACTGAAGCCAGCTGGGAGCACCAATATTCTCATCCCCATCTGGTCTGACTAAGGAAGATTGAGGCCAAGTAAAAGAGGAAAGAGAACCGACAAAGGTGGAAGAAGAAGAAGAAGAAGAAGAAGTCAACGAAGGCATCTCCAAGCTGAGTGAGAGAGTGTGTGACGCCCAGGTTTTGTAAATAGTATCCTTAGGTTGTAAGAAAGGTTTGTATACATTTTTATTTATTTTTGCAATGGTTAGCTTAGGAAAAAGGGGGAGTACGCTTCGTCTCCATTTTTTATGTTTCCTTTTAGAACCTAGCCATTTACTTAGTAGCTATATATGTAGAGGACTTAACTCCGATACATCCAAGAAGGAATTTAAAGCTTGTAATAGTTGTTGATATATAAATGAAATGATGCTTTCAAAGACCCTTTGTACATTGTTTGTGTTGCCTTGAGATTATGTGATGCTTTGCGATGTTGTGTTGATAAACGATTGAAAGAGACGAATAATTAGGCTTACTTGAGACAGGTGACTCGAGTGCCGTACGTGCCAAGCTTGAGTTTAAGTTGGCCCATGTCAGAAGGTATGAATGGAGAACCTCCTTACAACAAGTATACCTATAGGAAAGATGAACCTATTATTACTACTAGGGATAAGGAGGAGAAAAGTGAAAGAAACTACAATCTACAAATTCTAAATGAGTTATGTCTTAAGTGGAGGGAAGGGAACTTGTATAATGAATTCTACAATCAGTTTTGGTAATGTTTGGTGGTTATTTTTCTTTAGGTAGATTGGGGCATCACACATAAAGTTTTTGAGTGAGCTTAGTTTTGTGTTCAAGGTTTGTTGTCTAGCCTACTTCTTTTGTGAGTAGAGTATCAGTTGGGGTGGTCTGAAGGATGGGTTTTTTTTTTTACCTTTTGGCTTGTTTTAGGCTTTGAGAGTCTGGTTCTGTTACTTAAGAGTGGTTAGAGGGCTGATAAGATGTCTAGTTCCTCTCTTAGGGGGTTTTGTGTTGGTGTTGGGTGTCTTTTATGCTAACCATTGCTTTATGTGCAGGTTTCTCCTATGTGGAGCTGAAGATCCCCTTGGCTAAGGGAACTTACCTTCTCGGGATTCTTCCTAAAAGAGACACATGAGTGAGAGTGACCTTGCTAGGTTGATTTCTAAGACAAATTTAGTGGCAAAAAACCTTAAGAATGATGCTGACATTTTTTGGGTCCTAAGACTATTTCTATCCTATAGATTCCAGCCAATATTTTTTTCCTTTTAGAAACTACCTATTCCAATTTCATGTGAGAATGGGTAGGGGTATGGCTCATTTAGATAAGGTATATTTGGAGCTGAATTTTTTTTTATCTAAATGAGTTTACCTCCTAGGGCCACTCCCTTGGAGAGACATGAGTGAGAGTTCCTCCACTAGGTTGATTTTATGGGTGAATTTAGTGCCAAAAAACCTTCTATGAGTGAATTTAATGGCAAAAAACCTTAAGGATTGAGGCTGATCCTCTTTGGAGGTTCCTAAGACTATTTCCATCCACTAGATTCCAACTAAGATTTTTGCTTGTTAGAATTAATCTCTTCCCTTTTCATGTGAGTATGTATGGGGATGGTTTGGGCTTATTGGTGTATTTGCCTGAGTCATTACAGGACTTATGTTAAGCAGAAGAGCCCAAACCTTTTATTTACTTATTTTCAGTATCAATGTAAGCTAAGTTATCAGAATGGTCACAAAAGTATTTATTATCAGATTCTTACTCAACCAGATCTTGTGCAATGACCAAATCATTTCTATGAATTTAATCCAGAACAATATAAATATTCTTCATGCTTCCTTTGTTTATGGCAGTAACAATTATATTCATAGGAGGTTGTTATGGGCTAACCTTAAAGATATTTTTAATGATATGCTCTAGCCTTGGACAGTGCTTGGTGACTTTAATGTTATACAAAACTTTCAAGAGAGAGTCGGGGGACAACCAGTGAGACCTTTCTAGTGTATTCAGGCAACTGGGTTCATTGATTGCAAAGCTAGGGTTGTTATCTTACTTGGAATAGCAAAAGCACTAAAGGGAAAAGAGTTGCTAGTAAAATTGACAGAGTCATGGTGAACACTCAGTGGGACACTACCTTTAATGAGGCAGAAGATGAGTTTCTTAAGTAAAGAGTTTCAGACCATTCAGCTGGAGTATTGTCTATCACCAGAGCTACCAAAAATGAGCCCAAGCCTTTTAAGTTCTTCAATGCTTAGATTGACAATTCCGATTTTTTGAATACTGTTAAGGAAGCTTGGCATTATGTAGGGGATGGGAATGACTCTTACAAATTCATGGTTAAACTTAAGCTTGTGAAAAAAGTTTTAAAAAACAAATTTCACAGGGGATATACTAATATGGATGATAGAGTTGAAAATACTAGAACCATTCTTGAAGTTATCCAAGAAAATCTTCAAAAGGACCCCTTAAATATTGGCCTAGCTGTGGAAGAAAAAACTATTTTTGACAAATTGGTAGAGCTATCTAAGGCTGTGACGCCCTACCAAATGACGGGCAAATCTACCCGAGCGCTTTGAGTTTTGACCTTGGATATATGTTCTCTAGACCCTAATATAGTTGTACGCCAAGTTTCGTTGAAATCGAAATTGGTTAAGGGGGCGAGAAGTGCCAGTATGCTTCATCTCAAGTTTTAATTTTTCCTTTTGGAAATTAGTTATTTACTTAGTGGCTATATTAAGGAGAAACCTTGGTCCAAACCTCCCCATGACTAAAAGAGCTTTATAGCTTGGCCATCTTGTACCCCAGCGCATGGGCTATCTAAAAGGGATAGTCATGAGTTCTCCTTGGCCTAGGGAAGGCCAGGAGACATTTCCTCGTAATGTGGGCCACTTTTACAGATAGGGCCTGTATATGGCGCCGTTATGGCGCCGCTATGCCGTCGCTATTCCCCGCAAGCCTATCGAGACACATCACCCCTATAAATGGACTATGTAACCAGTCCAGGCTCGTCGCCCCTTGAGATATACATGTCCGATATCTGGAACCCGGCATATTGAGCTATCCTGATCCGCTACAGGATAGGTGTATTGTCCGTACCTCGTGCTCAGTCACGAGAGATTACGTTATAGGGATTATTGAGGAAACCTTCAGTGTTGTTGCCTTTACCAAATACTTATTCGATGACCCCTCACGAGTATCCAGGATTATTCAGATGTCGCTCTGGCATCCGTGGCTCTATTCCACTAGCGTCGTCGCGCTAGTGAAGATGGCTGGTACATACAGACCATACGTGAATATACGCCACACGGCGTCATATTCCGCTGCGCTCTGGGCACTGTAGTGGCAGACCCGGGCTAGGCTGTGACAAAGGAAGAAGAAAGCATGAAAAGGAAAAAGTTTAGGGCTCAATGGATGGAACTTGGTGATGACAACAATAAATACTTTCATAACTCCTTGCTCTCTAGAAGATCCAGAAATATAATTATTGTTGTCAAAGATGGTGATATGAACACCCTAGTAGAGGTTAAAAACATTGTTAAACAGGGTGTTAGGTATTTTGAAAGTATTATGGGGATATCCCCTCCAGTAGTTGATTCTAGATCCAACAGACTGTATGATCTTGGTCTTGAAAAGATTAGTGATGATAGCAGGGAGATGCTTGAGTAGGATATGATGGACACATAAAATGAGCACTATTCCCCTATGACTTAATGTTTATTATTCTTAATTTTATTATTAAGCATGACTTATAAAACTAATTTTTATATTTCAGGTCACATGGAGCTCATTTACCAAATATGTGCAAATACTGGGATATATAGCTCAAAGGATGAACTGTTGGAGAAGGATGTAGGGTTGTCAAACACAAGGGTCCCACATGGGGAGGTTATAATTTTGGAGGATAACTCTTGGAGGTTACAAATTTATGTACATTCATGGCATAGGTTATAAATCTAATATTAAATGTAAGAACCCTCTCCTTCATCTATAAAAGGAGAGGTGGTGAGCTCATAAGATTATCCAATTTTGAGAGAATCATTCTCGTAGAGTACAAAAGAGCATTATTGGAGTAAGTTGGTACAAGTCTTGTAAGCATTTGGAGCATTTCATTTTGTAAGTCAATAAAATTCCTCTTTTTGTTGTTAGTTTATGTTCATTTTATTCTCAAATCATTTAGGTTTTATAGTTGTTATAATGGCCGACTAAGTCCTCACTAGGGGTGAGGATGGATCCGCCATAAGCGTATGATATCATGTAGTAGAATGCATTTTTCCCCAACACAATATGAGCATATTATCACAAATCCCAAAACTATATTGTTGGAGACATCCATTATCATCCTATGATCTCTTTAAGTAGAGATATAGGAAGAGTTTTGTGATTCTCAAATGATATAGTAAAATTGTATTAATATTGTATTTTTCTAAGGTATGATCCTAATTAACATTTCATAGTTAGCATAGCTTTCATGGAATGTGTTTTTAGTACATACTTAGTTCATATAATATATTCTACTTGAGTTATAATTAATCATGGGATTACATCGACAAAAGGTCGAAGTTTGTTATTTCAATTAAGTGGAGAATTTAATATGCGATACTATGTTGATATTGCATGTAAATGGTGGTAAAATCCGAAGCCCCTAGACCTTTATTCTTGATTAAAACCATATCATTAATTTTTACGGTTTTACAACCTTAGATTACTAAAACACAAAACCAAAACTAATTCTAGTTCCGTTCGAAAGTGAACGATACTCTAATTTTTACCCATACTAAACACCGGATTTTGACCGTTATCAGGATGTGAAAAGTGAAGAGATTGTTAATGCCTTAAACTCCATGAATGCGAATAAATCCCCTGGTCCTGATGGGTTCACGGCCAAGTTCTTCACTGCAACTTGGGAGGTAGTGGAGGAGGACTTTACTCAAGTTGTTAGCAACTTCTTCAGATCTTCAAGAAGGTTAGGTGAGATAAATGCTACTTTTGTTGCTCTTATTCCTAAAACTGATATTCCTGAGTCTTTTAAAGAGTTTATACCTATTTATTGTTGTAATATTCTTTACAAGTGCATTTCTAAAGTCATCACTAATAGGATACAATTAGTTATTGGTTCCCTTATTGGCATGAACTAGCCTGCCTTCATTCATGGGAGGAACATAACTAATAATATCCTGTTGACTCATAAAATTGTTAGAAACTATCATAGGAATAAAGGAGTTGCTAGGTGTACAACTAAAATGACCTATTAAATATTTGATTACTTAAGATTAACCGATTATGATTAATTTAGGTCTAAATCTATAGGTTCGAATTCCTTTGAATTAATGTTCTAACATTAACCTAGTTCAAATTGATTCGATTAACTAGTGGCAACAAAAAATTGGAAATTAAATACAAGACCAAAGAATTTTAACCCTGTAGGAAACTTTTCTCAACAGAAAAACCCATAGGTCGCTGTCGAATCACCTGACAGCTAAACAATCTACTATTGAAAAGAAATTACAAGAATTCATTTACTTACAGACTCGATAAACACATCCCGTGGTTACCTCTCTTCTAATTCAAATCCTCGCAATCAATTTCGCGTTCTCGCAAAGCCTCTTTGTTCTCGCAATGCCTCACTCCAATCTATTGTCGAAGATTTTAATTTTGAATCCCACAAGTTTTTCAAGTCATGATTTGGGTTTCTTGATCAATGATTGATTCAAGTTTGAGTTGTTAGTTCTCTCTTGAATCTCTCAAAGAAATTTCATCTCTCTCTAAAAAATACAAGCCATCAAAAATAGGTTTTGGAAGAGGTGAGTTATAAAAAAAGAAAGGATGTATTTCATAAGAAAACTGAAAACCGGACCTTTGTTCGAATAGAATAATTATTATTCGAATACACCAAAAATATATTCAAATAAATAAAGGCCTGAGGCACTTTGTTCGAATAGAAGAAAAAATTTATTTTTAACAAAACAAGTTTTATTCGAATAGAACAAAAACTATTTCAAACAACAAAGTTCCCAGAAAAAGTATTCGAACAAAGAAATAGTCAATTCGAATAAATATCATTCTATGAGAAAATATTTGAATATATACTAAATTTTATTATAACAAGGTCTTATTCGAACATAACAAAAGCCTGTTCGAACAGAGACCTATTTTTTTCCAAAAGATATTTCCTTTACATACTCTGTAAAATACTAAGGGATTGACATTTAGAGTAAAGTGATACAAACCCACTTACCTGCTCAGTGTCAGTCCAGCTGTAGTCGCTCTATGTATAATCTCTGACGACGAGTAACCATAAGGAAGTGCTGACACCTATTCTTCACACGGAATGAGACAAACTCCAGATATGAATGTTTCAATCTCCCCCTTTGGTTCATTTTATGTCAAAACTAGAACTATAAGAAATAAAAATAAAACTCGATGGACTGACTCAATCAGTGAACATCCACACTTAAAGCTCCACTTTCATCTTATAGCATATACTCTGGAATCCCTGTACACTAAAAAGAATACATTACGTAACTGTTCAAATATAATAAGGGATCAAAAAAAAACATAACTTACTGACTTACCTATTAGGATCATCTCTCCCCATTTTTGGCACAGATGAACAAATGGTAAATAACAAATAAAAGGAGAAGAAAACCAGTAGGACAAACGACCATGGAGTTAGGAAAACACTAAACACCAATACCCTAAAATCAGATACAACACCCCCTCAAAATAATGGTAACCCCCTTAAAATGAAACAAAAGGAAAACATATACGGGGAGTGTCTTTTAAATAAGCAAGCATAAGAAGACAATACTCCCCCTAATACAAGGCATGATAGAAAGACAATGAATCTAAAATATTTTATAAAGACCAAGACATCACCCATGTGTTATAAAACAATTACTAGATGAATTACTTGGTGTGTGTATGTCCATAGTCAGATAGATACCTAATTTTCAATGTATTACTCAGCTGTAGTTATAATATTATATTGGAAAGTTGTTTCAACTTAGGCCTCACTAGGGTGGTCACTCAAAAATCACTGAGAATTGACTAGCAAACACTCTGTGTGAAATATGAATATGAGTATACGAATAGAAAATTTTAAATTTCATTAAATAAACTGCGCACTGTAAATTAAAAGATCTCACGGATAGAAAATTAATTGTCATAGATGGTGTCAAGTTAAGTAACATAGAATCCCTGTCTCTCATCTCCACTAAACAGACTAGGTTAAACTCAAAATCAAACAGGTCTTGAAAAGGTTATAATGTAGGCAAAGGAAAGAACATGATGAAGTAGATGTTTTATTGGCATTCTGAGACTACAGTTTACACTTTTACCCACTTTTTCTTCAAATAAGTTCACCTCCCCTCATTCTTTTTCTCTTTACACATTGAATAAAATACTTTTTTTTCTTTCTTCATTTTGAGTTCACCTCCCTTTATTATTTTCATGCAACGAGTACAGATAGAATATGATGTACCATAAGATCATTAGAAAAATAAATGTCTTCTTATATCTATCTATACCACTAAAACCACATTGGGGATACTCACTTTATTCTTATATTCATCTTCCCCCCCCCCCCAAATCACTTCTTCTTCCTTCTTCTTTTTTCACTGAAAAGTCTCAGAATAAACGGGTAAACTAATAAAGGATTTGTGTAAAAAAATAAATGACATATTTTAAGGTACAAGGGGCTGCAAGCGGATAAAATTTGGGTAAGCACAGACGAAGACCAAAAAAGGTGTAACAGTAATAAGCTTATTATCATATCTTCGGTATCGCATAGTATCTTTTTCGTCTCGAAACAAGTATAAAGATTTTTCTATTAGACTAACTTGAACTTGAAGTTACCATCGATAATTAATTATAAAAAATGATATCAGAAAAAAATACTGAATCTGGAAAATTTTTATGAAATAATACTCGAAGCTTGTAAAAAGGTTAGATCCTCACATAAGATTAGATACGAAGTCTCTACAGTTATCCTCACGCTGTTCTAATCGCGATGAGCTTTTAGTTTAAACTGGAGGATTACTGACTATTATGAATAGTAATTTTACCAAAAAATTATTTCATGAATGAATATAACACAAAGCAATGCCCAAGTCTAGCAAGAATATTCCATATACAATAGCTCCTAAGTGCAAAGTACAAATTAAAATAAGCACAGTACCCTACTGTCCTAAAAAGAAACATAAAAATAAAACTAAAAACAAACTGAGACAGGGTAAGAAACGTACCTACTCAATGGAGCATACTAATAACCCTTCTCAGTTGATATTAATTACCTTAGTTGTGGCAACAAGTCATCATTTCGCACCCAAACAGCCTGAGTAACCTTTTGAGGTGATGCTTCTTGAGCAAACCACCTACTTGCATTCTCACTTTTCATATTAGTAGAAATCACATTTGAAGTTCATGCTTGAGTGTATTAGCTTGGTTTTCAAAACTTTGTTAAGTTTACCAAGTATAATACACTTTGCAAAAGTCTAAGCATATAAGACTTTAAGATTCAGGTCCTCAAACTTATTTTGTTCATGATCACTCTAATTTTCACTAGAATCTTCAAGTTTAAAAGCGTCAGAGCTATCATTACCATAATTTAGAAAAGCAGAATATGCACAATATTGTCCGTTCTCAACTATTTGAGGATGATCCTTATTATTATTATTTTCATCATCCCTATCATCCTAAGTAACACTAATATTCATAGCTTTGTGATTAGTTCCTGATTTCTTATTGGAACAACTATGAGCATAATAACCAAACTTGTGATACTTATAACATTCAACATGATTTAAGTCAGTGTCAAGGTTGGTCTGCCAGCTATTCAATTTAGGTTGATCATGAGCTCGCGACTTGTTATTCATTGATTGCCCTTGTTTTTGAAATTAATGTTTTTTTACAAGGTTTTTAAGCTGGTAGCTTATAGAGGCAATCTGTGAATCCATATCGGACCCATCATCATTACCTAAATCAGATAAGTTGTCAGCTTCTTTGGTACCCTTAGAAGAAGAAGAGTAAGATGAAGATTTAAAAGAAACATTCTTATTCTTTTTAGGGTTTTCCATTTTCATCTCGAGTTCAAAAGTTCATAATTTTCCAGCTAATGTATATGGTTTGATTTTCTTAAGATCCTGAGCTTCCTCGATAGCATCACATCTGGATCTAAAGCTCTTAGGAAGAGATCTTAGAACTTTGTGAACAATTTGAACATCTGAGTAAGTTGTACCAAATGCGGCACTAGTATTAACAATGTCACTTAGTCTCGCATAAAACTCATCAAAGGGTTTATTGTCATCTATTCAAATATTCTCAAATTGTGAGGTGAGCATTTAGAATTTACTTTCCTTAACTGTATCATCGCCTTCGCGAGTTCTAACTATTATGTCCCAAGCTTTTTTCGAAGTGGTACAAGCAGATATGTGTCGAAACTTACTTGAGCTCACAGCATGAAAATAGCATTACGGCCCTTATTATTATAGCCAACAGCTTCCTTTTCATCCTTAGATTATTGATTCTTAGGCTTAAGGACCTCTTTAGATTCATCATCCATTTCTTCCATCATGGTAGGGTGCGTCCATCCATCCTCGATTGCAATCTAAACATTGTAAATAAGGATAGTATTTTCCTTCGAAGAAGGGCAGACAATTTATGGGACCTCCAAATATTTCGGAATCTATTAATCTTAAATAATCGAGTTAGTGTAACCGCTCTGATACCATTGAAATATTTAATTATTTGAGATTAGCCGATTTCGATTAATTTAGGTCTAAATCTATAGGTTCGAATTCCTTTGAATTAATGTTCTAACCTTAACCTACTTCAAATTAATTTGATTAACTAGTGTCAACAAGCAATTGGAAATTAAGCACAAGACCAAAAAATTCTAATCCTGTGGGAAACCATTTTTAGGAGAAAAACTCACAGGTCGCTGTCGAATCATCCGACAGCTAAACAATCCACTATTGAAAAAAAATTACAAGAATTTAATTACTTACAGACTCGATAAACACATCCTGTAGTTACCTCTCTTCTAATTAAACTCCTCACAATCAATTCCACGTTCTCGCAACGCTCTTCATTCTCGCAACGCCTTGCTCTAATATCACGTCGAAGCTTTTAATCTTGAATCCCACATATTTTTTAAATCATGATTTAAGTTTATTGATCAATGATTGGTTCAAGTATGAGTTGTTAGGTCTCTCTTGAATCTCTCAAAGAAATCTTATCTCTCTCTAAAAAATACAAGCCTTCAAAAATAGGTTTTGGAAGATGTGAGTTATGGAAAGAGAAAAGATCCCTTTTATAAGAAAACTGAAAACCCAGCCTCTGTTTGAATAAAGGCAAAATCTATTCGAATAGAATAATTATTATTCGAATAAACCAAAAATATATTCGAACAAATAAAGGCCTGAGGCACTTTGTTCGAATATATAAAAATTTTATTCGAACAAAACAAGTTTTATTTGAATATAATAAAAACCTATTCGAACAACAAAGTTCCCAGAAAAAGTATTTGAATAAAAAAATAGTCTATTCGAATAAATATTGTTCTGAGAAAAAATATTCCAATAGATACCAAATTTTATTTGAACTAGGTCTTATTGGAACAGAACAAAAGCTTGTTCGAACAGAAGCCTATTTTTCTCAAAAAGACATTTTCTTTACATACTCTGTAAAATACTAGGGCTTGACATTTAGAGTAAAGAGATACAAACCCACTTACCTGCTCTGTGTCAATCCAACTGTAGTCGCTACATGTGCAATATCTGACAACGAGTAACCACGAGAAAGTGTTGAAACCTATATTCTAGACACGGAATTAAACAAACTCTAGATATGGATGTTTCAGCCTATGCAAGACTTATGACATAGTTAATTGGGAGGCTATTGTTGGGATTATACAGGCCTTTAATTTTCCAGGGAAGATGATTATGTAGGTTTGGGAATGTACTGCTACTGCCAAGTATTCTATTTGCATCAATGGTTCCCCGAAGGGTTATTTTAAAGGTAAAAGAGGGATTAGACAGGAAGATCCTACATCTCCCTACCTTTTTGTGATGGTGATGGAGGCGATTAGCAAGATGCTTAACAAGAGAGTTCAAGATGGAGAGTTTACTCTCCACCCTAAATGTATAAACCATTTTATCTCCAATCTTTATTTTGCAGATGATCTTATTATCTTTATGAAGGGTAGTCAGTCCAATGCCTCAGTTCTTATAGACACCCTTGATGATTTTTATACTTACTTTGGCCTTCAGATAAACTACTCTAAGAGTAAGCTTTACTGTACAGATATGAGTAGTATAGATACTGATTTCTTTAAACAAACTCTTAAGATTAACATAGGAGTTTTGCCTGTTAAATACCTCAGGCTCCCTTTGATTACTACTAGATTTAAAGTTGTTGATTGTATGCCCATACTTGAGAAAGTAAGACTTATGATTGGGTTGTGGAAGGGTAAATGGCTTTTCTATGCAGCTCAGAGACTGGTTTTGCTTAAAGTTATGCTCTCAGCTTTATATGCATTGATATTGGTCATCTTGCTTCGTTCTTCCTAAGTCCATCATCAATAGCCTTAGTTCTATGTGTAGAGACTTCTTATGGTCTGGAACAAACTTGGACAACAAATCTACCAAGGTTTGTTGGGCCAAGTGTTGTTTCCCTTTTAAGGAAAGGGGTCTAGGTATTAGAGATATTACTACTAGCAATAAATCTACTACAGTGAGGAATATTTGGAACATTATTACTGAAAAAGACATTATTTGGGCTTCCTGGGTTAAAGCTAACTTGATAAAAAGGAAACATTTTTGGTCTCATAAAAGCCCTCCAGGCTGCACCTGGGTATGAAGACATATTTTTAATTGTAAAGATGATGTTGTTAAATTAGCATATAGACAAATTGAAAATGGTAAGGACACTTTGTTTTGGCTTGACCCTTGGCATCCAAATGAGGTCCTTTTAAATCAGTTTCAGGAGCAATTTAGGATAAATCCTTTGCTGAATCTTGATGATAAAGCTACAATTTCATTGTTGACCAACATTGGAATATACCTGAGAATTCAGTGAACATGCTTGCTGACATTTGAGAACATTTGGATGTAGTAAAATTAGGCTAGGAGGAGGACAAAATAGACTGTTATGAATGTTCTACATCTCCCAATGGGAAGTTTTGTGTTAAGAGTACTTATAACATGATTAGGAATAAGAAACATTTTACCGCTTGGAAATATATTGTGTGATTAGTCAACAGAGCTCTCAGAACTCAAAGTAGGCTTTAAAAATGGGGAGTCCATTTTTATTTAAATTGTCTGCTTTGTTGGAAACATGAGGAAGATGAAGAACATCTCTTTTATACATGCCTTTACAGTAAATTTGTGTGGACTAGCATCCTTCAAAAGTTAAATTGCCAAAGGCAAAGTATGAGCTAGGAAGATGAAGTTGCTTGGTGCAGTTCTTATTTTACTAGAAAACCTGTTAGTACAAGGGTTAAAAAGCTTGCCTTTTATGCTTTTGTTTATCACATATGGAGAAAAAGGAACATGAAAATTTTTTAGAATAGATAAAAGAATGCTGAGGTGGTGGTCAGAGAAATCAGTGAAGATATAAGAGCCAAGATGGATTATTGTAATCTTGAGATCATAGACAATGGAGATAATAGGGAGCTTATTCATAGATCGAGGTTTTCTGTCATTTGGAAAAGAAATGGAGGATAGCCACAGATGGGTGGTGTTTGGTTTTATGAGTTGTAGGAGGGGTTATTGTTGTTCTTACAGTAGTACTAGTGTTGGGGAGTGGCGTATTGGCTTATTGCTTGATTTATTCTTGGTGGAGAGTTTTATGTTTTAGGGGGTGCAATAGTTTGGTTGCAATGGTTCTGCATGCGGAGATTTGAAGTTAGAGGTGTTACTGGAGATTTAATTCTTTAAGGAACTTTTATAATCATTTTTCTATTAGTACGAGCAAATATACACGGGTTACCGCGTGCAAGCACATTATTTTTGAGATTAAAGTTGGGATCAAGGGTAATTATTTGATATATTGCTTAATTTTGAATGTGAAGATATGTCGTTGGTTTTGTGTTTGAAGATTATCAAGTTCTGTAAGGATTATCCCAATTCTTGTGATATCTTTTATTAGAAACAAATAAGGATCTATTTGGCAATGATATAATAGACCAGTTTATCTACTTTGGTTTTGACCTGCTTGAACTTTGAATAGTTTTAGTATCTCTGTGGGACAACATTTTGAGTTTTCATAGGACACAATTACTTGGAATTGAATCAAATTGGCATATTTCAAGAAGCAACTTTAAGCATATATGGACTTTGCTCAACGTCTTATTCATGGCAACACCCATTAGAAGATTACTGTGTTGTTTCGGTTCTCATTTGGTCTTCCCCGCCCAACTAGATACTATCAATGAACTCGGTAGCCATTTGTAGCAAAACATGTTCACAACCTCTTCGATATATAACAACATAATGGTCATTTACCAAGAACAACTCTTTACAACATTTGCAAATTGTAAGTTGATAAATAGAAAAATAGAGGGTGTTTGTGTATATTAACATGTATTCATGTTTAAGTTTAAGAGTATATAACCGTCGATCCCTACCGTTTTGTGGTATATTAGTTAACTTTATTCGCTTAGTGTGAGAGGACTGGGGAGTAAAAGTAAAAAAAAAAAATGATTGACAGAAACCTTTAACGTCAGTATAAGCCTTCGGGAAGAACATGAATCCACTAGAGCTACAAATTTGAAATGCTTAATATGTTACGATTCGAGCGACGCCTCAAAGGAACCAAAATTTAACATAACTAATAAAGGAAAATGTTTAACATAGTATAATCTTATTTGCAATAAATAAAATGATTGCCTTTAAAAAAACTCCCTCCAACGACTTTCCTTTTCTAAGCTCAATGAGTTTTAATGTGGAGAGGTTGAGCAGGGGAGGAGGAAAATCAACATCAAGATCTACACAGGTGTTCTTCACTTCTCAGTTGAATAGGAAAAAAATTCTACCTCACAAGTTACACGGGACGCCGGAACCCTGGAGTGCCCTAGCGCTCGAACTACGACCCTGGGTCAAGCGGGATCACCTGCTGAATTTAAGCATATTAATAAGCGGAGGAAAAGAAACTTACGAGGATTTCCCCAGTAACGGCGAGCAAATTGGAATCAGCTCAGCTTGGGAATTGGGCGGCCCCGCCGCTCAAATTGTAGTATATAGAAGCGTCCTCAGCGATGGACTGGGCCCAAGTCTCTGAAAAGGGGTGCCTGAGAGGGTGACAGCCCCATCATGCACAGACCCTGTCATTCCACGAGGCGTTATCAGCAAGACGGATTGTTTGGGAATACAGCCCCAATAGGGCGATAAATTTCGTCCAAGGTTAAATACTGGCGAGAGATCGATAACGAACAAGTACCATGAGGGAAAAATGAAAAGGACTTTGAAAAGAGAGTCAAAGAGTGCTTAAAATTGTCGGGAGGGAAGTTGATGAGGGCCGGCGATGCGCCCCGGTCGGATGCGGAATGGTGAGATCCGGTCCGCCACTCGGCTCGGAGCGTGAACCGACGTGGATTGGGGCGGTGACCCAAGCCCAAGCCGTTGTCAGGCCCGAGAGACGTTGTTGCCCCAATTATGGTGGGCAGCGCACCTCTGCATCAGCCCACTCCCGGCGTTGGCCTGTGGGTTCCCTATTCGGCCTGTCTTGAAACACGGACCAAGGATTCTGACATGTGTGGGAGTCAACGGGCGAGTAATCCCGTAAGGTGCAAGGAAGCTGATTGGCGGGATCCCCCAGCGAGCTGCACCACCGACCGACCCAGACCTTCTGAGAAGGGTTCGAGTGAGAGTATACCTGTCTGGACCCAAAAGGTGGTGAACTATGCCTGAGTGGGGAGAAGCCAGAGGAAGCTCTGGTGGAGGCCCCCAATGATACTGACGTGAAAATTGTTTGTCCGACTTAGGTATAGGGAAGAAAGACTAATCGAACCATCTAGTAGTTAGTTCCCTCCGAAGTTATCCTCAAGATAGTTGGAGCCTGCGCAAGAGTTCTATTGGGTAAAGCCAATGATTAGAGGCATCGGGGGCGCAATGCCCTCGAACTATACACAAACTTTAAATAGGTTGGATGGTATGGCTGCTTCGCTGAGCCGTGCCACGGAATCAAGAGCTCTAAGTTGGCCATTATTGGTAAACAGAATTAGCGATGAAGGATGAACTGGAAGTCAGGTTACGGTGCCCAACTGCGCGCTAACCTAGAACCCACAAAGGGTGTTGGTCGATTAAGACAGCAGTACGGTGGTCATGTAAGTCAAAATCCGCTAAAGAGTGTGTAACAACTCACCTACCAAATCAACTAGCCCCGAAAATGGATGGCGCTGAATTACACCACCTACACCCGGCCGTCGGGGAAAATTGTTAGGCCCCGATGAGTAGGGGGACGTGGCGGTGGCTGTAAAACCTTGGGCGCAAGCTCGGGCAGAGCTTCTGTTGGTGCGGATCTTGGTGGCAGTAGCAAATATTCAAATGAGAACTTTGAAGGCCGAAGAGGGGAAAGGATCCATGTGAACGGTACTTACATATGGGTTTGTCGAACCTAAGAGACGGGAGAAGCCCGTCAGAGGGCGTACAACGCACAAACTTTGAAAGGGAATCGGGTTAAAATTCCTGAACCGGGATGTAGCGGCTGACCGCAACGTTAGGAAATCCAGAGACGTCGGCAGGAGCCTCAGGAAGAGTTATCTTTTCTATTTATTAGGCTGCCCACCCTGGAGATGTCTCAGCCAGAGGTAGGGTCCAGCGGCTAAATAAGTACCACACGTCGCGCGGTGCCCGGTTCGCCCCCGGCGGCCCACGAAAATCTGGAGGACCGAGTACCTCTCACACCCGATCGTACTCATAACTGCATCAGGTCTCCAAGGTGAACAACCTCAGGTCGATGGAACAATGTAGGTAAGGGTAGTCGGCAAAATGTATCCACAACTTTGAGAAAGGGATTGGCTCTGAGGACTGGGCTCAGGAATGGGCTTGGCAAAATCAGCAGGGAAAGAATATTTTGTTGAGCTTGACTCTAGTCCAACTTTGTGAAATGACTTGAGAGGTGTAGGATAAGTGGGAGCTACCCCGTGCAGCAAAAGTGATATACCACAACTGTTAACGTTATTTTACTTATATCGTAATTCAGAGGTGGGGCATCGCCCTTCCTTTTGGTTCTAAGGCCCACCCCGGCGAGCCGATCTGGGCAAAAAACAATGTCAGGTGGGGAATTGAGTTGGGGCAGTAGATCTCCTAAAAGATAGCGCAGGTGCCCTAAGATGAGCTCAACGAGAACATAAATCTCGTGTGGAACAATAAGGTAAAAGCTCGTTTGATTAAGATTTCCAATACGAATACGAACCGTGAAAGCGTGGCCTATCGATCCTTTAGACCTTCAAAATTTGAAGCTGGAGGTGCCAGAAAAGTTACCACAGGGATAACTGGCTTATGGTAACCAAGCATTCATAGCGACGTTGCTTTCTGATCCTTCGATATCGGTTCTTCCTATCATCATGAAGCAGAATTTACCAAGTGCTAGATTGTTCACCCACCAATAGGGAACGTGAGCTGGGTTTAGACCGCTATGAGACATGTTAGTTTCACCCTACTGATGATAGCGCCGCAATAGTAATTCAACCTCGTACGAGAGGAACCGTTGATTCACACAATTAGTCAGCGCGCTTGGTTGAAAAGCCAGTGGAGCAAAGCTACAATGTATAAGATTATGATTGAACGCCTCTTAGTCATAATCTAGGCTAGAGAGGCGATGCATATGCCACCGCCCACTTGCCAACCCGCAGTAGGGGCCTTATGGCCCCCAGAGGCACATGTCGTTGGCCAAGCCTTCGCTATGGACGAGTAGCGGGGACCGCCATGAAGTACAATTCCCATTGGGTGGCGGGTAGAATCTTTTGCAGATGACTTAAATGTGCGACGGGGTATTGTAAGTACCTGAGTTACCTTGCTGCCACGATCGAATGAGATTCAGCCCCTTGTCGCACCGATTCGTCCCACCCATTCCCCAAAACTCAACCCAAGCCTTCAAAATAGGGTTGGGACCCCGGTGTCGGTGTATTCTCCCAACCCTCTTGGGTATTTTTTGGGCTCGGGTTTGGGTGCCCGTCTCGATTCCGCCTCTGGGACTGCCCTTGCGATACCTTGGAAGATGGGCAGGCATCCCCGAACCTCCAAAAAATAATTCTTGAGACAGAAGCTCAAGTTATGTGGGACTTATAGCGCATTGATATTCCCTAAAGATGTGAAAGACAACACATGGGACTGGGTGTTCCCCATAAAAAATGGGTTTCGTTGTTAGTGTTTCCCTCTTCGATAGCTAGTGATGCCCTTTTGTTAGTCTAGGTCAAGGTTAGTACTTCCATTCTCTGATGGGTAGTACTTCCCATCTCCAGGACTAGGCGATCCCCATGAAAAATGGGTCTCACTGGTAGTGCTTCCATCCTTCACGGTTAGTGCTGCCTTTTTATCACTGTTAATATTTCCTTTTTTTGGACTAAGTTAAAATTGGCTCGAATATCCCTCTCTGATGATTAGTGATGCCTAATTACCATCTAGGACATGATTAGTGCTTCTATTCTCTAATGAGTAGTACTTCTTATAGCCTGGACTGGGCGATCCCCATGAAAAATGGGTCTCACTGGTAGTGTTTCCATCCATCATGGTCAGTGTTGCCTTTTTTGGGACTAAGACACGGTTAGTGCTGCCTTTTTATCACAGTTAGTATTTCCTTTTTTTGGACTAAGTTAAAATTGGCTCGAATATCCCTCTCTGATGATTAGTAATGCCTAATTACCATCTAGGTCATGGTTAGTGCTTCCATTCTCTGATGGGTAGTGCTTCAAATCATCCGAACAGGGCGATCCCCTTGAAAAATGGGTCTCAATGGTAGTGTTTCCCTTTATCACGATTAGTGTTACCTTTTTTGAGACAAAGTTACGGTTAATGCTGCCTTTTTTTCACGGTTAGTGTTTACTTTTTTTGGACTAAGCGAAAAATGGGTCTCTAATGGTCAGAGATGCCTTATAGCCCTTCGAGGTCATGGTTAGTGCTTCCATTCTCTAAAGGGTAGTATTTCCCATCGCCCGGACTGAGCGATCCCCATGAAAAATGGGTCTCAATAGTAGTGTTTCCTTTTATCATGGTTAGTGCTACCTTTTTTGGGACTAAGACACGGTTAGTGCTGCCTTTTACTCACGGTTAGTATTTCCTTTTTTTGGGCTGAGTAAAAAATGAGTCTCTGATGGTTTATGATGCCTTATAGCCGTTCTAGGTCATGGTTAGTATTTCTATTCTCCCATGGGTAGTACCTCCTATCACCTGGACTGCGCGATCCCCATAAAAAATGGGTCTCACTGGTAGTGTTTCCCTTCATCACGGTTAGTGCTGCCTTTTTTGGGACTAAGTCAGGGTTAGTACTGCATTTTTCTCATGATTAGTATTTCCTTTTTTTGGACTGAGTGAAAAATGGGTCTTTGATGGTTGGTGATGCCTTATAGCCCTTCTAGGTCATGGTTAATGTTTCCATTCTCCCATGGGAAGTGCCTCCCATCGCCCGGACTGCGCGATCCCCATGAAAAATGGGTCTCAATGGTAGTGTTTCCCTTCATAATAGTTAGTGCTGCATTTTTTGGGGCTAATCACGGTTAGTGTTGCCTTTTTCTCACGGATAGTGTTTCTTCTTTTTGGACTAAGTAAAAAATAGATCTCTAATGGTTAGTAATGCCATATAGCCCTATTAGGTCATGGTAAATGCTTTTATTTTCTTATGGGTAGTGCTTCCCATCGCCCGGACTGAGCGATCCCCATGAAAAATGGTTCTCACTGGTAGTATTTCCTTTTATCACGGTTAGTACTGCCTTTTTTGGGACTAAGTATAGGTTAGTGTTGCCTTTTCTACATGGTTAGTGTTTTCTTTTTTTGGACTAAGTGAAAAATGGGTCTCTGATGGTTAGTGATGCCTTATAGCAATTTTAGGTAATGGTTAGTGCTTCCATTCTCTGATGGGTAGTGCTTCTCATCGCCCGGACTGGGCGAACCCCATGAAAAATGGGTCTCACTGGTAGTATTTCCCTTTATCACGGTTAGTACTATCTTTTTTGGGACTAAGTCACGGTTAGTACTGGATCTTTCTCACGGTTAGAATTTCCTTTTTTTGGACTAAGTGAAAAATGGGTCTTTGATGGCTAATGATGCCTTATAGCCCTTGTAGGACATGGTTAGTTCTTCCATTCTTTGATGGGTAGTGCTTCCCATCGCCTGGACAGGGCGATCCCCTTGAAAAATAGGTCTTACTGATAGTGTTTTCCTTTATAACGGTTAGTGCTGCCTTTTCTGAGACTAAGTTATGGTTAGTGCTGCCTTTTTCTCACGGTTAGTGTTTCCTTTTTTTGGAGTGAGTGAAAAATGGGTCTCTGATGCTTGGTGATGCCTTGTAGGCCTTATATGCCATGGTTAGTGCTTGCATTCCCCCTTGGGTAGAGCCTCCCATTGCCCGGACGAAGCGACCCCCATGAAAAATGGGTCTCACTAGTAGTGTTTCCTTTTCTCACGGTTAGTGCTGCCTTTTTTGGGACTAAGTCACGGTTAGTGCTGCCTTTTTCTCACGGTTAGTGTTTCCTTTTTTTGGACTGAGTGAAAAATGGGTCCTGATGCTTGGTGATGCTTTGTAGCCCTTATATGCCATGGTTAGTGCTTGCATTCCCCCATGGGAAGAGCCTCCCATTGCCCGGACGAAGCGATCCCCATGAAAAATGGGTCTCACTAGTAGTGTTTCCTTTTCTCACGGTTAGTGCTGCCTTTTTTGGGACTAAGTCACGGTTAGTGCTGCCTTTTTCTCACGGTTAGTGTTCCTTTTTTGGACTGAGTGAAAATGGGTCTTGATGCTTGGTGATGCCTTGTAGGCCTTATATGCCATGGTTAGTGCTTGCATTCCCCCTTGGGTAGAGCCTCCCATTGCCCGGACGAAGCGATCCCCATGAAAAATGGGTCTCACTAGTAGTGTTTCCTTTTCACACGGTTAGTGCTGCCTTTTTCTCACGGTTAGTGTTCCTTTTTTTGGACTGAGTGAAAAATGGGTCTCTGATGCTTGGTGATGCCTTGTAGCCTTATATGCCATGGTTAGTGCTTGCATTCCCCCATGGGAAGAGCCTCCCATTGCCCGGACGAGGCGATCCCCATGAAAAATGGGTCTCACTAGTAGTGTTTCCTTTTCTCACGGTTAGTGCTGCCTTTTTTGGGACTAAGTCACGGTTAGTGCTGCCTTTTTCTCACGGTTAGTGTTTCTTTTTTTGGACTGAGTGAAAAATGGGTCTCTGATGCTTGGTGATGCCTTGTAGCCTTATATGCCATGGTTAGTGCTTGCATTCCCCATGGGAAGAGCCTCCCATTGCCCGGACGAGGCGATCCCCATAAAAAATGGGTCTCACTAGTAGTGTTTCCTTTTCTCACGGTTAGTGCTGCCTTTTTTGGGACTAAGTCACGGTTAGTGCTGCCTTTTCTCACGGTTAGTGTTTCCTTTTTTGGACTGAGTGAAAAATGGGTCTCTGATGCTTGGTGATGCCTTGTAGCCTTATATGCCATGGTTAGTGCTTGCATTCCCCCATGGGAAGAGCCTCCCATTGCCCGGACGAAGCGATCCCCATGAAAAATGGGTCTCATAGTAGTGTTTCTTTTCTCACGGTTAGTGCTGCCTTTTTGGGACTAAGTCACGGTTAGTGCTGCCTTTTTCTCACGGTTAGTGTTCCTTTTTTTGACTGAGTGAAAAATGGGTCTCTGATGCTTGGTGATGCCTTGTAGGCCTTATATGCATTGTTAGTTTGCATCCCCCTTGGGTAGAGCCTCCCATTGCCGGACGACGCGATCCCATGAAAAATGGGTCTCACTAGTAGTGTTTCCTTTTCTCACGGTTAGTGCTGCCTTTTTTGGGACTAAGTCACGGTTAGTGCTGCCTTTTCTCACGGTTAGTGTTTCCTTTTTTGGACTGAGTGAAAAATGGGTCTCTGATGCCTGGTGATGCCTTGTAGCCCTTATATGCCATGGTTAGTGCTTGCATTCCCCCATGGGAAGAGCCTCCCATTGCCCGGACGAGGCGATCCCCATGAAAAATGGGTCTCACTAGTAGTGTTTCCTTTTCTCACGGTTAGTGCTGCCTTTTTTGGGACTAAGTCACGGTTAATGCTGCCTTTTTCCACGGTTAGTGTTCCTTTTAGG